>JARQOD010000003.1:507501582-507687283 GCA_033576555.1 Oophaga sylvatica | reverse complement strand
ATTGAACACCCAGTTTAGAACAAAAAGTCCTCCAAAATCTGGAAACAAACTGGACTCCTCTGTCAGACACAATGTTCTCAGGAATGCCGTGTAAACGAACCACGTGCTGAAGGAACAACGGCACCAATTCGGAGGAGGAAGGCAACTTAGGTAATGGCACAAGATGTATCATTTTGGAAAACCTATCACAAATTACCCAGATGGTGGTCATTCTCTGAGAAACAGGAAGGTCGGAAATGAAATCCATAGAGATATGGGTCCATGGTCTCTTGGGCACAGGCAATGGCATCAACAAACCACTAGAGCGAGAGCAAGGCTTGGAGCGAGAGCAAGTCCCGCAGGACTGCACAAATTCCCTGACATCACGAGACAAGGTAGGCCACCAAAAGGACCGACTAACCAAGTCTCTGGTACCAAAAATTCCGGGATGCCCAGCCAATGCGGAACAATGAATCTCAGACATCACACTCTTTTTCCACTGGTCCGGGACAAACAATTTTCCAACAGGGCAGCGCTCGGGCCTATCCTCCTGACACCCCTCCAGAGCAAGTCTCAAATTGGGCGAGATGGCGGAAAGAACTACACCCTCTTTCAAAATAACAGAAGATCAGATAACTCAGGAGAGTCCGCAAGGAAACTCCTCGAGAGGGCATCCGCCTTAACATTCTTAGTGCCAGGAAGAAAGGAAACCACAAAATTAAAACGTGTGAAAAACAAGGCCCACCTGGCCTGTCTAGGATTGAGTCGCTTGGCAGATTCCAGATAGACCAGATTCTTATGGTCCGTAAGGACCACCACCTGATGTTTGGCTCCCCACATGTCTCATCTTCAAAAGCCCACTTCATGGCCAATAACTCCCAATTACCCACGTCATAATTACGTTCAGTAGGAGAAAATTTTCGAGAGAAAAAGGAACAAGGGTTACTTTTAGAGGTCTCTGGATCTTTTTGGGACAAAACGGCACCTGCCCCAATTTCAGAGGCATCAACCTCCACCTGAAATGGCAGAGAAACATCAGGCTGCCGTAGAACAGGAGCAGAAGTGAATCTCTGCTTAAGTTCCTGAAATGCAGAGACTGCCTCAGGAGGCCAATTCACCACATCAGAACCCTTTCTGGTCAAATCAGTTAATGGTTTAACAATAACCGAGAAATTACCAATAAATTTACGATAAAAATTGGCAAAACCCAAAAATCTCTGAAGAGCCTTTAATGAAGTAGGTTGGACCCAATCACAGATGGCCTGAACCTTGACCGGGTCCATTTCAATAACAGATGGGGACAAAATGAATCCCAGAAATGAGATCCTCTGTACGCCAAAAAGACACTTTGATCCCTTCACATACAGAGCATTCTCTCTCAAAATCTGGAATACAGTTCGAACATGTTTCACATGAGAGTCCCAGTCATTAGAAAAAATCAAGATATCATCTAAATAAACAATCAGAAATTTGTCCACAAAATCCCTGAAAATGTCATTCATGAAGGACTGGAAGACGGAAGGAGCATTAGTGAGCCCAAAAGGCATCACCAGGTACTCAAAATGCCCTTCAGGGGTATTGAATGCCGTCTTCCATTCATCCCCGTGCTTAATGCGAATAAGGTTATACGCCCCCCTGAGGTCAAGCTTGGTAAACCAAGTAGCGTTTTTCACCCTGGAAAACAGGTCAGAAATCAAGGGTAACGGGTATTGATATATTTCACAGTAATATTGTTCAAGAGACGATAATCAATACACGGCCTTAATGAACCATCCTTTTTGGCCACAAAGAAAAAACCGGCACCTAAGGGTGAAGAGGATGGTCTGATATGACCCTTCTCCAATGATTCCTTGATATAAGACCGCATAGCGTCATGTTCAGGTACAGACAAGTTAAAAAGGCGACCTTTAGGGAATTTACTACCCGGCACTAATTCAATAGCGCAGTCATAGCTCCTATGGGGAGGCAAGGATGCAGATTTACTTTCGCTAAACACATCAGAAAAATCAATCAAAAAGTCAGGAACATCCTGAGCCTGGGGGGAGGCAGAAAAAACAGGAGTGTTGGTATTAACACATTGGCAGCCCCAACTGGTTACAGACACAGATTTCCAATCCAAAACAGGATTATGAGACTGTAACCAAGGAAAACCCAGCACGATAATGTCATGCAGATTATACAGAACCAAAAATTTGCAGCACTCCTGGTGATCAGGTTCAACCCTCATTATCACCTGAGTAGAAAACTGGGGTTTATTCTCAGCCAAAGGGGTAGAATCGATCCCCAGTAGGGGAATAGACTTCTGTAGGGGTATCAAGGGAAATCCACAACGTTTAGCAAAATCATAATCCATCAGGTTAATAGCTGCTCCAGAATCAACGAAAGCCTGAGCAGAAAATGAGGACAGAGAGCATATCAGAGTGACAGTTAATAAAAACTTAGTCTGAACACTACCCAAGACAACTGAGCGTGCAAAACGTCTTCCCCGCTTAGGGCAGACTGAAATAGAATGAGAGGCATCACCACAGTAGAAACATAACCCATTGCGCTTTCGAAACTCATGACGCTGTGCCCCAGACACCACTCTATCACACTGCATGGGTTCAGAAGCTGGTTCACAAGGCAACACCATTCCACGCATACTTCTCCGCTCACGCAAACGTCTGTCAATTTGAATCGCTAATGACATAGAATCATTGAGACCAGAGGGGACAGGGAATCCCACCATAATATCCTTTACATTATCAGACAGACCCTTCCGGAAAAGGGCTGCCAAAGCGTCGTCATTCCATTTGGTCAGGACTGCCCACCTACGGAATCTCTGACAGTATAACTCAGCGTCATCAAGCCCCTGATATAATGCCAACAAGGCTTTTTCAGCTTGATCAGTGACATTAGGCTCATCGTACAATAACCCCAAGGCCTGAAAAAATGCATCAACATCACTCAAAACAGGATCCCCAGGTATCAGGGAAAAAGCCCAATCCTGAGGATCGCCACGCAGGAGAGAGATGATAATTTGAACCTGCTGCGCTGCGTTCCCTGAGGACTTAGGTTTTAAGGCAAAAAACAATTTACAATTATTTTTGAAATTCTGAAACTTAGCTCGATCCCCCAAAAACAAATCCGGCACGGGAATCCTAGTTCCACAACAGGCAACCCAGCAAGATAGATAGCAATACTCCGAACCTCAGTGGCAAGCTGATCCACACGGCCAGACAACTGTGCAAACTCCATTGAGAGAAAAGATCCTCCCCAGCACCCAGAGATACAGAGGGAAAAAAAAAAAAATGCAACAAACAGAAAAATATCTCTGACAACTCTGACAACCTTTTTTCTTTCACAATATTTTTTCCCTTCTGTGAGTACCATACAATTTTCAATTTTTAGGCCGGTGATACTGTTATGTTTCGGTAGCTGAGGAGTGCAGGTAAAAAAGGCAATACACCAGAGCAGTTGGAATCTATGAGATTGCAGTACCCTGACTAACCACCACAACTAGAGGCAGCCGTGGAGCGTTCCTACGTTGGTCCTAGACGCCTCGTCACAGCCTGAGAAACTAACTACACCTAAAGATAGAAATAGGAAAGCTATCTGCCCCGGAGCAGAACCCCAAAGATAACAGAAAGCCCCCAAACATGTAATGGTGGTTAGACAAGATGAAATACTGACACAGAAAGAAAATAGTATGAGCAAACGCTGGGGCCCAAACTAACTAAATAGAAAAGGATAGGAAGGGTACTTACTGCAATCCCAGAAAACCCTGAAGGCACCAACTCTACTAATTTCAAAAACACCTGAGAACACACGACCTCTTCCACCTAAATTAGTTCTCTGGTGTAACAAAATCAAAACAGCAGCCACTAAAAAACTGGAAAAAGCTAAAGTACAAACATCAGTGGCTGAACAAAACTGAGAGGGCAGAAGCCCCCGGAGGGGACCCTGAAGGCCCCCACAGAAGTGCAGGACAAAATGCAAAAATATAGCACAAACACAAAAGAAGAAAATGTCTTATCTGTTAGCAGGAGATGCAGACACGACACAGCAGGCTACAAGGGAAACAGGAATAAAGGATCCAGACCAGAACAATTGATCACCGGCAACCCTGATGGGAAGGTGACTCCCTTATATAAGACCAATCAGTAACACCTGATTCCCAGTCCTCACAATCTTCACTGGACAGACTAGCACCGCTTGTAACCACCAGAGGGAGCCTCTGCTCAGAACTCATCTCAAACCCATTCACAACAGGGGGAGTAATGTAAGGTTCTTTGTCTCTGTTGACATGTTCCTTGAAACTCAGTTTTCCGTCGGCCATTTTGCTTTCTGTCTTTCTGCAGCTCTTGCCCTCAGTTAATATGGAGTTTCCAGTTTTCATGTTCCCGCCCTGATTCTTCCCTCTTGCTTCTTAAGCAGCCTCAGCTGAACAATCAGTGCTCCTGAATCAAGCCTCAGTCAGTCTGTGACCTGACTCCTGGAAGCCTTGGACTTGTACTCCAGCTATTCCCTACTGAGGAACCTTGGAACACTTTTGGACTCTGGAAACCTGCTGTTTGGTGAATCCATGTTTGCAGAGGAATTACGGTACAGAGAAGAGATCCTGAACCTGCTTTGGAGATTTATTGTAGTGCTTGAAGTTACTCTGGCCTGCTGTGTCTCCTGTCGCTGTTCCTGCAAACTGTGTGAACTTTTCAGCATGCTTGTATGAAGTAATACAAGTCATTTCATTTCAACCTATGTCTCCTGTGTTTTCCTCGCACCCAAGCACAAGACACTATAGGAACTGTACACTATACATGACAGACGTGTTCTGAGATAACACATCAGTGAAGGATGAGGAGGGGCTGGAGTGGGTACAGGAACTGTTGTAGGAGGTGGAGGAAACCCTGACAGAAATAAAGTTAGCAATTCTCAGATTGGAAGCACATGTGATGTGCCAGTGTGACTAGGCCCCAGCTTCCACAATGTTCACCCAGTGTGCCATCAGGAAATGTAGCATCCCTAGCCACAATCGCTTGTCCACGTGATGGTCATTAAGTGGACAATGATAGTAAGTGAGTTGGTAAGGGTACAGGTGATGCTCCTGGACAAATGCTGGCCAACCGAGTCAGGTGCTTAGATGACATATACCTTATCATGCAGGTGGTGGTAAGGTTCTTAGTGTTCAGGCCCTGCTGATCTTGGCGTGGCACAGGTTGCAAACGGCCATTTTGTCTCAGAACTCTCTTTAACCCCTTAGTGACAGAGCCAATTTGGTACTTATAGACCAAGCCAATTTTTACAATTCTGACCACTGTCACTTAATGAGGTTATAGCTCTGGAACGCTTCAACGTATCCCACTGATTCTGAGATTATTTTTTTTCCATGACATATTGTAGTTCATGTCAGTGGTAAAACTTCGATATAACTTGCGTTTATTTATATAAAAAAGGAAATTTGGCAAACATTTTACAATTTTCAAACTTTAAATTTTTGCGCCCTTAAATCAGAGTGGTGTCACACAAATTAGTTAATAAATAACATTTCCCACATGCCTACTTTACATCAGCTTAATTTTGGAAACAATTTTTTTTTTGTTAGGACGCTATAAGGGTTAAAAGTTGATCAGTGATTTCTTACATTTCCAACAAAATTTACAAAACCATTATTTTAGGGACCACCTCACATTTGAAGTGAGTTTGGGGGGTCATTATAAATACGCAAAAGGGACAACATTGTTAAAAATGCACCCCTCAAGGCGCGCAAAACCACATTTAAGAAGTTTATTAACTCTTCAGGTGCTTCACGAGAACTAAAACAATGTGGAAGGAAAAATGAACATTTTACTTTTATCACAAAAAATTAACTTTGGAACCAATTTTTTTCTTTTCACAAGGGTATCAGGAGAAAACAGACCACAAAATTTGTTGTGAAATTTCTACTGAGTACGCGGATACTACATATGTGGGGAAAAGCCACTTTTGGTGCATGGCAGGGATCAGAAGGGAGGGAGCACCGTTTGAATGTTTGAACGCAAAATTGGCTGGAATCAGTGGTGGCATCATGTCGCGTTTGGAGACCCACTGATGTACCTAAACAGTGGAAACCCCTCAATTCAAACTTCAACCCTAACTCCAACACACCACTAACCCTAATCCCAACCCTAACCATAACTCTAACCACAACTCTAACCCCAACACACCCCAACTCTAATCCCAACCCTAACTTTAATCCTAGCCCCAACTCTAACCCTAACTTTAGCCCCAACCCTAACCTTAACTTTAGCCTCAACCCTAACCCTAACTTTATCCCCAACCCTAATTTTAGCCCAACTCACTTTAGCCCAACTCGCTTTAGCTCAACTCTAAAACTAATGGGAAAATGGAAATAAATACATTTTTATTTTAGTATTTTTCCCCAACTAATTGGGTCTTAAATGGGGGGTTGATTTACAATATTTTTTATTTTGATCACTGTGATAGGGTCTATCACAGTGCTAAAAATGAACCAATAGGAAAAATGTCCTATTGTCAGGTGCTGGCAGGCAGATCTCGCACTGCAAAAAAAATAAAAAATGCCAGCGGCCCAGAGAACTTCACGGGGGGTTGCAGGGACAACGGCGGTACCGGGGAAATCGGGGGACCCTATTTCACTCTCCTCTGATGTGCAATCACATCAGAGGAAAGAGAAATGAAATGGAAAATCTGACTTCTTTTAGCAGTCGCCGTTATACCGTTAATAACAGCAATCGCAACATCAGGGTCGTAAAAACCAACCCAAATCATTTAGCCGAGACCCCAGAGAAATTTCGACTCTGGGGGCGCTATACCCTTATTCCTCAGCGCCATTAAAAGCGGCACTGTGGTTTAAGTACCCTGAACTGCCACCGTTAAAAGGCGTATCTGCGGTCTTTAGAGGGTAAAAAAGTCTAAGATTGGGGAACATTAACGCTTTGATGGAGAAATTCCAGAGTGTCGGTCCTCTGCGTAGCAGTTGCCCGCCTTCTCCCTCTGGTCACCCCACTGCCTCATCCTGTCTGTTTCAGTGCTGCCGATCTCTACCCGTCAGCGCTAGTGGCCTCTCTCTGCATGCCGGAATCATCACACACGAACTTGTCTTTCACACCCGCATCCAGGTCCTCCTGACTTAGTGACTAAACAACAAGATTAATTGGCAACATGTGTCTCATCATCTTCATCTTTCCCAAATTTGTCGTTCGCCACCGTCATGTTCTAGTGGCCGTGGTGGCTCTAAGTTTTGTGCATCATTAAACAGTATGTCCTCCTGTCACTCTTGGAGCATGCAGGTTGAGCAGCCACAATCAAAAAATATTGTGGTAAAGAGCTCATCGGAGAGTCCTAGTGAGGGATCACTAGCCTCCAGGGACTCAACATGTGGGAGGAAGGAGGATCAGGTAAGGATTAAGTGATTCAGACTGTAGGCTTGTGAGACTGGACCATGTGGAAGACAGGGTGGTGCTGCCAAGTCTGCTGGAAGCATGATCTGCTATCAATCCAACCACCTGTTTGCACAGCTTTGGATTCAGAAGTGGTGTACCGTGACTCCCTGCAAAGTGGGATATGAACCTATGTGTCGTGGATGGGGGTGTTTCTTGTGCTCGGGCTATAGGTATATTCACGCCTGCCTCACGGCCTCGGGATATTCGCGCATCATCATCAGCACTTCCACTTCCCCGTCCCTTAACGCACGGCTTACGTATTTTGTAATTGCTAGGTCTCTTGAAACCAATATTATTTTTAATTAAAAAAAATATGGTCACATGCAGCAATCAAAGTGGGTTTTGGGCGTTTAATCCACCGTAGTGTAACATAAAGAAAACAAAAGTATATGAACGACAATCAAATTCAATCCAGAAAAATGTTTCAATGCTTTTTTTCAGTTTTAGAGATCACAGAAATGTTCACAGACCTTGTAACACTGTATGGCTGAGAAATGGAAGAATACAAAACTTTTAAAAGCTTTTTCTCACTTTTAGAGATCACAGAAATGTACTCCACACTACAGAATAGTGTATGGCTAAGAAATGTAGCACAGAAAAAGGTTTCAATGATTTTTGGGTGTGTTACATAACACAAAAAAGGACCTCAAAGCATGTAATACTTGATGTATCCAAATATATTCCATTTTTCAGCCCCACAAAAAAGCTGCAGCTATATATTTGCCAACAGTCTGCAAAGGCCTAATCAGTGTCAACAGAATGGATTCTGTCACTCTCCCGGCTCCTGTGACTCCCTTTCCTTCCCTAAGGTAAATGCAGATTGTATGTGTTACAAACAGCAAAGCAAACGATTAGCCCTTAGAAGGGCTGTTAGCATTAGAGATGAGCAAATATGTATGTAAACGATCGCCGAATTTGCCATATTCATGCCATATTGGTACCCTATTCGTGTCTTTTTTATTTTTAAAGATGGCTTCAGAACATATTTTCTTATTTCTACTCCCATGGTGTTCGGCTATTATTGGTGAATACTGCAAAAACAATATTCGCCGTCGATTGTAATCCAATCCGAAAATTGAAAAATTTGCTCAACTCTAGTTAGTATGACGGCTCAGCTTCAGCACCAGTATCAACACTACAGGCCTCTGATTCGTTATACTGTGCACACAGGCTAAACAAGCACTCTCTCTTTTCAATACGAAGTGTCACAGAGCTGTGCAATGGCGTCAGTGTGCCAAGCCGGGAGGTTCTTTTATAATCCTTGATGATGTCAGATGGCCAGCCAATCAGAGTAATGCAACAATCAAGATGGCTATGACATTACAATGACTCACAGGCAATCCCTGAAAGCTTATTTGCTGTGTAACAGGCACCAAAGATGCGGGGTGGGAATTTGAGTTTTACATCGAGCACCACCCATTGCTCGCCAAGTAATGACCACATCTGAGCACCCAGATACTGGAGTGATATCTGACTTTCACAGAGCATGTTCGTTCATCCCTAGCGGTCATCAGTCAGGATCTGGCCCAGAAGCTGATATTCATCTGCCAGGACAAAGGGCCGAAATCTGGAAAAATAGTGACAACAGTGTTGAAGTTTTACAGTAACTTCATGTATTTGTCAATAAAAATGTCAAACCTGACAAAATTCCAAAAATTGTAACCACAGAAAAGTTCGACTAAAAGATCAAAAAAAACTGAATCAGTAAAAATTGTGAAAACATAATATGTGTCAATCTCAAAACTTTTGACAACTGTAAAGGCAACATTACCTTAAAATTTAGGATGAAGCATAAGCAAACTAGCAATAAGAAAAAGTAACTTAATTGACAAGCAATCGCTTCACGCTAAATTCCTTTCTAAACTGTACACTTGAAATGCAATAGTCACTATAACAACAAGAAGCATGGACATTGTAGTTTTTAATAGACAGCAAATTACATACAAAACAGTTGGTACCATCTCAATCAACCCATTAAATGGGTTTTCCTGAATCAATATATATTTCTGAAGACACTATGTGATTGCAGAATGCTGAATCCTAATAATGCGCAATATGGATGCTATCAGGATTCTTTTGCCAGCTTAAGTTATAATCAGGTGAACACAAGTAAGTGATTTGCATATTTGTGGTCATGTACAGACTAGCAATGTTTCATGCTTCTCTCAGTTTTCTAGTGAGAAAAGTGAATAAGAAGCTTTTGGCTTGTGACAGCAACAATACAAATTACACATATGTGGTCACATGATGCTCATTAAAGCTAGCAAAAGAGCAGGCCCCTGACGGAGTGCGAACAGACAAATTGCACAGTGTCAGGATTCAGCTATCGGAATCACATACAGCAACTGCAGACATTTATGTGAAACCCACTTAAAGCGAGAATCCAACATGTCACTGAAAAGTGTTTATATATTTGTCATGAATAGTCACTGAAAATGATGCCATCTGTTTTCCAGTGCTGCTTGCGTTGCCAAAATCGTCGTTTTGGTCCTCTTGCATTAACCCCAACATCCGCTGTACATGTACGGTGAAAGTCAAAAGTGGATGCATGGAGTGGGCTAATAGTGTGATTTTTGCTATATACAGCAACACTGTGGTGTTGCTTTACATACAATGGATTGCGAAAGTATTCACCCCCTTGGCATTTTTCATGTTTTGCTACCTCATAACCTGGAATTTCACTGTTTTTTAAGGTTTGCGTCAGTTCATGTAAAGAACATGCCTACAACTGTAAACATTTGGTTTTCTTTTTATTGTGAAACAAATAGGACAAAATAACTTCAAACTTCAAGAAGCAAAACTGTTCCCCCCTCTAAGGTCAATACTTTGTAGAGCCTCCTTTTGGGGCAATTACAGCTGCAAGTCGCTTTGGATAAGTTTCTATGAGCTGTCCACATCTTGCCACTGGGATTTTTGTCCACTGACTTGAGGTAAAAACTGCTCCAGCTCATTCAAGTTAGATGGCTTCCTGGCAACATTCTTAATTTGAGTAAGGTTTGGGCTTTGACTAGGCCACTCCAAAAAAGTTACACTTTTTCCCTTACACAACTCTAGGGTTGCTTTAGAAGTATGCTTTGGGTCATTGTCTTGTTTCAAGGTGAACCGCTGTCCCACTCTCAAATCACTGACAGACTGAAACAGGTTTTGCACCATTAATCTTTCCCTCGACTTAGACTATTTTCCCTGTCCTATTCCCACAGCATGATGCTGTCATCGCAATGTTTCACTGTGGGGATGGTATTTTTGGGGTGATGAGCTGTGTTGGTTTGGGGTCAAACATAGCGTTTACCTTGGTGGCCAATAAGTTAAATTTTGACCTCATCTGACCAATGCACCTTCCTCCATAATTGTCATGACACAGCTGTCGGGTGACCCTGGACCAGGGGATCCTTCTCTGTCCTTAACACTAGGGGGCGCCCTAGCTAGCCTTACTCCCGAAATACTTCTGAAGGTGAAGATGTAGGGGTCTCCACACTTGCCTTATCTCCTGAGTTAGCCCTCCATCTGTTCTCTTCCCCCACCGAGAGAAGAGGGATGCTACTGTGCACTGTACTTCACCAACCTGACAAACAAGGCAACACAAACAAGGGTTAACAGAAAACTCCAGGCATACAAAATATTCACTCACATAAAACAGAGGAATGCACCGGGGTGTGGAGGTAGGGAATAAACCAAAATTGAGAAGGATAGGGAATTACCACACATACAAAACAAGCAACAGTCACAGATAACTCCTCCAACTCTCCTTCTCATATGAACTCCTCTCCATTCGATAGCCATGCAGCAAATGCTTGCTCTGACAAGGATTTGTAACAGAGCCCAGATTATAAAGGGGAAAGGAGTGGCTAGCCAAGCTCAGCTATTAGAACAGGGGTTAATCGGCCATTTTGGAAATTCCTGTGCTGCCAGAACAAATTTAAAATGAAGGAGAAATGCTTCTTCTCAGCCCCGGAGTAGAAGAAATCAGACGCTGTGGTCTGGCTCCACACAGTCGCGGTAACCCCGTGACACATACATTGGGGGAGTCTCCAACATGTCCTCTGGTAAACTTAAAAGAGCCTTACAATTTTTATACTTAAGCAAAGGCTTTTTTTTGCCCACTCTTCCATAAAGGCCACCACTATGGAGTGCACGGCTTACTGTAGTTGTATGGACAAATACTCCAGTCTCTGCTCGGGAATTCTACAGCTCCTTCAGGGTTACCTTTGGTCTCTCTGCTGCCTTTATGATGAATGCCTTCCTTGCCAGGGCTGAGAGTTTTAGAGGGTGGCCCTCTATTGGCAGGATAATTGTAGTATCATGTTCTTTCCATTTGCTGATAATGGACTTGATGGTGCCCTGGGGATCACCAGAGATTGGAATTTTTTTGTTATAACTCAACCCTGACTTGTACTGCTCAACAACTTTGTCCATAACTTGCTTGAAGATCTTCATTATATTGTTTGGTCAGTGGTGCCAATAGTTTAATGGTGTTTCAGCCTCTGTGGCCTTGTAAAAAAGGTGTCTCTATACTGACAGACCATGTGACACTTAGATTGCACACCCAAAGGGGTGAATACTTTCGCAAGACACTGATGTACAAGCGATCAATCACAGATTCAAGTCCCCTAAGGGAATGAACAAATAAAGTAAAAATAAAATGTTTTTTGTTATGTTAAAATATAAAAGTAATTAAACGGATTGCTGAACACCGTGAACAAAAATAAAATATTCCCACTTTCCAGTACAATGAAAGGTAAAATGAATGGTGCCATTGAACAGTTCAACTTATCCCATAAAAAACAAGCCGTCATATGCTTATGTGGATGGAAAAATAATAAAGTTATGGTTCTTGCAATAAGGGGAAAAAAATGATAACTGGCCATGTTGCGAAGGGATAATACAATGGCATGTGGTACATAAAAATAAGGCTGAGCCATGCCACTCCTGCTTTTTTGTGTGTGGAGGTCTAGACTGGTATTACCTCAGCAGAACCCATCAAATTCAGGAGGATCGAAATGCCAGTCTCAGTGGAGGAGGTAGTGGGAGGTAAATGGACGGCACTAGGCACAGTCAGTATACAGCCATTTCTCATTGCCAGGGTGGCGGTGTATTTTTGGGGGGCTAGACAATGTTTTTTCTGCTTTCCCTTTCAGCAAAATAACTTTAAAAAATATTTTTTAATTGATGTGGCTGCATGGATTAATTTTTATAATTTCAGTCATCGTGAACACAGCAAAATGTATTTGTTGTTACAGTACAAAATATGTCCCCCGAGAGGCCCTAAAGATCTGTAGGTGAAATCTTTTTTGATTAAGTTTTTCACTGTAATTAAAGGGAAAACAGTCTGTAGTGTAGACATAAGTGACTAGTAAAGCTGATCTGAGTCCGCAAAGACCCAGAAGGCCTCCTATTTCAGGTAGAAATCACATATCCAGTAATGTTAATGCTTCTATATAATCATAGTACTCACTGACCACTATGTGGGCTGAAAAAGAGAAGACAGAAGCTGTTATAAACAGCTTCTATCTTCTTCTCAAGGTTCTCCGCTGTTTCTATTTTGCAGGAGCAGAAGGAGTAATATCAAGACATTGCTGCACTCTATAAACCTTAGACAACTGATGTCAAAAGACAGTGGTCACTTGCTATAGGGTTAATTATACAGTAATTGTTTGTCAAGGACTCTGATCAGAGAAATAACAGATTGCTTAAAATGAAGTGAAAAATAGATCTATAGTTAATTCAACATCATGATGGCACTTAGCAGATAAAGTAAGACACAAGTGATCTAATATGACCTCTGCTTGTGTTCAAGCATCTGTTTTACCTATATAATGTGTCTAAACATCTTAGCTAAGGATTGCATTCATTCAATGATGCCAGCAATACACATTTAATAAAGTTTGAGAAAAATGTATGTAACTGTTAAAGATGCTACAGTGTTTCTGAGATAAAACAATAGCCTCATGGTTACAGCATTGGAGAAGACGATATAAAAGCTGGTTCTCATTATCTCGTGACAGCTTTTTAGCACCAAGAAGAAATTTCCATGTGACACTACTAGTGCTGTACAAAAGGCAAAGCACATCTTCATTAAAGTTTCGCACATGACCAAACAAATAAATGAACCAGAAACTATTGCAGACTCGCACAAACACTTGTTTAAATATAATTATGTAGTTCCTCTGGTCATAGGGAAATGTACTGAATTTATACTTACAGTCCACACATAACATTTTCATACAAGAACCTATTAAGTAATCGTAATGACTTTTATTACCCACTTATTATATAAGAAACATACTTTAGGGGGTTTCACATATTATTGTGGCTATGCAATACGGTGTTTATGCAGGGAAGGATCATTATATTTATTGAAAACCAATGATCACACTATAACTCACAGAATCTATATTAGCCCTACCAATAAGGCAAGACTTTAACTCTAAGGCTGTGTGCACACATTGCAGATTTGGTGCATTTTTGCAATGCAAATTTTCTAGAAAAACCTGAAGCAATCCTGATGCCATAGTAAATGAGAAACCTGACGTGTCATCAACACATTGCTTATTTTTGACTTGCAGATTTGGAGCAGAAAATAATCTGCAGCATGTCAATTCTCTGTGCGTTTTTCACCATTGATTTCACTCAAATCAGTAAAAATACAAGGAAAAACACACCAAAAACTTGTCAAAAACAAGCGTTTTTACAACTACGTTTTTCCTGTCAAGAAATGCAGAAATTTTACTCAACATGTGCATATACCGTTAGTCCACCATAATAGCAACCAGAACTGCAATCATTTCACTCTCTGCAAAGTGACCTTTATCAACTTGCCTCCATGACTTGTAACATTAATGTTATGAGAGGCCGAATAGTTGCTCATACCATACAGATTCAATCACAGACGCTCCTCTTGGATGGATGAGCTGGTGATCAGAGGATGGTGTAATATTATCAGACTAAAAGTCTTTCATAAGCATCTTCTTTCAGACTATATTTAAAAGGCGAGTTTTAATAGACTAAAGCACAGACTACTGAATGCCCTGTGCAATCTCAACTCCAAGAACTGGAACTATTTACCTGTCCAATTCTCGAGATGTCTTGTGGTCTACATTAGCACACTGACAAGAGGTTTATCATGCGGAGTATGCCCATATCGCTCTGTTGTAACTGATGGTTCAGTTAAACTGTACTTTAATGTTTTCTGCCATAGGTTTTTTTTTATGAAAAGGCCACTTAATTCTGTGTTACCCATATTATGCAGGATAAGCGGTTTTGATAGGTACATCCCTTTAATTTAATATCACAAAGAAAAAAGAAGCTGTTCGCTGGTTAGCCTATTTTATTTCTCTTGGTCTCTTAATTGCCAAAAATAATTGGTAAATGACAGCAACCATCACCAACTCTAGTTCTCTCTGCTGTCCTGTCCATGGAAGCTTGTTGTTTTACCTCAATTTGACATATGAACATTGTGCCTCTGTCATTCAAGTGGCTGTGAGCATCTTGTAGCATTTTAGGCATTACAGTCATTTTCAATATCCCGTCAATTTCCTGAAAACTTCTCTGATGCTCCAAGAGTGTGACTGGCCCATCTCAAGTTCCACACAAATATTGGCCTTTTTCCGTGCTTTCTGCCGCCCTTTTGTTGCACCACTAACCAGTAACAGTTATATTACCTTTACCATTCAAATCTTGCATTTATAACTATTGCATCCCTGACTAGTTCAGGTGTGGGTGGTAATCATTACTTTGTGCTTGGACTAACATTTTTGTAAATAGTAAGCATAGTCTCCACCAATCTACCATCAGCAAATCTTACCACTCAGGCAACTACCTAAAACTTACAAGTTTAATAGTTTTGTTTTTTTAATTTGGCAGGCACTTGAATGGCTGGCAGTTCGGTGGGGGTTTTGATGGTGAGAGTTCCACTGATCACATAAAAAACCTATGTACAGCTGAGCAGATGGGAGTGCATAGGTCCAGTCTGAGCACGCACACAGTCTGTAGTCCTGATTCAATAGAGAGCATAGGTTATATAGTAACAAAATCTATGCTTTCTATACACAGCCAGTCACACATATATATGTGCTGTGCAGCACGCCGGCCTACATATTAATGAAGCAAGGGGCACTACACTTATCTGTGTGACTGGTGCCCTATGCAAACTTAATCCATGTGCTTCTGTAATACTAAGTAACCTCACCCCTCATGGCTGGCTAGTCGGTGTAAGGGCTCATACCCATTTGTGGAAAAAAAAACGGTCCGTTTTCTGGATGGAAAAAACGGTCCGAATATATGCAATTGTCATGGGATTGTCATGCGATTTGTATGCGATTTTTAATCGCACCATCCGTTTTCCATCTGTATGCAATGCGATTTTAACATGACGTTTTTCATAGAGCAGATATCTCTATGTAAAAAATCATGTAAAAATCACATTGTAAAAAAAAAAATTTACACAAAAAGCAAATAATTATATATATATATATATATATATATATATATATATATAAAATCATAGCGTATTCGGAAAGGCATCTGAGTGCGGTACGATTTTTACAGACTGCTACATTGTAGAAAGTGGAGAAACTTTTGTTTTTTTCTCCACAAACGAGAAAAACTGATGACATTTAGACCAAACTCTGATCAAACACTGAACACATGTAATAGCAGAGCAAGGCTCGTTACAGCACAAATACAAGTAGGAGCTCAATCCATAGTAGAATATTCTATGAAGTGCAGCGGGGTTGGTGCAGTGCAACAGATAGGCAGTGTTACTCCACAAAGGCTGAACCTTGCTGAGCCACCTGCTCTACAGTTTGCAAACCAAGACTGAAACACCTAACCCTTTGCTGCAGGGTTTTTTAAATGAAATCTGTAAGGCTACTTTCACACATCAGGTTTTTTGCATAATCCGTCGAATACCTGAAAGGACGGATCCGGCGCTGATTTTGAAAAAACTGATGCAACGGATCAGTTTTGTTGCCAGATCCGTCCTGAAGTTTTGAACCTGGAAATGCTGGGTGCGCATGTCTGGAAGAGGAGAGAGAGAGACCTTGGTTTCCAGAATCCGGATCAGTCTTTTGACGGATTGCACAAATGACTGGTCCGGTACCATAGACTTCTATTGTTTCCGGCCGCCTGATGCGCCGCTTCAGGCACTATCAGGCGGGTCCGCTAAAAAAAAAAACGTTGCAGTGACCGTTTTGTCCGGCCGCCGGAATGTACATTTACGCCGGATCCGGACAAAAACGGATGCAACACAATGACATCCGGCACGATCCGGCGCTAATGAAAGTCAATGACAAAAAAACGCATCCGGTACCGGATGCGTTTTTTTAACAACACGCCGGATTGCTCCTGACGTCAAAAAACTGATGTGTGAAAGAGGCCTAAGACCCAGCCTGGAGGGAGCGAACCACCCCACTACCATCCTGTAGTTCACTCCAAAAATTAAAGCCCTTAACAGGTTTTCCTAAACATTGCCTTGGTCAAATAACTTGACCAGTTGCACACTTACTCACGTGACGTAGAAAAAAGATGATTTATTTGCAATATAGGTACTTCTCACAAAATTAGAATATCATCAAAAAGTTAATTTATTTCAGTTCTTCAATACAAAAAGTGAAACTCATTATATAGAGTCATTACAAACAGAGTGAGCTATTTCAAGTGTTTATTTCTGATAATGTTGATCTGCAGTAAGCTTCATGTGATTCATGACCTCTTTCTCTCTCGCAATCTTGCCTTCCTCACATTCACATAAACACGGCTAATACCGCCTCCCCTGCTGCGCTGTGTTACGGCGGCCTCCACTTCACCCACACTCCTCGCCCTGGCAACAGACACGGTGGAGGAGTGGTCTTCTCCTTTCCTCTAACTGCACGTTTAACCCAATCCCACCTCTTCCCTCCCTAATCCTCCCCTCTTTTGAAGTCCACTCTGTCCGCACCTACTCTCCCTCCAAGCTCCAAGTGGCCGTCATATATCGACCTCCAGGCCCGACCACTGCCGTCATTGACCAATTCTCTACCTGGCTTCATCACTTTCTTTCCACTGACATCCCCACTACCATCATGGCTGACTTCAACATCCCCACTGATACACTTCAGTCAGCAGCCTCCAAACTCCTGTCCCAAACTTCATCCTTTGGACTTACTCAGTGGTCCTCCTCAGCCATCCACACAGATTACAGATACATTAGACCTGGTCTTCACCCGCCTCTGCTCTCTATCTAACTTCACCACCTCCCCTCTCCCTCTATGTGACCACCATCTACTCACTTTCTCATCCCTGTCCTCTCCTGTCACCCATGTCCGGCAACAAGCGCACCCCCACAAAATCCTTGCACATCTAGACACCCACACACTCTCTGACTCTATTCTACCACTGGCATCCATATTCTCACTCTACGACATAGAGAGTGCCACTGCTTTCTACAATGCCACTCTTGCATCAGCTATTGACAGGGTCACCCCTCTCGTTCATGGCAGAGTGCGACGTACCAACAGACAACCCTGGCACAATAACACCACTAAAAACCTCCAGCAAGTGTCCAAGATTGCAGAGCGGCGTTGGAAGAAAAATTTGCAAAATGACTTCACTGCATTCAAACAAGCAACACTCTTTCAAATCTGCCCCCAACTCTGCTAACAGGAATACTTCACAACCCTCATATCTTCCCTATCCTACAACCCCAAACAGTTATTCAAAACTTTTAACTCCCTCCTCCGCCCACCACTGCCCCCTCCTACCACCCTCATCTCTGCTGAGGACTTTGAGACACACTTCAAAAATAAGATCGACCAAACAAGGCAAGTCTTCATTGTTCAAACACCACAACCCCTTTGTCTACCAGACCAATGCCCAAACCCCATAACCTCCCACTCCAACATCACCGAAGGGGAGCTTAATTGTCTCCTCTCCAAATCGCACCTCACAACCTGTGCACTTGACCACATCCCATCCAACCTCCTCCCCAACCTTGCCACCACTTTTATCCCATCCCTAACCCACCTCTTCAACCTATCACTAACTTTTGGTACCTTCCCTTCTGCTTTCAAACATGCCACAATCACGCCTATCCTTAAAAAGCCAACCCTCGCCCCAACCGCTATGTCCAGCTATCGCCCAATATTGCTGCTCCCATTCGCTTCCAAATTTCTGGAGCTGCACGTCCACGCTGAACTTTCCTACCACCTCTCATCTAACTTGCTCTTTGACAATCTACAATTCTTTTTTCCGCCCCATCACTCCACTGAGACAGCCCTGACCAAAATTAATAACGACCTACTTACAGCCAAAGCGAACAGACAATACTCTATACTTCGGCTTCTAGACCAGTCCTCTGCTTTTGACACAGTTGACCACTGCCTTCTACTACAGATTCTCTCCTCCTTTGGCATCAAGGACCTCGCCCTATCCTGGATCTCCTCATACCTTTCCAACCGCACAATCAGCGTCTCCCACTCCTACAATATCTCCTCGTCCCACCATCTCTCTGTTGGAGTCCCCCAAGGCTCTGTTCTAGGACCCCTACTCTTCTCAAACTATACACTTGGCCTGGGGCAACTCAAAGTCCCACGGATTCCAGTACCACCTTTATGCTGATGACACTCAGATCTACCTCTCTGGCCCAGACGTCACCTCTCTGCTGTTCAGAATCCCGGAGTGTCTATCAGCCATATCCACCTCCTTCTCCTCCCGCTTCCTCAAAGTCAATGTAAACAAATCTGAACTCATCATCTTTCCTCCATCTCACAGATCTTCCTTA
This sequence comes from Oophaga sylvatica, assembly GCA_033576555.1. Lineage (NCBI taxonomy): Eukaryota > Metazoa > Chordata > Amphibia > Anura > Dendrobatidae > Oophaga > Oophaga sylvatica. The sequence continues at coordinate 507,668,110 of JARQOD010000003.1, read as the reverse complement.
CCTGACCTATCACAATTATCGACATCACGCTTTCCCCCATACCGGAAGTCCTCTGCCTCGGAGTAACACTTGACTCTGCCCTGTCCTTCAAACCACAACTCCAAGCTCTTTCTAACTGCTGTCGCCTTCAGCTCAAAAATATTTCCAGAATCCGTCCTTTCCTCAACCCTCAATCTACTAATATGATTGTGCATGCCCTCATCTCCCACCTCGACTACTGCAACATCCTTTTCTGTGACCTCCCTGCTAACACCCTCGCACCTCTCCAGTCTATCCTTACCTCTGCTGCCCGACTAATTCATCTCTCTCCTCGCTACTCCTTCCCTTCTCCCCTCTGCAAATCTCTTCACTGGCTCCAATTCCCTCAACGTATCCAGTTCAAATTACTAATACTGACCTACAAGGCCATCTATAACCTGTCTCCCCCATATGTCTCTGAACTAATCTCCTGATACCTTCCCTCACGTAATCTCCGATCCTCCCAAGACCTCCTTCTCTCCTCCACACTTATTCGCTCCTCACCCAACCGCCTCAAAGACTTCTCTCGAATATCCCCCATCCTCTGGAATTCTTTGCCCCAACATGTCCGACTATCAACCGCATTCGAATCCTTCAGACGGAACCTGAAAACCCACCTCTTCAGGAAAGCTTACAGCCTGCAATGACCCGGCTACCTCCTCACCACTACCGGAGATATCGCCTCAACCAACACGGGAACAGCTGCAACCAACCAACCTGCTGTCTCCGTCCCCACCATCCTGTAGAACGTAAGCCCGAAAGAGCAGGGTTCTCACCCCTCTGTATCAGTATGTCATTGTTAGTTTGTTTACTGTAAGTGATACCTATAATTTGTATGTAACCCCTTCTCATGTACAGCACCATGGAATCAATGGTGCTATATAAATAAATAATAATTATGGCTTACAGCCAAAGAAAACACGCAAAAGCCATTATCTCAGTAAATTGGAATTCTTTATAACACCAGCTTGAAAAAAGATTTAAAATCCAAAATGTGGGTCTACTAAAAGTTATGTTCAGTAAATGCACTCAATACTTGGTCGGGGCTTCTTTTGCATCAATTTACTGCATCAATGTGGCAGGGCATTGAGGCGATCAGCCTGTGGCAATGCTGAGCTGTTATGGAAGCCAGGTTGCTTTGATAGCAGCCATCAGCTTGTCTGTGTCACGGTTCCATCCCTCAGTGTGTCTAAGATGCACTTACTGACAGCTCAGCTGTCCAATCTAGTATAGGGTGTGCGGAAGCTTTCGGTACTTTGATTGACAACTTAGCCATCCAATCTAGTACAGGGGTATGCTGAGCTGTTAATGTGTTGATTGACAGCTCAACTATCCAATCCTAGACAGTGAGGCATCGGCTGTCTCTATGTGTTCATTATTCCAGTTAATTCCCATGCTTCTTAACTGAGCTGTGTCTCCCAGAACTCTGCCAGACGTACATTCAGCATGTGAGGTTTGTGCTTTCCTGTGCCTTGAGTTCTATATGCTTGATCTGTTGCCTGACCTTAGACTTCGTTCTGACCATCCCCGTTTAACCCTTTCAGCTATGATCCCGGTACTCTGACCTCAGAACGTTATCTAATTACACTTTTGTCTCTTCCTTCTGTGTATGACGTACCCTCCTGGCTTCTGACATTGGACTCCTTGACCACGCTAACTCACGGCTTGGCCGTGAGAAATGACGAGCATCACAGTCTGCATTGTTGGGTCTGGTGTCTCTCATCTTTCTCTTGACAATACCCCATAGATTCTCTATGGGGTTAAGGTCAGGCGAGTCTGCTGGCCAATCAAGCACAGTGATACGGTTTTTTAACCAGGTATTGGTACTTTTGGCAGCGTGGACAGGTGACAAGACCTGCTGGAGAATAAAATTTTTATCTTTAAAAAGCTTGTCGGCAGAGGGAAGCATGAAGTGCTCTAAAATTTCCTGGTAGGCGGCTGCGCTGACTTGGGTCTTTATAAAACACAGTGGACCTACACCTGTAGATGACATGGCTCCCCAAACCATCACTGATTGTGGAAACTTCACACTAGACTTCAAGCATCTTGGATTGTGTGCCTCTCCACTCTTCCTCCAGACTCTGGGAACTTGATCTCCAAATGAAATGCAAAATTTACTTTCATCTGGAAACAACACCTTGGACCACTGAGGAACAGCCCAGTTCTTTTTCTCCTTGGCCCGGGTAAGACGCTTCTGCCATTGTCTATTGGTCATGAGTAGCGTGACACAAAGAATGCGACACTTGTAACCCATGTCCTTGATACGTCTGTGTGTGGTGGCTCTTGAAGCAATGACTTCAGCAGCAGTCCACTCCTTGTGAATCTCCCCCAAATTTTTGAATGGCCTTTTCTTAACAAGCCTTTCAAGGCTGCGGTTATCCCTTTTCCTTGTGCACCTTTTTCTTCCACACTTTTTTCTTCCACTCAACTTTCCATTAATATGCTTGGATACAGCACTCTGTGAACAGACAGCTTCTTTAGCAATGACCTTTTGTTGCTTACCCTCCTTCTGGAGTGTGTCAACGACTGACTTCTGGGCATCTGTCAAGTCAGCAGTCTTCTCCATGATTGTGGAGCCTACTGAAACAGACTAAGGGACCTTTTTAAATGCGTAGCAAACGTTTGGTGGTGTTTTTTGTTAATTATTCTAATTTACTGAGATAATGACTTTTAGGTTTTCATGGACTGTAAGCCATAATCATCAACATAAACAGAAATAAACACTTCAAATAGATCACTCTGTTTGTAATGACTCTATATAATATATGAATTTCACTTTCTGTATTGAAGAACTGAAATAAATTAACTTTTTGTTGATATTCTAATTTTGTGAGAAGCACCTGTTTATGACGTTTCGGTCTCAGTTTAGACCTTCCTCATATATAAGGATTGCCATAGAAGGATATAGGACTCATGCTGACTTCTATAGGCGCCATACCTTTAGTGGTATTCACACTTTCCAGACGCGCTGTATCATGGACAATTTCAGCATTGAGTCCTATATTCTTCTGTTAATATGCATATCTGAAGAAGTTCTAAACTGAGACTGAAACATATACTGTATGTTCAGTGTGGATTGCAAATAAATCATCTTTTTTTCTACATCAATTGAGTGCAAAGTTCTTCATAGATACAAACAAATACGGGTCATTCCATGTCAAGCGAACCAATGTTTTTACCTCTATATTTTTAATTCTTTTGAGATTTTATTTGGTAATAGTGTGTAGAGAATGCAAAATGTGAACAAAAAAAATTCTAAATTTTTTTTTATTTTTTTATTGATGTTCAATGTTTGGAAAAAGTGCGAATTTCGGTGTTGCCTGCCTTTACATTTCTCATCGTAACTCAGGCTAGAAAAAAAGATAAAGAAACAAAATAAACACCATTCTACTCAGAACTGTACAGGCTTTCACCAGATATGTCACAAGAATATGTTTCTTTATATTTTGTTTTGGCAAAATCAAATTCAAAATTTTGATGCGCAATTGTGGAAAAAACAAATGTTAAACTTGTGAAAAAAAGCATGTGTGTTACTTGTGGTCTTGGTTATATTTGTACAGGGACTCAACTTGGGACCTACTTTGGATCTAATTTTTTTATATTTTTATTTAAGCCTTGAATCATCTGATTTTATGTTTGTATGAGTTTCTTCCTTTTTGCCTTTCAAATTACAACTTATTGAATTCAACATTTATATGGAACAATAAAGAAACACAAAAAACAAATACCGTAAGTGCCAGAATAAATACATCTTAATCATCATAACACAACTTGCTCAGCATTTTCAACCTGAATGTATCGAACAAACCAAAAGAAAAAAGGTGATCACATCCTCAAGTGTGATTTTCTAAATAGTCTCATCCTAATTACATGTTAAAAACAAGATTAAAAGAACCAATATTTTTAACACCTATTAATACATGAAAATTATTTTTCCTATCATATCACTAAATATGTCATTTATGAAGTGTTTAAGAAGTAGTACAGTAGTTAAATCATCATTCTATAAAATATGAACTAATCAATTAATAGTACATTTTTAAACTGGCCTTTTATCATCAATTTGTCCCTTCTAGTGGGTGAAATGTAATCTTGTCCATAAGCGCTTACTAGCAATGGCCATTTCCTTTTGTGTCAAAGAGTATATACGGCCTGTCATGGTGTTCGGCTCCACCTGAGTTAATATCTGATTTTTGTTAACTTTTCTTGGATACACAAATGATGGCGCTGGACCAGAAGGATGCATAAAAAGTCAATTTTACTTTATTTTCGCATGATTGGCGCTGGTCGCTGGCTACTGTACTCTCCAAAGATTGCGAAAATGAAGAAGTAGAATTTACTTTTTTGCATCCTTCTGGTCCAGCGCCATCATTTGTGTACCCAAGAAACCAGACATTGTAAAGTTAAAAAATCAGATAGAAAATATTTAGACTTGAGAGTCCTCAGTGGTTGATACCTTTTAATGGCTAACTGAAAGATGGTAACAAATTGCAAGCTTTCGAGATACTCAGGTCTCTTCATCAGGCATGACTAATCAGAAATCAGATATAACTAGGTGGAGCAGAACACCATGACAGGCCGTATATACTCTTTGACACAAAAGGAAATGGCCATTGCTAGTAAGCGCTTATGGACAAGATTACATTTCACCCACTAGAAGGGACAAATTGATGATAAAAGGCCAGTTTAAAAAAGTACTATTGATTGATTAGTTCATATTTTATAGAATGACGATTTAACTACTGTACTACTTCTTAAACACTTCATAAATGACATTTAGTGATATAATAGGAAAAATAATTGTTTCATGTATTAATAGGTGTTAAAAATATTGGTTCTTTTATTCTTGTTTTTAACATGTAATTAGGATGAGACTGTGTTTAGAAAATCACACTTGAGGATGTGATCACCTTTTTTCTTTTGGTTTGTTCGATGCATTCAGGTTGAAAATGCTGAGCAAGTTGTGTTATGATGATTAAGATGTATTTATTCTGGCACTTACGGTATTTGTTTTTTGTGTTTCTTTATTGTTGCATATAAATGTTGAATTCAATAAGTTGTAATTTGAAAGGAAAAAAGGAAGAAACTCACACAAACATAAAATCAGATGATTCAAGGCCTAAATAAAAATATAAAAAAATTAGATCCAAAGTAGGTCCCAAGTTGAGTCCCTGTACAAATATAACCAAGAACACAAGTAACACACATGCATTTTTTCACACGTTTAACACATTCGTTTTTTCACAATAGCGCATCAAAATTTTGAATTTGATTTTGCCAAAACAAAATATAAAGAAACATAGTCTTGTGACATATCTGGTGAAAGCCTGCACAGTTCTGAGTAGAACGGTGTTTATTTTGTTTCTCTATCTTTTTTCTAGCCTGAGTGACGGTGAGAAATGTAAAGGCAGGCAACACCGAAATTCGCACTTTTTCCAAACTTTGAAAATCAATAAAAAAATTTAGAATTTTTTTTTCTTCACATTTTGCATTCCCTGACACACTATTCCCAAATAATAAAATCTCAAAAGAATTAAAAATATAGAGGTAAAAACATTGGTTCACTTGACATGGAATGACCCACACTGAACACAGTCTGCTAAAAATAATTGGTGTTTTTCTGGTACATGAGGAAAACTGACATGTGAATGAGGTCTAAGGCTGTTACCGTTTGGGTCAAACGATGCAGTAGCGCTAGATTAGCGTAAAAAGCGAGATATGATAACATGCAATTTTACTAAGCGTGAGGGGCCACTAAGAGCTGTGGGATCTACAACCTGGAAAATTGGACCCAACTTTTACTAGAAAATCATTCCTTTTGGGACATTCAGGAGCATTCTGGGCATGTGTTCATTGCTGGGCAGCCCTAGAGTGATGGTAGGTACACTTTAGATTCACTGTGTTATTTATGGATTACAATAACCAATGTATTACATTTTCATAAAATGAAAAACCTTCAATTTTACTAGGGACCAAAATCTTCTAAAGCAGTATGAAAACAGAGCCAGTAATTATACTGGTGTGAAGAACCAGAAACATATGATTGCTGCAACATAATAAGTCAGAGAAATCAAAACCTTTTTATACCAAGGTTAGACTTACAAGAAAGCTAAAAGAAAACAATTGAGAACAGAAGCTAAGATAATGCCACCCTATGAGTTAATTCAATGCTGTTCCTGTAGAATCCATTTCTAAAGACCTCAGCTGAGCTCTTTTGATCTTCTAGCATGTGGTGAAACCTTGTTTGGACAGCAATAGGGTGGAGTTGCCAGCCTTTTAAGTATGCCAGACAACACAGACCACCACAGAGTGGCATTCTGTGGTCTATAGATTCAGAATTACTCAGATCCTGTGACTGAAGTGAGAACGAGTTTATTGCTGGGCAGAAAAAATGATTTATAGTGAGTAGTGTTCTGTTCACACTGGAGTCATAGCTTCTGGGATCCACAGGTTACCTTTTAAAGGAAACTATTTTTTTTTTCACTTCCAGAGAAACCGCTGTTTATGTGCAAAATTAATTGATTGTGTAGAGAAACCGTGGAAAGACTGCACTGGTACAGAGATGCTGTGGGTAAAGCTGCGGCATGACAACTGTGTGTGAACAGAGCATATATCTACACCAATAGAGTACCACTGACCTGTTATCGGTGACCTACTTTTTGCACTATAATGTATGGAGAAAGTTAATCAAGAATGGCTTTTCAAGTCTTGATAAAAAAAAAATCTGCTGATGTAAGATGCACCAAAGTCATTGCGAGACGCACGTTTTTAAAGAGGAGACCGAGTGGAACCTCATGTGTGTCCAATAATTGCTGAGAAGGATATCTTACTTCAATCACATCAGTGAGGTAGTTCCCTCCAAAGTAAGTTTGATCAATTTAAATACGGCTGCCAGCCTGGGACATAAGTGAACAAAAATAAAAAATAACACATGATATCTTTAACAAGGAAATTCACATTATGTGCATTTTGTGTAAAAAATAGTGAATTTCCTAAGTACCGAATATACTCGCATATAAGCCGAGATTTTCAGCCCATTTTTTAAGGCTGAAAGTCCCCCTCTCGGCTTATATGCGAGTCATATACCGGGGGGTCGGCGGGGAAAGGGAACGGGGGTGTCAGATCATACTCACCCCTCCGCCGGCGCGTCTCTGCAGCCCCCTTGCTTCTCCCACGATCTCAGGCTCCTTCCTGCAGCGGTCACATGGTACAGCTCATTAAAGTCATGAATATGCACATATTCATGACTTTAATGAGCGGTACCACGTGACCACTGTAGGAAGGAAGAGCTGCGGGAGAAGAGCAGGGGCTGCAGAGACGCGCCGGCGGAAGGGTGAGTATATGCGATATTTACCTGTCCCCGTTTCACCGCTGCGTCCTCTAGCTGTGAATGTTCAGACAGAGGGCGTGATGACGTAGTTAGTGCGCGCCGCGCCCTCTGCCTGAGCGCTCACTGACAAGAGGACCCGGAAGACAGCGGTGCGCAGCGGTGGACCAGGTATAGGTAAATATCTCAGGTGCCAGGGCCCTGAGCGAGCGGTGACACCGGCACCTGTCCCCCATAGCGCGCCGGTGTCCTCGCCTGCTCAGGACACCGGCACCTGGCCCCAGCGACGAGAAGTGAGTATATCATTTTTTTTTCGTTGCAGCAGCAGCATAAGGGACCTATACTATGGAGCACATGGGGCATAATCTGTGAAGCATATGGGGCATAATCTGTGGAGCATATGGGGCATAATCTATGGAACCTATGGGGCATAATCTGTGGAACATAGGGGCATAATCTGTGGATCATATGGGGCATAATCTGTGGAACATATGGGGCATAATCTGTGGAACATATGGGGCATAATCTGTGGAACATATGGGGCATAATTTGTGGAACATATGGGGCATAATTTGTGAAGCATATGGGGCATACTCTGTAGAACATATGGGGCATAATCTGTGGAGCATATGGGGCACAATCTGTGGAGCATATGGGGCATAATCTGTGGAGCATATGGGGCATAATCTGTGGAACCTATGGGGCATAACATGTTGAGCATATGGGGCATAATCTGTGGAGCATATGGGGCATAATCTGTGGAACATATGGGGCATAATCTGTGGAACATATGGGGAATAATCTGTGGAGCATATGGGGCATAATCTGTGGAGCATATGGGGCATAATCTGTGGAGCACCTTATGGGGGCATTATTAACCTTTGTGCAGCGTTATATGGGGCATATTTTGTATGGAGCATTTTATGGGGCCCATCATGGACTGTATGGAGCACTATATGGGGCTCCTGATTCAGTATGGATATTCAAAAACATTTAACCTACTGATGTCTCAATTAATTTTACTTTTATTGGTATCTATTTTATTTTTGTAATTTAGCAGTAGCTGCTGCATTTTCCACCCTAGGCTTATACGGGAGTCAATAAGTTCTCCCAGTTTTTTGTAGCAAAATTAGGGGGGTCGGCTTATACATGGGTCGGCTTATACATGAGTATATACGGTAACTAATTATTTTATCTTCTGGCTTTATAACTGCTGTTTCTCAACTACGAAGCCATCTCATATGATGGCCATATTCAAAAAATAGAAATTTGGCTGACAACTATCACTTTCAACTTCACTATATACATTCATACTTGGTTTCACTGAACGTGCATGTTAATTTCAATAACTGTTCTTGAGATAGGTGTGGGACCGAATGGAGGGATCCACATTAATACAGCATATGGTATAATCTAGGAATGTACCATAAATATACAAGACTGAAACATCTCTTTAATGATCAGAGCTTTATGACAGTTGACAATGATCTTTTATCAATTTTATTAAAAATAATCAATTTATCAATTGTACTGTAATTTTTGAATTAGGTGAATTAACTAATACAGGATGAATAAATTATTTATTTGATGGCCTGGTTTCTCCAGTCTATGGCCAGAGCAGTTGTTCTATGACTTTAGTAGTTGACCTATAACAGCCACCTCTTTTTTTTGCTGACCTTGACACTATATGGATAACTCTATATGCACATTTGCAAAAGCATCCACATTAATGTCCTTATTTCAAAATCCTTTGGCCAAGATTTTGAGAAGAGACTAAAAGCACTTTGGAGTAGAGTTGTGCAAAAAGTCGCAATTTATGAACCAGCCAAAAACATCTAGAATTGCTAAACCTCAACCATATAATGGAAAAAAGCAGGCGAGCGCATAGAAAGTAGACTTAAAAAATGCGCAAATAGAAAAATGAATTGTGTGCATGCCAAAAAAATTAACAAAACAGAAAAAACTAGACAAAAACTAGGCAAAAATGATAATGAATCGGGGTCCAAATCTACAAATGATGAATACCTGTACATTTTTCCAGAATTCAGTGTGAATAGTCTTATATACACACAATAAATGACTCTTTTCACACTGCACTTTTTCCCTCTGTGTAACAGTCAGGGAAAACCTTTTGATGTGCACGTTTAGCACATTCTTTGACAGATGCGGTACAGTGACCTCCATCATCCACAGTACCCCACTGTAAATAAAGTTGTACCGCATAGTACCGGCAGCACTACCCCATGCAGCAAAGATGGCATCAAACTTGGTAAACGCAAAATGATATCCATTCAGCTGAATTGCTGTGAGTTTTCCCAGCTCCTCTGGTATACATTGTAAAAAGTGGTGAGAAAGATTAAGAGGTTTCTAAACCATCCTCTATTAGGTTGTATCATTTATGTTATCATGCAATAGTTTGATATTTTCTTCTTTTATCATTTACAGCCTATGCTTCATTTATGTAGATACATATTAGACAAATCCTAAAAATACAAGACAATGTAAAGGACTGACCATCCATCTTGCCCAATTTTAAGATTATATAAATGTCAAAGTTCACAATTGCCACAGAACAAAAGAAAAGAAAACGCTCACTAATGTGTGCATTAATATCGATTGGCAATAGTTATTTCTTAAGCTACTTTAATAACCGATAATGGCTGACACACTAAAACGACTAGACACTAATGATAGCCTTCTGTCAAGATTCATGACAGCACATTCACAATGAAAAATACAATGAGGAGCAAGAGTGATCTAATGGAACAGTGCGCTCCTCAAAGTGCTACTTAATGTGTCCCACTTTGATTTTAGCATCAAAAGTAAATAAAGGACATATGGCTATGGGTCAATCACTGATTATTCATGGATAGATCAATGAACAGAAAGACATCACAAACACATCCTTCATAATTTGCTAGCAAGAATACCCAATAACAGACTCACAAGGGCGCTCAAGCTGTGACGTAGTCACTACACACACAAAACACTGCTGGAAAGTAATAGGGACATAGCCAATGTGGTTGGCTGCAAGATTTCAGCCATTAATTATTAAATTGGAACTTCTCCCGTGCTTCCCCCATACTCTGAAACTCTCTGCCGCAACACATCAGACTCTCACCAACAACGGAAACCTTCAAGAAGAACCTGAAGACCCACCTGTTCCGACAAGCCTACAGCCTGCAATGATCCTCAGTCTACTGAACCACTGCACAACCAGCTCTACCCTCTCCTAGTGTATCCTCACCGATCCCTGTAGACTGTGAGCCCTCGCGGGCAGGATCCTCTCTCCTTCTGTACTAGTATGTCCCTTGTCTTACACATGTCTATTGTACTTGTCTATATTTCCCCTTTTCACATGTTAAGTGCCATGGAACAAATGGCGCTATATAAATGAATAATAATAATAATAGTTTACAATAGTGTTAGAAGTGAACAAAAAATATGACACAACAATTACTGTCATGCAAGAGATACATGACACAATAGTACAGTCTCATGTATGTCACATGTAGACATCTTTCATTACATTCCTATTCATACCTAGAGGTGGTAATTACAGATGAGCGCATCACGCAAAATTTAATTTGGTCAGTTCACGTAGATTTTACCAGAAAATTTGATTTGCAGATATCCTATTCTTCCATGAATTAAAAGACCCTTATTATGATATATGATCTCTCCAAACTAAAGAACATAATAAATGTAAGATATAAAATTATTTTAGTTACCTCTCCAGCTGCTCCCTGACCACTATCTGGTCATCCTTGGTTGTATCGAATCTCTGGTCCAGTGTTCATTATAGGAAGGGGCATCCAGCCACAAGGCTCCAGTGCATGCACTGCAAACTACAGGCTTGCTCATGGCCAGAAGCACCAACCTAGAGTAAGCACTGGATCACAGATGCATTACGACAGAGGCAATAAGGAAGGACTAAAGGCAGGAAGAGAGCAACTGGGCAGTGGGAAAGATAACCAAATGGCTAAAGGTTAAAAAGGGAAGCAAAAACATATTCACCACTCCCTTTTCTGGCAGTCTCCACTGCTCCCTGATGGTCTTCTGCACCTCCATTACTTCTACATGGCCATCACATCTAGGCTAGTGCTTGGAGGTGCGAGTATGCCCCGGAGCATGCGGTGTCATGCTCTTTTCTTTCTAACCTTTTGTGTGCCTTTTACTGTTCAGTAAGATGGTGGACATTTAGCTGAATTCGTGTGGAGCGAGTTATAAAAAATCCACATTCTCCAGAATGCAGATTTTTGTAAAATTCAAGTAGAATTCAATTCCACTTAAATTCACCTAGCTCTAATTTTAATCGATACAAAAACATCCACTGACATTTTGTGAAAGCCTGATGTCCCAGCACTTCCATGGTTTACTATGCGATGGACTCTGGGAAAATGGCTGCCAGGGGCGGTGCATGCACAGATGGAGGTCTTGGCACAAAGATCTTGGGAGATGAGGTCTCAGAACCAAGATCTCCATCTGCGCATTCGCTTCCCCCAGCAGCCATTTTCCTGGAGTCCACCGCATAGTAAACCATGGAAGTACGGTGGCTCCAGGCTCTCACAAAATTTCGGCGGGGACCCCGCACCACCGAACACCCCAGTGTCGCATGTCCGAACACCCCCTCATCGCAGCCTGCGGTCTACAGCAACGCTCCACTCTTGCCTTCTCCAGTAGCGACCCTGGGACCCTGCTCCATCTCGGCCTGCACCAAACACCCGCAGCGTCGCACATCCGAACACCCCTTTCTCCCATTCTGGGGTCCGCAGCATTACCCACTCCTGACTCCACCAGCAGCGACTCTGGGACCCCGCTTCACCGCAGCCACCACCCCCGGTAAGCAATAAGACACATGGATTGTAAGCACCACCATTTTATTAAAAAAAGTTTTTTTCCTATTTTTCTCAAAATTTGGGGTGCGTCTTATAATCTGATGCTTCTTATAAACCGCAAAATTTCAGTGAATCCATTGAGGGTTATATTCAAATACAGATCACAAAGACCTTTTGCACAGAACATAAATATTATGTACCATATATATTCGTGTATAAGCCGACCCGTGTATAAGCCGACCCCCCTAATTTTGCCACAAAAAACTGGGAAAACTTATTGACTCGTGTATAAGCCGGGTGTATAAACTGCCGTCCTGCTCTGTGCTGCCCCCGTCCTGCTCCTTGCGCCCCCATCCACCTCTGTGCTCCCCCATTCTCCTCTGTACTCCCCCCTCCTGCTCCGTCCTCCGCTGTGCTCCCCCATTCCTTCTCCGTCCTCCTGTGCCCCCCCGTCCTGCTCCGTGCTCCTCTGTGCCCTCCATCATCTCCCCCCGTCCTGCTCCGTGCTCCTCTGTGCCCTCCATCCTCTCCCCCCGTCCTGCTCCGTGCTCCTCTGTGCCCTCCATCCTCCCCCCGTCCTGCTCCGTGCTCATTGTCCTCCTCCATGCTTCCCACATCCTCCGTTCTCCCCCCGTCCTGCTCCGTGCTCATTGTCCTCCTCCATGCTTCCCCGTCCTCCGTTCTCCCCCCCGTCCTGCTCTGTGCTCATTGTCCTCCTCCATGCTTCCCCCGATCCACCGTTCTCCCCCCCAGTCCTGCTCCGTGCTCCTTGTCCTCTCCTCCATGCTCCCTCCATTCTCCTCCATCATACTGACCCTCCCTGTGCCATCGCTGAACGTCCCTGCAATTCTGCATTCTCCCCGGCTTCCTGCAGCTCTCCTGTGCTGAGCGGTGACGTAATACCGCTCATTAAGGCCATGAATATGGACGCCACGCCTATGGGAGTGGCGTCGCATCCATATTACATGACCTTAATGAGCGGTATACGTCACCACTCAGCACAGGAGAGCTGCAGGAAGCCGGGTACAACGCAGGATTGCAGGGACGTTCAGCGATGGCACGGGGAGGGGTGAGTATGATGTCCCAGCCACCGGCTCCTGCCGCGGCACCCCCTCCCCCGCTGGTTTCTGCCCAATGACTCGTGTATAAGCCAAGGGGGCATTTTCAGCACGAAAAAGGTGCTGAAAATCTCGGCTTATACACGAGTATATACGGTAATTAGTTATTCAAATATTCAGGAATCAGATGTTAAAGTCATAACAAATCACAGACATCAATGTATTTGTCCAAATGTAATTACTATTTGACTTTAGAGTATATTACCATGGGACTTATCCACTGCAGCCAATATGTCTGTTTATTTTGCTGCAGGAACGTTGCGTATATGGCAGCCATTACTTTGTGTGAAATCTGCAGCATAAATTGACATGCTGTGGATTCCCAATTTACTTTGCAGCATGTGGATGAGATTTTGTGAAATCTCATCCACAATGCTGCTACTACAATAAGAGAAAATTTTCTGCCTTTAATATTTGCCAGGAAAATCCACTTAACATATGCCCTGTGGGATAATACTCCTAAAAATGATCCCTTTTGCAGAATATTCTACACAAATATAATAATATAAATACATGTATTAAATGGAGCGCTCCTTTACAAGACACTGAAAACCTAATCAAGATGGAAGATGAGCGGCCAAAAAGATAATCTTTCTCTTTAACACTCCGTGTAATGTACACAAATATATAAACTACGGCAACAGACATCTTTCTTCTGAGTCCATAACTACCATGCATGGCTTTTCGCAATAAATCAGCCAATATGCACTACATAGCTCTTGAGAACCCTATCTATTCTGGTGGAGAATTACATTTTTAGCCTTAAGCCTGGGGCAGCTTTAGACTCTAAATCTTCAATAGGTTTAGTCATGCAAGCAGAGGATTTTTTAAAGTTACCAAAGACTTATTTTAAAGCTCAAGAAAATGTGGACTGTCAGGATCTTTTGTGTAGGCTCTAGGGCTTAAAACTATTCAGCACTCTGGTGACCTACTGCCTTGAATTCCCCACTTTCTATTGACATCAGATTTAAGACTGATTGTTAGATTTTCTTCGTAAAATAAAAAGAAAAGGCTTAAGAGCCCAGCTGCAGCAACTAGGGGTGTAAATACAGTTTAGTCACCATTTTTTCCCAATCAGGATCATTTCTCTTCCTAGCACTAATTAACAGAGTTAACCAAATCGCCCACCTCCATTGTGGGAGGCCTCAGTTCATCACATGCAATGCTAGAAACTGAACATGCCGGTATCAGACAAAAACAACTTCTAAGAGAAAGGGAGACATTTCAGTTCAACCCCAGTTTGTTGCCACATGCACACACTAGTGTCAAATCAACTAGTTCTGAAGAACACTATGATGATCCAGCAATGACTTCTTATGCATGATTCAGTCATTTCAACCAACACAAGTAACACCAAAAGAAGCCGAAAGTCACACGTACGTTCTATCAAATAGTTGAGTAAGTTGGTTCGAGGACAAATTTTTACCACCCAAGGTAATTAATGCTGCTTTACCATACAAAAGGTTGGCCCTATTCACACACGAGTATAATGATTGACATTACTTTAAGCTGGACATTATTACATAGTTACATTTGTTAAAATGTCCAGTATTTACATAGGAAATGTCCTCATCATAAAAGAAGATCCTTCTATATCCCCTAAATCAGTGTTTCTCAACTCCAGTCCTAAGGACCCACCAACAGGTCATGTTTTCAGGATTTCCTTAGTATTGCAAAGGTGATGGAATTAATGTTTGAGCAGGTGATAAAATTATCACCTATGCAATACTAAGGAAATCCTGAAAACATGACCTGTTGGTGGGTCCTGAGGACTGGAGTTGAGAAACACTGCCCTAAATGATGTCTTCTGAGATCAAACAACAATCATACAGATAATGACTGTCAGAAACAATACTTTAAGCAGATCTAAGGGAAATATCAGATGAACTGGCTGTAGTGGCATTGACGGATTATTAAAAAGGCGCATTTGAAGAACATTTGCTTTACTTGCCAAATTGCTCATCTGTTATAAAACTATTAAAAACCAAATGCAGCTTCTGGCAGAGTCTTTGGCTAGAGTAATCATGATTTTTTTCAGCTAAAATAAATTTCAAATAATTTCAATGTTCATTTGTAGACAATAATTGACATTTACCTGACACATGGCCAAAACCTGTACACATGTAAATCCATCCTAAGGGCCCAAACTGACTGCTGTATTATTGGCCCCATACATATGAGACTGGTGTTGTGGAGCTCGGTCAACAGTCCTCTGTGTATGGGGCCTTATGACTATCTCCCAACAGATGACGTTCGGGGAGAGACGGATCCAGCCTGTTGTTCAGGGGGCAGATAAACCTCTGAATAGGAGTCTCAAAGAACACAGAACATTTGGTAGGGCCAAGCATTGCTGTATCAGGAGAGATAGTGAATGTCTGAATAACTGTTCGGGCAATAGCTATGCAATGTGTATGTGGGCCTTAAAGGGGTTTTAACATGAACAAAGTACATTTTAATCAATAGATCTTGGAATAAAAATAAGTTCCGCGTGCACATGTGCTATCACTGCATATATAAAAGTCAAAGTTATGAAAATATTAAATTAATTAGCTGGATGGTGAACTCAGCAAAAGAGGACAAAAAAATGAAAAGTCGTAATTGGGGTTATTCTGTCATTGCTATATCGCATGAAATATGCAATAAACAGTGATCAAAACGTGGTATAAAAAAAGCGGGCTCAACTGACTTGTATACACCATGTTCCAAATTATTATGCAAATTGGTTTTAAGTGTCATAGTGTTTTTTCTTTTTTTTTGTAAATGAAACCCATTGATAGTATTGTGTCTCAGGGTTCTTTGGATCACTGAAATCAATCTCAGATACCTGTGATAATTAGTTTGCCATGTGAGCCCAATAAAAGGAAAACTGGATGTTCCACACTATTAAGCAAGCCAGAGTTTTCAAGTAACATCAGAAAGAAAAAGGATCTCTCTGCTGCTGAAAAGCATCAAATAGTGCAATGCCTTGGTCAAGGGATGAAAACATTAGATATTTCCCGAAAACTTAAGAGTGATCATCGTACTGTTAAGAGATTTGTGGCTGATTCTGAGCACAGATGTGTTCATGCTGATAAAGGCAGAATGAGGAAGGTTTCTGCCAGGCAAGTTCATCAGATTAATTTAAGATAGCAGCTGCAAAAGAGCCATTACAAACCAGCAAAAAGATATTTGAAGCTGCTGGTGCCTCTGGAGTTCCTCGAATCTCAAGGTGTAGGATCCTTCAAAGGCTTGCTGTGGTGCATAAACCTACTATTCGGCCACCCCTTACAGTGCTCACAAGCAGAAATAGTTGCAGTGGGCCCAGACATACCTGAAGACTAATTTTCAAACAGTCTTGTTTACTGATGAGTGCTGAGCAACCCTGGATGGTCCAGATGGATGGAGTAGTGGATGGTTGGTGGATGGCCACCATGTCCCAACAAGGCTGCGACGTCTGCAAGGAGGTGGAGGAGTCATGTTTTGGGCCGGAATCATGGGAAAACAGCTGGTAGAGCCCTTTAAGGTTCCTGAAGGTGTGAAAATGACCTCTGCAAAGTATATAGAGTTTCTGACTGACAACTTTCTTCCATGGTATGAAAAGCAGAAACGTGCCTTCAGGAGCAAAATCATCTTCATGCATGACAATGCACCATCTCATGCTCCAAAGAATACCTCTGAGTCATTGGCTGCTATGGGCATAAAAGGAGATAAACACATGGTGTGGCCACCATCTTCCCCTGAGCTCAACTCTATAGAGAACCTTTGGAGTATCATCAAGCAAAAGATCTATGATTGAGGGAGGCAGTTCACATCAAAACAGCAGCTCTGGGAGGCTATTCTGACTTCATGCAAAGAAATACAAGCAGAAACTCTCCAAAAACTCACAAGTTCAATGGATACAAGAATTGTGAAGGTGATATCAAAGAAGGGTTCCTATGTTAACATGTAACTTGGCCTGTTAGGATGTTTTGGAGTTAAATAGCTTTTTTGTTCAGTGAATGT
Source organism: Oophaga sylvatica (assembly GCA_033576555.1). NCBI lineage: Eukaryota > Metazoa > Chordata > Amphibia > Anura > Dendrobatidae > Oophaga > Oophaga sylvatica. Next base: position 507,650,828 of record JARQOD010000003.1, on the reverse strand, counting down.
GACCTCCTAATGCTGCAAATTCCACAAATGAGCATTTTCAGTTCTTTAAAACATATCAAATGTTCAGAAATTCTACTGTGCCTAATAATTTGGAACAGTGCATTTTGAGTTTTTATTCATTTTGGAGATTAACACTAGAACTACTGATGGAGTCATTTTGACTCCTTTCGTTTTTTATTTCTCTTCTGTGACTACATTTTTCAGAATTCCGGCTTGAAACTCGGTGACTTTTCCTCAAATATGATGTGAAAAAAGATTTTGTGAGATTAAATAATTTTGGTGAAAAATTTGCGCGTTTTTTTCAAAATTTACCAAGAACTACTGAAGGGAGTCATTTTGACTCCCTACTATATTTTGAGGTCCTTTTGTCACTAAATGTTGCTATAAAGTTTTGTACATAATTTTTTCACTCTGTCTTATTTACCCTGATGTTCATACAGATGTAGTTCAATTTACATGTCAACTTTTCACATTTTCCTTGTGTTTTACCTGCTTGTATTACTGTGTAATGCTGAACAAAATAGCTTGTTTACTCTAGGCTCTTATCTTATGCTAATTTTTGATTCACATATATTGACACATATAAAGAACTGTACGCTTGCAGAAGCATGCAGGAACAATAATTTACAGTTTACTCTATCTGATGAGGAGCTAGATGCATTCATTGCGATATTCTATGCTCGTGGAATATCTGGCACGAACCGTCACTCGATTAGCAGTATTTGGTGTAATGACTGGGGAATACCGTTTTGCAAAGCGACAATGTCTAGGGACCGCTTTGTTGAAATTATGAGGTTTCTCAGATTTGATGAGAAATCTACTCGATCGGAGAGACTGCAAACGGACAAGTTTGCTCTATTTTCTACTGTGTGGGACAGGTTTATTGAAAATTGTATTGCGTGTTACAAACCTGGCCCATACATAACGGTGGATGAGCAACTTTTCCCAAGCAAAACTAGTGTCCATTCACGCAGTACATGCCTTCCAAACCAGATAAATATGGCCACAAATATTGGCTAGCTGTTGATAAGGAGAGCAAATATCTGGCAAATGGCTTCCCTTATCTAGGCAAAGATGACACACGCCGTGCTGAGGACCGTTTAGCTGACCATGTGGTAATGAAGTTATTGGACCCGTTTTTGAAAAAAGGTCGCAATGTTACAACCGATAATTATTTTACTTCAGTAAAATTAGCTAAACAGCTAAAAAGCTAAGGAACAACCATCGTGGGAACACTGAACAAGATAAGGCGAGAAGTGCCTAAAGAAATAAAATCCATGAAAGAGGAATTGTACAACACTAAAGTGTTTAGAAATGAAGACAATTTTACACTTACAGTATATATCAAGGAAAGCCAACAAAAATGTTGTCATTTTGAGTTCCGTCCATCCAGATGTTGTTGTTGCGTCTGATTCCGCTAAAAAAACTCCAGAAACGGTAAAGTTTTACAATGAAACAAAATATGGAGTAGATGTAGTGGATCAGATGGCACGAAAATATACCACACGAACATGCACAAGGAGATGGCCTGTTCATGCATTTGAAAATGCCTTAGACTTTGCGGGTATAAATGCATGGATAATATTCAATGAGATAACCCACCAAAAAATGTCACGCAAGGCATTTTTGCAAACGCTTGTGAGAGAGTTGAGTGGTCCTTATGTCACAGATAGGGAAAAGGGTTCCACGTCCCAAGTTTCTACATGCTCAGAAGTGATGGTTCAAACAAAATTTTGCCAGATCAAAGAAAAGTGCAAGAAAAATAGATCTGTCGGCAATTGTAAGACTTGTGATAAGTCTTTGTGTGGGCAATGTACTGCCATAAATCAAAGGCAATGCCTAAAATGCGAAACACCAAATGTTTAGAAGGTGAATTCTGCGCCATATTTTCATTTTTATGCTCCTCCACCTACATTTTCTCTGCTTTTTGTTCTTCAGTTGTTGTTTATATGTGTGCACTTGAATAAAAAAAAATGTTTGAAAAACGTCTATTATAATTATTGTTATTTTCTGTAGAAAAATAAGAAAAGCAGAAAAAAAACAATCAAAAGCATTACTGTTGGATCTCACAATAATAATACATTACAAAAAATATAATTATTAATAAATAACCACAAATGAAACTCTAAAAATAAACGAAAACAAGCAAGGAGTCAAAATGACTCCTTTCAGTAGTTCTAGGCGGGGTCACGAGTCCAGTAGTCCTAGTGTTAAACTGTTATCATTGGGAGGTTTCTTCAATAAAATCTGATGTATACTCTAACGGGTGATGACTTATTAGACTGACTGTCATTTGCACCGACCACTTAGGAAAATCAGAGAAAAATATCATTTGCGTAATAATTTGGAACACGGTGTAATTATATTACCAGGTTGCTTTTTACAGCACAATGAATACTCTAAAAACAACCAACTCAAAAAATTGCGGAACTGCATTATTTTAGCAATTTCATTGTACTTGAAATTTTTCCGTTTTCAAAACAACAAATTGGCAAGCAAAAAGAAAACCTCAAATGGAAAAGTTATGGCTTGAGGAAAAAAACAAAAGGTCAAAAAATAGAAAATTGCCTGGTTGGGAAGGGGTATAACGCTGCTGTTCTGTTGGCATTGCCTATACACTTATATTGTTTGGGTCAAAAGGACCTATTAAAGTCGGTTTCTTTTGACATTTAGCTACACTAAGTGTATTATTTGAATACCAGTTGCATTATTTAACTGTATGTGAACATGGTTGGTCAAAAAGAAATAAAAATCAAAACGTCAGCTTGTTTTATTTTCTTTAGAAAAGGTTGCACAGGTACACATATTGCTATATTCAGGCATTCTTACATTCTGCAAAGAAATAACACAAGTGCTTTACATAAATATTTACTACGACTAGAACATGTAATACTTGTTTTATCACATGAAGATGCTGCATTTTTCCTTTTTAGGCTTTTTCCATGGCTGGTAGAGGCCGTGGGTTCAAGTTGTTGATCATGCTGCTGGACACGGTTTACTCCTTGACTTCGGGCTTTTACTTTTCTTCCTAAAAACGCTGGCATAACAAGTGACTTTTCTAATTCTTCCATAAAGAGTCATTGTTTATGCAGTTTATTGGTGTTCCGATCGGGGTTTATTTCCCACCATAAAACAAATGCATGGTAGGCAGAGGAATCAACAATGTTATAAAATGAAACCATTGGCCACTGATTGCTTTTGCTTGTGTACGTAGGTATTAGCTGTTCTATTGTATCAAGTGCCCCTTTGGTGGAATTATATTCTTATATCATCTGCAACTTTTTGTCATCTCGACTACTTACTGCATTGTCATGGTGGATCGTGCTCATCAGAATAACCTGTTTGTTTTTTGGGGGAATGTAAGAAATCACTGTCATCTACAGTAAAGTGAAATGCTGAACTATGAACATTTCTTTTACCAAGGATACATTGCAGTAGTTCAGCGTTGACTTTTTTTTTTCTTTGTTTTTACAGTGCCCAGTATTGAAAATTTTATTTGTAGCAACAGCTCACCGAGTTGGTGCGATGTGAAAAAGTTTGTCATGTTACATTTTGTCCTCTTAGTACACACGTCAAATCTGAAACGATTCCCATACCCCGTTTTTTTCCAGGCTTTTATCCTGTATGTACATGAGCATTTAGAGCATATGAACTGCTGCTGTCACAAAGCGTCCAAATCTTGATGCTGTACTTTGTTGGCTTACTCGGTATATATTGTTTGAATGGGTGCCTACCTCGGAATGCCACAAGTTCATCCACAGTGACATGTTTACCAGTATTGTATAATTTTGGAAGAATCTCTATTAATCCCAAACTTCTATAATAGTAGCTAATTATTAGAGAATTACCTGATGTTAGCACAGGACAAGTTTTCCTGCCAGGGTAGACGGCTTCAAGTTCCATATTACATTTTTGCTTTTAGACAGAATTGCTTGAATTGGACTAGTTGTCTGGGTATTGTTCCTCATCAGGTCCAACTTCAGAATAAGAGTTCTCATAATCACTTTACCCGACACTTTTGTGGTCCTCATCTTTGGTCACTTTCGCCAATTGGATATCTTCTTCAGAATCTGAGGCGTTGGAAAGCTTTTAAAATTCATCTACACCCAATGGATGTCTTCATTCACATTTTATCCAACCTTCCAAATAATGGACACTCACGACTTTCACGGGGTAAAATAAGCTTTGTAAAATAAAATAGCATTATATAAATAAACAACAATAACAAAATCGCAGCAAACACTAACCAGTATAGCAGTAATAAGAGCTTATATACTACAGCAAAACAGACCTGCTCCGACATATACTCAAAGCCCATCCATTTGTAATAACTTGCAAATGTACTTAGCGCACGGGCCGGCAGGAACTGGAGAAATTGATAAACAATAGTAGATGCAATGAATAACCCACAATGATACTATATATCATTTTTTATGTGACTGAAAATATGGCTGGAGATCTCTTTAAAACACATATCATATTGACCCAAAGGGTACATATGTAACAATCATTATTTCATAAAAAAAAGGGGGAAAAAGACAAAAAAACACTCATAACAACAACATAAACCAATAAATAAATGCACCTAAACATGATTTGCAGATCCTCATAATAAATAATCTGCAGCTTCACAAACTTTTTTCAGGTAAAATAGATTTGAACAGTACAGCAGGGTTAATGTGACATTGTCAGAATAGGGAGTAATACAATTATAATTTGACATATAACACACAATTTCTACATTTAAGAAGGTAGAAGGGCAAAGGTAATATTTATAAAAAAAGCATAAAATAGTTTGACTACTTAACAAGAAGAATTGACTTGTGGGTGAACGTCATTCATTGAAATCAGAGCGGCAAACTTAAAGCTTACAGATAGTGATGAGCGAATAGTGAAACATTCGGATTCAGGAAAATCAGCACAAATACTTTCTAATATCCCTGTATTCATACCTAATAACAGATCCAATGCAAGTCAATGGGAAAGCCAAATATTTTTCTACTGGACCCAACAAACAGGTCTAGGGGCATGGGAAAAAAACCTGAAATGGATGGGATAGATAGACAGATATAGATGAAAAGCCGGCAATTCATCTGCCGCATACAGTAAAATCACAGCGTGATAGGCTACAATAAGATACGTACTGTAAAAGCAGAGCAGGAACCGACAGGATAGAATAGATGGATTACATATAGTATATACACATAGATACATAGATATTCAGATGTCAGTGACATATGCAATTAGTGCAGTGTGTGTGAAGCTTACTGTACATGTATTTAATTATTAAAAGATTATTTAAAAATACAAATGGTGTGGATTCCCGCATAATTTTCTTAACCAGCAGAGGGAAAGCCAACGGCTGGGGGCAGATGTTTATAGCCTAGGAAGGGGGTAATACCCATAAGCTTCCCAGGCTATTATCAGCCCAGAGCTGTATACATAGCCTTCACGGCTATTAAAATGGGGGACCCCCCTCAAAAAATGCCGTAGAGTCCCTCTATAATTACCGTATATACTCGTGTATAAGACAAGATTTTCAGCCCATTTTTTAGGGCTGAAAGTCCCCCTCTCGGCTTATACGCGGGTCATATACGGGGGTCGGCGGGGAGGGGGAGCGGGGGTGTCGGATTATACTCACCTCTCCGCCGCCGCGGTCTCTGCAGCCCCCTGCTTCTCCCACGATCTCCGGCTCCTTCCTGCAGCGGTCACATGGCACCGCTCATTAAAGTCATGAATATGCACATATTCATGACTTTAATGAGCGGTACCATGTGACCGCTGTAGGAAGGAAGCGCTGCGGAGAGCGCAGGGAGAAGAGGAGAGGCTGCAGGGACGCGCGGTGGAGGGGTGAGTATAGCGATATTTACCTGTCCCGTTCCAAGCTGCAGGCTGCGTCCTCGTCTGACTCCTCTGGCTGTGAATGATCAGTAGAGGGCGCGATGACGTCATTAGTGAGCGCCGCGCCCCCTGCCTGATCATTCATTGCCGAGGACCAGGAAGAGGACGCAGCGCTGCGGTGCAGAGAGGACGGGTAAATATCTCAGGTGCCGGGGTCCTGAGCGAGCTGTGACATCGGCACCTGTCCCCCATAGCGCGCCGGTGTCCCCGCCTGCTCAGGACCCCGGCACCTGGCCCCCAGCAACGAGAGGTGAGTATGTCATTATTTTTTTTTTTTGCAGCAGCAGCAGCAGCATATGGGGCATAATCTGGAACATATGGGGGCATAATATGGAGCATATGGGGGCATAATATGGAGCATATGGGGGCATAATATGGAGCATATGGGGGCATAATCTGGAGCATATGGGGCATAATCTGGAGCATATGGGGGCATAAGCTGTGGAACATATGGGGGCATAATATGGAGCATATGGGGGCATAATCTGGAGCATATGGGGGCATAATATGGGGGCATAAGCTTTGGAACATATGGGGGCATGATATGGAGCATATGAGGGCATAATATGGAGCATATGGGGGCATAATATGGAGCATATGGGGCATAATCTGGAGCATATGGGGGCATAATATGGGGGCATAAGATTTGGAACATATGGGGGCATAATATGGAGCATATGGGGCATAATATGGAGCATATGGGGGCATAAGCTGTGGAACATATGGGGGCATAATATGGAGCATATGGGGGCATAAGCTGTGAAACATATGGGGCATAATCTGGAGCATATGGGGCATAATCTGGAGCATATGGGGGCATAATCTTTGGAATATATGGGGGCATAATCTGGAGCATATGGGGGCATAATCTCTGAAGCATATTGGGGCATAATCTGGAGCATATAGGGGCATAATCTGTGGAGCATATGGGGGCATAATCTGGAGCATATGGGGGCATAATCTGGAGCATATAGGGGCATAATCTGTGGAGCATATTGGGCATAATCTGTGCAGCATATGGGGGCATAATCTGTGGAGCATCATATGGGGGCATAATCATTTTTCACCCTAGGTTTATACGCGAGTCAATAGGTTTTCCCAGTTTTTTGTGGCAAAATTAGGGGGGTCGGCTTATACACGGGTCGGCTTATACACGAGTATATACGGTAATAACCAGCAAAAGCTATGCAGACAGCAGTGGGCTAATATTAATATTAATAGTCATAGAATCATAGAATGGTAGAGTTGGAAGGGACCTCCTGGGTCATCTGGTCCAACCCCTGCTCAAAGCAGGATTCACTAAATCATCCCAGACAGATGTCTATTGGGCATCTGTTTGAAGACTTCAATTGAAGGAGAACTCACCACCTCTCGTGGCAGCCTGTTCCACTCATTGATCACTCTAACTGTCCAAAAGTTTTTTCTAATATCTAATCTGTGTGTCCTCCCATTCAGTTTCATTCATAGTAGTCTAGGAAGGGGTCATGGATACTGGCCCCCCAGGGTAAAAACATCAGCCCTAAGCCACCTCAGAAAAGGCACATGACTAAAATGTGCCAATTCTGGCACTTAGACTCGCTCTACCCACTTGCCCAGTAGAAGTGGCACGTGGGATGATAGTTGGGGGGTGATGTCACCTTTCTATTGTGAGGTGACATCAAGCCCAGAGGTTAGCAATGGAGAGGCGTCAATAATATAGTCATATTGTACAAAAACACACACACACACAGAAAAAAGTCCATTAATTGAAAGAATGACAGACTCCTTTAATAAATCTTAATTAAACCATACTTACTGCATTGCCCATTCTACCTTTGGCATTGTCTTCAGCAAAAGAGTTAAGCACGAGCAGGGGAGAATGAGAGTTATATTCAAGTGTGAACAATGACTGCAGGTGATGGCTGATGGCTCAGCTGTCAGCGTTCACAAGGCTGGTTATCAAGAACAGAGAGTTCCCAGCCGGGCGGAACTGCTGTGACCTCAGCAGCACAGTGGGGAAAAAGCCAATGATGAGGTCACCACAATTCAAGCTCAGTGACTACACAGCAGATCACGGCGAGAAATTCTCACGGTGATCTGCTGTGAAGTTACTGAGCTTGAACTGCGGTGCCCTCATCATTGACTTTTTCCCAAGGTGTTGAGGTCACCGCAATTCAACCGGCTGAGAACACAACCTCAGTGATCGGAGGTAACCTCGATAAATGTCACCGCTAGTTACTGAGGCTGCGCAAGTGGCAAGTGGGAAGAGCCGGGCAAAGCGCCAGAATTGGCACATCTAATAGATGTGTCTTTTCTGGGCGGATGCGAGCTGCTATTTTTAGGTTGGGGGGCCCATATACATGGCCCCTTACCATCCTGAGAATACCAGCCCCCAGCTGGTTGCCAACATGGAGGGGACCCCACGTCATTTAAAAAAAAAAAAATTTATTTAAATAATTAAAAAATACAGCATGGGGATCCCTCTTCTTGATAATCAGCGTTGCTAAAGCTGACAGCTGAAGGTTGCAGCCCCCAGCTGTGAGTTTTGCCTGGCTGGTTATCAAAAATACAGGGGACCCCACGCCAGGTTTTTTTTAATTATTTATTTACAGCTCAGGAGCCGGCTGATGAATGCATCCATCAGCAGCTCTTGCTCTCACTGTTATTAGCGGCAGCAAACGTTGCCTGATGTAGTCCCATTAGCTGACACCAGTGACAAGAGGTAAACTTTATACCTCCGATCAAAGCTGCATGCTCACGCTATCTTTTGAAAGCGTGGGAATGGCGATTCTCTTCCTGGGGGGATGATTTCATATGTCATGCATATGACAGCGCAACAAACACCTGGTGTTCGGGCAGCCGCTCACAGTCATGCCTCACCAAAGATGGTGCCAGTATTACTGTGATTGGCAAGCAAATAAAGCCCCAAACATACTAGGCGGGTAAATCGAATATACTGAGACGAATACCAAATTACTCGCAGAGTAACGAATAGTGTCGAATGTATTCGCTTATCACTACTGTCATGACACAGCTGTCAGGTGATCCGGGACCAGGAGCTCCATCCCTATCCCTAACATTAGGGGCACCCTAGCTCGCCCTGGTCACCGGGATACTTTTGATGGCGAAGATGCCAGGGCCTCCGTCCTTGCCTTATCTACTGAGTTAGTCCTCCGTCTGTTCTCTTCTCCCACCCAGGGAAGAGGGGGTGATACTGTGCACCGTTGTACACCAAAAAGACAAACAAGGCAACACAGACAAGGGTTAACAGAAAACTCCAGGCATACAAAATATTCACTCACAAATAACAGAGGAATGCACCTGAGCGTAAAGGTAGGGGAATAAACCAAAATAGAGAAGGATAAGGAATTACCACACATGCAAACCAAACAACAGTTACAACGCTCCTTCTCATATGTACTTCCCTCCCACCATTAGCCATGCAGCAAAATCTTGCTCTGACAAGGATTTGTAACAGAGCCCAGGTTATAAAAAAGGAAAGGAGTGGCTAACCAAGCTCAGCTGTGAACACAGGGATTTCCAACATGGCAGATTAATCCCGTTCTTCCTAAAGAAATAAACATTTAAAATGAAGGGGAAGTTCTTCTCAGCGCCAGAGAAGAAGCAATCAGACGCTGCGGTCTTCTGGCTCCACACTGTTGCAGTAACCCCATGACAACTACTTACAGTACCCCCGCTGTCACTACCCACCTAATATATTTAACCTCTTTTTCCTGAATCTTTCACTTCTCTTTCAAACATGCAGTCATAATCCCAATACTAAAAAGCATCCTTAGACCATAACTGCTCTGCAAACTACACACCAGTCTGTAATATCCCCATCATCTCCAAACTCATGGAACATATGGGTCTACTATCCACTATCTCTCAGACAACACTCTTCTTGACCCTTTAAAACCTGGTTTCCACTTTTTAGACTCTATAAAAAAGGTACTTTCTAAAGTCTCCAATGGTATATGCACATGGCGTCTTTTAGACCCCCCGCATCTACTGGGATCTTTAAGGTGAGACTGCTTCATTAAAATGCTGATGTTTATTTTACCATGGTCTCCACTATCGCAGCCCATGAACGATATCAGCCTTTGGTTTTTCCTTCAGTTTTTGCCCTTAGCTCCTTACCAGGAGGGTGTGGAGCTGGAGGTCGGTGCGGCAGCGGATCCTAGGAGTTATCCATTGTGGTTTTTCATCAGAGTTGTGCCTGCCCAGCACAACGATCTAAGGTGAGCAATATTAGCTGGACTGTGTATTTTCTTCTATCTCTATGCTGATGACATCCAATTATACACCTCTTCCTGACAACAAAATACCAGGGATGGTCTTTCAGCTGTCTCTGACATCATGTCCTGCTTGCATCGAACACTGAATCTTTCCAAACCTTAACTTTTAGTGTTCCCAACCTCTACTAACCTACCTACAGTACAGACCAAAAGTTTTGACACACCTTCTCATTCAAAGATTTTTCTGTATTTTCATGACTATGAAAATTGTAGAATCACACTGAAGACATCAAAACTATGAATTAACACATGTGGAATTATACATTACACTTTACAAAAAAGTGTGAAACAGAAAATAGGTCTTATATTCTAGGTTCTTCAAAGTAGCCACCTTTTGCTGTGATTACTGCTTTGCATGCAGAAAAGGTGAACGGATGGACTCTACATGCCTAGTTCCCACGGTGAAGCATGGAGGAGATGGTGTGATGGTGTGGGGGTGCTTTGCTGGTGAAACTGTTGGGGATTTATTCAAAATTAAAGCGGTGAGCGGTCCAGCTCACCCCAAACCATCTCGATTGGGTTCAGGTCTGGTGACTGTGGAGGCCAGGTCATCTGGCGTAGCACCCCAACACTCTCCTTCTTGGTCAAATAGCCCTTACACAGCCTGGAGGTTTGTTTGTGGTCATTGTCCTGTTGAAAAATAAATGATGGTCCAACTAAATGCAAACCGGATGGCATAGCATGCTGCTGCAAGATGCTATGGTAGCCATGCTGGTTCAGTATGCCTTAAATTTTGAATAAATCCCCAACTGTGTCACCAGCAAAGCACCCCCACATCATCACACCACCTCCTCCATGCTTCACGGTGGGAACTAGATAGGCATGTAGAGTCCATCCGTTCACCTTTTCTGCGTGCAAAGCAGTAATCAAAGCAAAATGTGGCTACTTTGAAGAACCTAGAATATAAGACATATTTTCAGTTGTTTCACACTTTTTTGTAAAGTGTAATGTATAATTCCACATGTGTTAATTCATAGTTTTGATACATTCAGTGTGATTCTATAATTTTCATAGTCATAAAAATACAGAAAAATCATTGAATGAGAAGGTGTGTCCAAACTTTTGGTCTGTACTGTATACCAGATATTTCCATTTCCATGTGGGTCTTCCATGATACCCAGGCAGCACACTGTCTTAGGTTTGCATTTGACTCAGATCTTTTCTTCACTCTCTATATCCGATCACTCGTTTGGGTCAGCTGTGCTTCACAAACATCTCCAAAATCTGAGCTTCTTCTTACCTTTGAAATTATAAAAACTCTAAAAACTCTTAGGGTATGTGCCCACAAACTAGAGTTGCTGCGGGTTTGATGCTGCGTACTTGTGCAGCGTTTCACCCGCAGCGGCCAGATGTTATAGCATAGTGGATGGGATTTCAAGAAATCTCATGTCTGCTATGCATTCACAGACGACCACGGATCACCCACGGAGACTGACATGCAGCGCATTTCCAGACCGTTGCATGTCTATTTATCTTGCAGAGACACTAGTTTCCGCAAGAGAAATTACATCAATAGAATCCATCTCCCCTCTTACTAAACTTTCCAATCTATCTTGAATGCAGCAGGCAGGGTCATATTTCTGTCCAGCTGTTAAACTGATGCCACTACCCTGTGTCAGTCATATCACTGGTTGCCCATATGCTACAGAACACAACACAAACTTTGAATACTCAACCACAAAATACCCCACAGTGTTGCACCACCCTACATCTCTCCCTCATCTCTGTCTACCACCCATACCCATATTCTCTGTTTTACTAATGATCTAAGACTAACATCCTCCAAAATCCGAACCTCTCATTGCTGTCTCCAAGTATTCTTTTGTGCTACGCCCGTTATCCGGAATGGATTAATCCAGACTATTCAGTTAATTTCCAGTGTCAATAGTTTTCTACTATCTGTTCCCATACCCTCCATGCACTCATTAAGGTACTGCCACACTAAACAATCCCGCTAGCGATCACGATAACGACGCATACTAATGCGATCACTAGCGGGATTGTTTCTATATCGCTAAGTGCGGCCACATTTAGCGATATAGTTAACGACGCTATCGCCGTTAGCGATCTTCTTAACGACTTTAGCGGTACAAAAGTACCGCTAAATCGCTAAGAAAAGGTGCCACACTAGCGATATATACTTACCCAGCGGGAGCGCCGACGAGAAAATAGGGTCCGGAACGATTCCAGCGACGAGCGAGATCACAGCAGGAAGCTCGTCGCTGGCAGATGCCGCACTGAACAACATCGCTAACGGGATCGCTAAATAGTGATGTTTTTTAGCGATCCCGTTAGCGATATTGTTCAGTGTGGCATACCCTTTAGTACTTTGTATTTGTACTTGTATTGATAATGGCTGATGACTGGTTCATGCAGATTTACTGTAATGCGACTTTGTACTATAATGATGGTCAGATCCATACATTACAAGCAATGGTTACCTTTAGTGTCTCCCTATTGCTTATAGACTGTCAGCTCTTGCTAGCAGGGTCCTCATTCCTCTCAGTATGTGTTGAACTAAGTGTTACTCATAATGTTATATCTTGATTCTAAAAGTATAGAATTGTAAAGTGCTGTGGAATATGTAGGTACTATTGAAATAAAACTAATAATAGTACACTACTATTGGAATTAAAAAATGTCCATTCTTTCCTGTAGCAAATGTTGCACCAACTGATACAAGCCATGTAGCAGATGTTCTTTCTGCTTTCACCCAATCTCACTGAGAGCGATCATAAAGAAGCAGCCTCAATAAATTTTATATTTGCTAAGTCTGTCTAAATACATGTACTGTGTACGGTAAGTGCGATAAAATTCTTATTGATCACAGTCTTCCCAGTTTCCAGCGCTGCTCCTGTCCTCTTCTCACTCATATGACTGAAAATCTAATTTGCCGGATCATGACCCGGATTTTGTGTGAAGACTGAGAAGCCTCGTTCTGCGCTCCATAGATTTACATTATAAAAGCCACTCCCAGTTTACACATAAAATCCAGCAAGTTGGAATTTCAGTTACGTGAGTGAAAAGAGGACAGGAGACAAATCAGTATTTTACTACACTTGCATTATACAACACAAGTATTTAAAAAGGTTTAGCAAATAAAACATTTATTGGAGGGTTAGGGGGTGCTGCTTTAACCTAGCACAGATCTTTTTAAACTTCAGTCCCAAATGTCTGGCATGTAGCATGTTACTATTTTCAAATAAGTCTAGAGTAGGTGCACAAAGTCCTCTGCTGCCAATAATCTGCAAGGTCTAAAACGTAGAAAACTGCAAATATTAAGTCTATACTAGGGAAAATGAGCGCTATCCACACCTATCACTGGCTTTTAGCAAGTGAACACACGGAAGCTTTAGAGAGGCCATTATGCTCATTTGCTCTTCTAGAACTACAATATTTAACTTTTTCTTTTAGTCCCCCATTACAAATGCAGAGGTCTTTGTACCCTTGCTTGCTCATCCACCTAAGTACACCCCCCTTCCATCCCCCTCCCTCCTTTCCGCTTACAGCTAAATCAGATTTACAACAACTGTCAAAGTCTGGGATGACAGATAAATTAATCTTCTCTTCATGAGTTTACATCCCAGGCATCTGGGCTTCAGATCCGGCCCTAACAAGCACCAGATCTCTGTGAGCTGTCACTTACAGTTGATGTTTTCTTGACTCCAGTTTTATTATCCTGTCATGAGAATCTATTTACTCTGCAGTCGCAGGGTGGAGTTCTGGCTTATGGACAAGATGATTTCATAGGTGAAGGTCTCTTTAGCTTTAGGTTCTAGTTGGGAAAACATTTGTAAAAAGAGTGCTGCATAAGGTAAAAAAATATATACTTCCTCCTGTACAAGTACCTCTGCTTCCCTTTCAGCCCTGTGTTCCTCGCAGCTATCATGACAAAAACAAAGTCACAAGACCACTGCAGCCAATCTACAAGCGCTGATCGTATGCAGCCTTCACACTTTTGTCTGTGTGGAAGAACAGTCATTCTTCTGCTCGGACAAAATGTTAGTTTGTAACCTTCACCTCTCTTCTTCTATGGACTACCAATAAAGTTTTAATCAGTAAGAAATATTGTTTTCCTGTCATCTCATCTAAAATGTAGATGCATATCATAGGCGAATGTGTCTTACGGCTTGTAGAAAAAAACATGGTTAATCTTTAATTCAATGGTTCAAATACTAATAGGATAAACACATTGTGTTTATTGTATCATGAAGATTTGTTGGTGTAAAGCCCCCGTCTCACACAGCGATCTCGCTAGCGAGATCACTGCTGAGTCACTAGTTTTGTGACGCAGCAGCGATCTCCCCAGCGATATTGCTGTGTGTGACATTCAGCGACGATCAGCCCCCCTGCTGGGTATCGCTGATCGTCACTGAATGTCCTGGACATTTTTTTGATCGCTGGTCTCCCGCTGACAGGCACGCATCGCTGTGTGTGACAGGCGGGAGACCAGCGATCCGCTGGTAACCAAGGTACACAGCGGGTTTCCAGGCGCGGGGCTGTGCCTAGAAACCCACTGTGTACCTTGGATACCAGCGCCCTGAAGCAGTGAGCTGGTAACCAAGGTACACAGCGGGTTTCCAGGCACCGCGCAGCGCCTGGAAACCAGATGTGTACCTTCGTTACCAGCTCCCTGCATCAGGGGGCTGGCATCCAACGTACACTGCGGGTAACTAAGTGATGTTACCCGCAGTGTAGTTGTGCTGATCGCTGCCTGAGCGCCTGTTTGGCAGCTCAGCAGCGATAATGTAGCGATACACCAGCGATCCTGATCGTTGTCGGGATCGCTGGTGTATCGCTATGTGAGACCCAGGCTTTAATCTAAAGTTAAGATAGTCATAGGAAAAGTCCCAGATAATGAAACATTTCATTATTTCGCCCAAAACGGCAATATCCAGCTTCCCCATAGATCCATGAGCGAGGTTTACAATATACTGTAATATAAATGTGCTTGAATACGTAAAAAAAAAGGGTAGTATATAACTTTTAGCTCGACAGTTCCTTCATTCTCTGGCTTGGTGGTGGTCCAGGGGTCATACCCCCACTTATCAAAAATGGATAACATTTCAGTTCATAAGATGTGAATTTTCCTTGAATAAAAACATGACACATTGCCTATATGTAAATTAGACAGGTGTCTGAAGAGGACAAGTTTAGTTCATTGCTGTGTTATCCAATAAACCCCATGCTGAATTGAACATTATAAATATACTATAATAATATTGAAGATGATAACATTTATTAATACACTGCTTTACTTAAAGAGAATCTGTCAGTAGGAGCAACCCTCTTAAGCCGTCTATAAGGGCATGTAGGTCATAGGAAGCTAAATAAAATGATACATTGACATCTGTGATCCATGTCTTAAGGTACTGCCACACTAAACAATCCCGCTAGCGATAGCGATAAAGACGCATACTAATGCGATCGCTAGCGGGATTGTTTCTATATCGCTAAGTGCGGCTTAACTTAGCGATATAGTTAACGACGCTATCGCGGTTAGCGATCTTCTTAACGACTTTAGCGGTACAAAAGTACCGCTAAATCGCTAAGAAAAGGTGCCACACTAGCGATATATACTTACCCAGCGGGAGCGCCGACGAGAAAATAGGGTCCGGAACGATGTCAGCGACGAGCGAGATCACAGCAGGATCTCAGCAGGGAGCTCGTCGCTGACAGATGCCGCACACAACAACATCGCTAACGGGATCGCTAAATAGTGACGTTTTTTAGCGATCCGTTAGCGATGTTGTTTAGTGTGGCATACCCTTTACTTGATTTTCTTATGTCGAAATGAGTTGTTCAGGACTATGGGCTGGACAAAGTTCTGCATGAGACTTCGCCTCCTAAGCTTATTATAAATGGAAGGGGGAACTACCAGTGCGAGACATGTAACTAACACAGAACAGGAGAACTGAACATTCTCTCACAAAAAAAACGTTTACAACTGCAGCTCTCACAGCCTTGCTGCATTGTGACACTAATTCACCACTGGCTGCCTGTGAGATGGAAACTGAAGCTGATAGGGACCTGCAGATGTGTCAGGAATGATCACACACAGCTCTGCAGTGAGATCAGAGTAGAGAGCGGCCATTGCACATAACACTGGTAACGACTCCTTTCATTTATAATAATCTCTGGAGGCAGATTCTCATACAGGTCAGTGTCCAGCCCATAGTTATCAGTACCTTCAACTCCTGGCTTTAAGTGAAATTGTGAGCTTTTCGTAAACTCAGCTCCAGAGTATAAAGAGACTGCCTGACAAAATATTTTCAACACATAGCACACCCACAGATGAAACAGACCTCCTGCAATGATGAGGGAAAAGACACCAAAACACTTGTCTGCAAATAGACTCCTAGATTTGGCTTCTTATCCTAAGTCATGTGACAAGTCTGGTTAAGGGGTCAATATTGACACTTAGGATTTCTACCCCAATTGATGGCACTACAGTTCAAGTCATCTTCCTCTGTGAAGAGGCATTTTGCCTTTCTCAAGTCAGATTTTAATAATGAATTGAAAGTAAATGATCAGTGCAAGATACAACGGCGGAGAGAAATCAAATAATATGTCTTATGTTTATGTACCGTATTTTGCAGATTATAAGATGCACTCCAAATTTTGATGAGAAAAATAGGAAAAAAACTTTTTTTTAATAAAATGGTGGTGCTTCCTACAATCCATGCATTTTATTGCTTGCCGGGGTGGTGGCTGCAGTGAAGCGGGGTCCCAGGGTCTCTGCTGGCAGAGGCAGGAGTGGGGCGATGCTGCGGACCCCAGACTGAGAGAGACAGGTGTTCGGATGTGCGACGCTGCGGGCGTTCGGTGGTGTGGGGACTCTGGGAAAATGGCTGCCGGGGGCGGCGCATGCGCAGATGGAGATCTTGGCACTGAGGTCTCATCTCCTGAGATCTTGGTGCCGAGATCTCCATCTGCGCATGTGCCACCTCCGCAGCCATTTTCTCATAGTCCACCGCATAGTAAACCATGGAAGTGCTGGGGCTCCGGGCTTTCACAAAATGTCGGCGGAGCCCCGCAGCACCGTACACCTGCAGCATTGCACATCTGAACACCCCCTCATCCCAGCCTGTGGCCTGCAGCAACGATCCACTCTTGCCTCCTCCAGCAGTGATCATTGCACCCTGCTTCACAGCGGCTGGTAAGGTATATTTGCATTATAAGACGCACCCCATGTTTCCCCCAAATTTGGGGGAAAACAGTGCATCTTATAATCCGAAAAATATGGTATATAGATAAAATCCAGAATTTACTATAAACTAGAAAAAAGTTGCCATTTTCAATATTTAGCATCTTTTGTTTTACAAATGATATTGCTATTGCTTCTTACAAATTTCAATAACATTTCTTACGGGAAAAAAAATAAGCTCTGAAGAAGCTTTGTGGAGAGCTTGTAAATTAGAAATGTTATATAGATCAACCCAATACAATACACCTAGAACATGGTGAAACAGCAATCTCATCCAAGATTAGTGGATGTGTGAAACATGTACCACGCATAAGACAAATACTGTATATCCTGCCCACTATTTATTTATTATGCTATCCTTATGTAGCACTATCATATTCCGCAGCGCTTTACAATCATCATTGTCCCCATTGGGGCTGATATTTAAAATTCCGTAAAAGTATGTCTTTGGAGTATAGGAGGAAAACGGAGAATTGACTTACTGTAGCTGAAGAATAGATAGGGCCTGTGTAAGGAGGTGGCAGGAACCCTCATTTTCCCCTCACCCACACGGGACCTATGTGGCCATTCTTATGATTCCTGTAATGTGAAATTTTTTTCTGTTTATCTTGTATACTGTCCGTTACTGTAATATATGCTATGTATTCTCAGTATATTATGCTTTGCTTGTCTGGTCCTAATGTTCACTATGGAAATGTATGTACTGTCTTATGTCTAATGTGCAATGTGTGGTATGTGTAGAGTTAAGGAAAGCAAATAGTTAATTAAGGGGGCTGGACTTGCAGCCTCAAGGAAATTGGAAGCTCCTGCTTCCCGGTCAGAAGCCGGGCACGTTGGCCCAGGGCAGACGCATAGCAACAGGAAGTCTGCTGCCCCGGACCAAGGACAGAAGGACCACGATACAGGCCTCTCGCTGAAGGGACTGTGAGCATCCAGATTACAGTCTGAGGATGCTCACAGGTGCTGACTACGTGTTTGATCTCGGCTGCTGTGGCTGTTGTGGGTACGGCCGTGGACAGTGTCAGGGAAAATGCAGGAAGCCAGTGTTGTATCTTCTTTTCCTCATCTCAGTTTTTATTAAAAATTTGTTTTCCCTGTTGGACCACAAGTGTAAACCTGGACTTCATTACTTGGACTACTGCGGCTGGGGAAAGAAAAGATTATCCCTGGGGGAAGCTATGTCCATCTGTTTTTCATGTGCAAGGGACCGGGATGTCTGCGGACTGTGGTTTGTGGGTAGACTCGGTCAGGACTACCACCCCGGTCGCCCTTGTTACACCTGAACAGTGCAGAGCAGAAGAGAAGGAACTTGGACTGGACATCACAGGAATAACGACTGTCATGGCCAAAAAGACTTCACATGACAGCTAACAACTGAAGATTGGTGCACCTGAGCAGAGGCAGGAAGTTAGCTACTACACACCTACTAGTGCACAACTGCACAGAAAAAAAAGTCTTGGATAACCCCTTTAAGATGCATCCAGGTAGACAAAAGCATATTAGTATAGAACATTAAGGAAGATTTAATTTACAAAATGCTGGAAAACAATCAAAGCATTGTACAATCCAAAGAGCTTGACAAGATATTCATACTGACCGTCCTAGATACTTAACGTCTTCTTTATTTCCATTCATCTAACTTAGTGAATACACTGGCACCCTTAACTTCATAAAGAGCTCAGATATAAGAGGCAATTAATAGCGTTCCTTAATATGCACCCATTATGAAGAAAAAGCCTGTTGCATCTTGTGATGTAGACTTCCAAATGAATCAATTTTCTAAGTTTTCCTTACTATAGGCAGACATTGCTTCAGTTTCTAGAAGATTCAGAGGATGAACTCTAGGAGGAAGAAATTCAGCCCTTTGGTTAGAAAATATTCCTGTGAAATCCTGTTAAGGAATAGGCAGCTTGGAAGAGATGGATGCAGAGAAAAATTTCAGAGTAAGTGATTGAGGTAGAGTTTCGAGGCAATTTAGAAAACAAGAGGATCCCCACCAGGTGATTTGAATAGTCAACAAATCAATAACAGAGATAGACGAACTCAACGGTAAAGTTTGCGGTCTGTACCAGACATCTAGTGTCTGTGCATGGTTCCAGAACACGGACTTCTCCTGGAAGTCCATGTTACTGTTCGGGTTCAAGAGCCAGAACAAAGCTTGTTCAAAGGCTGCAGCACAGCCAATCAACAAGCTTTTCTTGTGTGGGTACTAAAATAAATAAAGACGTGTGGTCTCTATTTTTGATAACCAGCGCAGGTAAAGCTGACAGCTGCAGGCTACAGCCTTCAGCTTTATCATGGCTGATTATCAAAAATAAAGGGGTCCCTATGCCATTTTTTAAATTTATTTAAATAATTTTTTTTAAAAAATGGCGTGGGGTAACCCCCATTTTTGATAACCAGCCAAGCAAAAGCAGACAACTGGAGGATGGTATTCTCAGGCTTGGAAGGGACCATGGATTTTGGCCCTCCCCAGCTTAAAAGTAGCAGCCCGCAGCTGCCCCAGAAAAGGTGCATCCTTTAGGTGCGCCAATTCTGGAGCTTTGCCTGTCTTTTCCTACTTGCCCTGGTACATTGGCAAGTAAGGTATTAGTTTAGAAGTGGATGTCAGCTATTTTATATCTGCTGACACCAAGCCTAGGGGTTAGTAGTGGACAGGCATCTATCAGACACCCCCATTATTAAACCAGTAATCAAAAGTAAGAAAAACACACAGAAAAAGTCCTTTAGTTGGACAAAAGACTCCCACAGAACAACCCTCTTTTTCAAATTTATTTATGTAAAAATAAAAAATCTAATTTATACTCATCTGTCAGACAATGATCCATAATGCTGATGTCTCACGATGATCCCCAACTCTGCTATATCTGGTTGCATTGCTGAACAGTAACAAATGCCCGGCATCAGCTGACACTCAGCTGAGCATGCAAATGCGCCTGTGTATAACCAGTGGTGACGTCATTGAGGACCCTGACTGTCCCACGCAGCTGCGTTCTCATGCTCACCTCAGTGTCATCTGGCTGTCTTGCTGAGCGATAACATTACTGATGTCACTAATCAACCATGCAACCAGATGTAGCAGAGTTGGGGATCGTTGTGGGACATCAGCATTATGGATTATCGGCAGACAGGTGAGGACTACTTTGATTTTTATTTTTATGTTAATAAATGGGAAAAGATGATAATTGTCATGCTTACCCATAGTGAGGGTGAAAAGAGACTTGGTGACGCTCTGTCCCAACGTGCGTTTTGCATACCGATTTCTCAAGCGGAGGTGAGAAAGCTGTACGGAAAATGCACATTGGGGCAGTGATGGCAAAACTCCACCAAGTCTTTCCACCCACTATGGGTAAACATTACAACCTGCAAACTAGTTTCTTATCTTATGCTATATCTATTGGGCCTTTTATTAGATATGGTGACTGGTTCTAAAGGTTTAGTATATACCATACATTGCTTGATACTCTGCATTGGTTTGGTGGATCTTTGTCTGTTAATACTCCTTATTCTGACATACTGTTACACTTTGTTAACTTTTTTTAAAATTTTTTATCTAATAAATATTCTTGTTTATAATTCAACTGGTAGTTTATGGTTACTCCAGTTTTCCTTTCTTATGTGCATGCTACTCGGAGTACTCCACAGCTTGATGTTGCGGTATTACTATCTCATGAGAGGACATAAAACTCTAGCCCCTTACCTAATGATGGGACATGTGTTTTTGGGATATCTTCTCATAAGTAAACCAATGAGAGTAGTACTCATCAGCCGATGCCTGACCGGCAGTAACCTTTTCACCACCAGTCACAACTGCTGGCTCACATGCGGTCATCTGTGTGACAGCGTGAGAACCGCAGCTAAGTGACCAGTGGTAGAGTTGATGTCTCCCGTGCTGTCACAAAGATGACAGTGTAGGAACCGCCAGCTGTTCGGGCCCCCCATTCATTTGAATTTTGGTACCCAAACCAAACTTTTTTATAAAGTTCGGCCGCACCCAATGGACCCAAACATCCACGGGTCTGCCCATCCATTTCAATAACTGAAGTCACTTAAGTTCCATGACTGCCTCAGTCGGCAAAACTATAAAGGAAATGTCCTCAAGATGAAATGCACCTAAATGTAAGGTCATCTTGCCAGTCCAGAAATGGATTCAGGATTGCAATGTAATTTGAGAAAATGCATTTCATAGGTGTCTAAAAAGAAATTAAAGGAATTTTCAGCCTTCGGGCCAATGTGACATCAACAAAATCTTGGAAAAGCACAGCAGACAGGCATCTTGATAGAGCAGGGCAAAATGACTGGTCAGCACCTTGGATAGCAGAGCTGAGATGACAGACATGCACCTTAATGTAACAGTGTCGAATGTGCAGGCAACATCATGGAACAGAAGAGGATTGCTAGTCAGGAAACACATTTCGTATTAACAGCAACAGAGTCCAGCAATAGGAAACCTGAATTACCAAGTGGCTGGGCTCAGAGAACTCAAGTGGTAGCAGCGTGTCTTACTACCTGAATATTGCTGTATACTGCCTGAAAGGCTTAGGGAACTAGCATCAGAGGCGTGCACCTCATTACAATGGTAACCTGCCGCAGGTGATGGAAAATGCGTGGACTGACAATGGCGCCAGGACAGGTGAGTAACAACTGCTAAAAAATGCAGGATATAACTCATATAATGGCCAGAAATAGTTATTTGTCATGTACATACATCACAGGTTTTTCTGCAAGATACAGAAAAAAATAAAGTAAAAAGCCACTTCAAACAGACATGGAGGCAAGTATCCCCCATAATACTCTAGTATAATAATGCAAAGAGAAAATAGATATTCCCCAATGATGCAGAGGAAAAGTATAAAAAATTACGGCAAAAAATTTACTGGTCCAATAGAGCCAACCAAAGACCGCATAATACTACACTAAAACTAACCTCTAGAATCACGCAAGTGACTTAACTCTGAAGATCACCTCCCATAAACTCTACAGTAGCTGAGTCAGCATGTTACAATTACAGAGCAGTGAAACATTTAACTCCCAAATTGGCTGTAACGGCACTAAACAAGTCAATTTCAAAAATCAATACACCCTCTCAACCATTTCATTTAAACCAAAAAGGTGTACAACAATCCAACGAAAATCATCTCGCGTCTACATGGTTTTCAAAATCTTGACATAGTTTTACCAATCCTTTGAGGATTACTTTTAATAGGCTCAGATTACTCCTGTTTTCAGCCACAAAATGTTTTGAAAGGCTATAACTTATAATGCCATGTTTTTTATTATCACTATGCTTACTTGGACGATCCCATAGGGTCACAGTTGTAGGGCCGACAAATTGGAGGCCAAAAGTGCACTGAAAAATGTAAATTACAAAATCAGTTCCGCAATTTAAGAATAGATATGAGTTAGTGTCTGGTGCTAACCTCCAAACATGGACTTCTTCCGGACGTCCGTTTAGCTTTGAAAAGATATGGTGCCCTGGCAATGTGCTTTCTGATCCTAAGTTGAGAATATGGTTAGAGAGTCGCTTCCAAGAAACATAGAGTTGCAGGAGTCATGCAGGATTTCCAAATTAAACTATCAGGGCAGCAGTGCTGGGAATGTAGTGAGGGTCCCAGATTGGGAGTAGAGGTTAGAGAAGTGATGAGAGAGGGGCTTCATCAGTCAGCTGGTTGGGCTTAGGCATATGGTGGACCAGTTGCCTCAGAGGTGCAGATCTATGCAGGTATTACAATATGATTAAGTCTTGCTATGGTGTGTTTAGCTATCTGATATGTATGTGATATGAGTATGCGTGTAAGGTTCTATGTATATATTCCTGAAACTCAGTTTGTTCGTCAGCCATTTTACTTTCTGTCTTGCTGCAGCTATCTTGCCCTCAGTCAAAATGGAGTTTCCAGCTTGCATGTTCCCGCCCTGATTCTCTCCTTTGCTTCTTAAGCAGCCACAGCTGAGCAATCAGTGCTTCAGAATCTAGCCTGCAGTGAACCTGTGACTTGACTCCTGTAAGCCTTGGACCTTGTACTCCAGCTATTCCTACTGAGGAACTCTGAAGCACTTGTGGACTCTGAACCCTGCTCTTTGAAAGACCCACGTTTGCATGGACTTACGGTAACAGAGAAGAAGATCCTGAATCTGTATTGGAGAGTGATTGCTGAGCTTGGATTACTCTGGCCTGCTGTGTTTCCTGTTTCTGTGTCTGCAAACTGTGTGACTATTTCTGCCAACTTGTATGAAGTAATACAGGACTTTTCTATATCAAACCTGTGACTCCTGTGTTTTCATCGCACCCAAGCACAAGACGCTATATGAACTGTACTACATACATTACAATGCGCTGTGTTGCGTGTGTACTGTATTTGTGTAACATGTATAAGGGGTGTGTGCTGTATGCGTCTAATGTGTAAGGCAGAGTTCACATGTCTGCTCTGTAGTTGTTTGCCTGTTCAGTTTTGAAATAAATGGAATTCATGCCTAAAACTAATCCATTGCAGAATGAATGCAGATGGAAGCAAAGAGGCCACACTGATCACTATGGGGTATGTGTAGGTGCCATTTTGAGTCCATTTTTAGAACAAAAGAAAAAGTGCTGAATGTGGCACCTTTTTCTTCCATTCTAACACTAGCACCAAATGGAATCCAGACAGACTTCACAAGTGAGACCTCTTTGGTTCCCTCTGCATCACTTTTTTACAACAAATCTGTTTGGGGCATGAATTCCATGTGTCTGTTCTAAAAACAGAATAGGCAAATGGAAAAGTGAAACACAGACAAAGCGATCTGCTGCGCATGTCTGATGTGTAAAGTGTGTATGTATTGTTTGAGCCTAATATATGAGCGGTATATATGTACTGTATGCAAGCGCTATATGAAATGTGCTGTGTGTACTGCATGCGTCCGATATGTGAGCCTTGTGGGTTAAAGGGGTCCAATAAGTGAATGGTGTACTGTATGCATGTAACATGTGAGCAATGAGTAATATATGTGTGCAATATGGGAGCTATGTGAGCTGTATATGTTCAATATGTGAGCCACGTGTTCAATCTGTCTAAGGGCCTGTGCACACGTTGCGGATTAGCCTGCGGATTTTTCCACGCCGAATCCGCACCTCTTGGCAGAAAACGCATGTCCTTTTTTTAGGCGGTTTTGGCGCAGTTTTTCATGCTTTTTCTCATGCGGTTTTGACAGCTAAATAAAGATATGTTGTTTAACAAAAAAAAAAGATTTGTGATGTCATTTCTTGTCCAACCTCCTCTTTTACATTTGTCCAACCCACACTCCATTACACACACAGATAGAGATAGGCCGGCGTCACACTTGCGAGTGTGATGCGAGTAAGTCGCACGACTTTCTCGCATCAACACTCGGCACAGCCGCCCGCTCTCGGACCCGAGTGTGCGGCTGCATGTATTTCTATGCAGCTGCACACTCGGGTCCGAGAGTGAGCGGCCGTGCCGGGTGTTGATGCGAGAAAGTCGTGCGACTTACTCGCATCACACTCGCAAGTGTGACGCCGGCCATAGATAGATAATAGATACCAGTAGTTAGATAGATAGATAGATAGATAGATAGATAGATAGATAGATAGATAGATAGATAGAAAATACATAGATAGATGGATAATTGATAGTTAAAAATATATACAGAAAGATAGATATATAGATAGACAGAAAGATATATAGATAGATAGATAAAATGGTACATAAATAGTTAAAGACATACGCGTACACACACACAAAATCGTAACGCAATAGTTAATAAAAAAAAATAAGAAAAAAAATGGCGTGGGCTCCCGCGCAATTTTCTGCGCCAGAGGGGGAAAGCCGACAGCCGGGGCCAATATTTCTAGCCTGGGAAGGGGTTAATACCCATGGATCTTCCCAGGCTATGAATATCAGCCCGCAGCTAGCCTTCACTGGCTATTAAATAGGGGGACCCCCCAAAAAAATGATGTGGGGTCCCCGATAAATTATAGCCAGAAAGGCTACGCAGACAGCTGTGGGCTGATATTCATAGCCTAGGAAGGGGCCATGGATATTGGCGCCCCCCCTGGCTAAAAATACCAGCATCCAGCCACCCCAGAATTGGCGCATCTGTACGATGCGCCAATTCCGGCACTTAGCCCTCTTTTCCCACTCCCCTGTAGCGGTGGGATATGGGGTAATAAGGGGTTAATATCACCTTGCTATTGTAAGGTGATATTAACCCCTTCACCCCCAAGGGTGGTTTGCACGTTAATGACCGGGCCAATTTTTACAATTCTGACCACTGTCTCTTTATGAGGTTATAACTCTGGAACGCTTCAACGGATCTTCGCGATTCTGAGATTGTTTTCTCGTGACATATTGTACTTCATGTTAGTGGTAAAATTTCTTCGATATAACTTGCGTTTATTTTTGAAAAAAACGCAAATATGGCGAAAATTTTTAAAATTTTGCAATTTTCAAACTTTGAATTTTTATTCCCTTAAAACAGAGAAATATATCACACAAAATAGTTAAGAAATAACATTTCCCACATGTCTACTTTACATCAGCACAATTTTGGAACCAAAATTTTTTTTTGTTAGGAAGTTATAAGGGTTAAAAGTTGACCAGCGATTTCTCATTTTTACAGCAAAATTTACAAAGCCATTTTTTTTAGGGACCACCTCACATTTGAAGTCACTTTGAGGGGTCTATATGGCAGAAAATACCCAAAAGTGACACCATTCTAAAAACTGCACCCCTCAAGGTACTCAAAACCATATTCAAGAAGTTTATTAACCCTTCAGGTGCTTCACAGTAACTAAAGCAACGTGGAAGGAAAAAATGAATATTTTACTTTTTAGCCACAAAAATTATCTTTTACAAACTTTTTTTTAATTTTCACAAGGGTAAAAGGAGAAAATGGACAGATAAGGTTGTTATGCAATTTCTCCTGAGTACGCCAATACCCCATATGTGGGGGAAAACCACTGTTTGGGCACAAGGCAGAGCTCGTAAGGGAAGGAGCGACGTTTGACTTTTTCAAACTAAAATTGGCTGGAATTTAGATTGGATGCCATGTCGCGTTTGGAGAGCCCCTGATGCGCCTAAACAGTGTAAACCCCCACAAGTGACACCATTTTGGAAACTAGACCCCCTAAGGTACTTATCTAGATCTGTTGTGAGCACTTTGATCCCTCAAGTGTTTCACAAAAGTTTATAAAGCCTGGGTGTGAAAAAAAAAAAAATCAATTTTCCACAAAAATGATTTTTTAGTCCCAAATTATTGAATTTTCCCAAGGAAATTGGACCCCAAAAGTTGTTGTCCAATTTGTCCTGAGTACGCTGATACCCCATATGTGGGGGGGAAACTGTTTGGCGCACGGCAGGGCTTGGAAAGGAAGTAGTAACGTTTTGGAATGCAGACGTTAATGGGGGTCATGTTCCGTTTGCAGTGCCCCAGATGAGCCTAAACAGTGGAAACCCCCCACAAGTGACCCCATTTTGGAAACTAGACCCCCTAAGGAACTTATCTAGATCTTTGGTGAGCACTTTGAACCCCCAAGTGCTTCACACAAGTTTATAATGCCCGGGCATGAAAATAAAAAATCCTATTTTTTTACCACAAAAATTATCTTTTAGTCACTAATTATTTATTTTCCCAAGGGTAACAGGAGAAATTGGACCACATAAGTTGTTGTACAATTTGTCCTGAGTACGCTGATACCCCATATGTGGGGGGGAACCACTGTTTGGGCGCACGGCAGAGCTCGGAATGGAAGGAGCACCATTTGACTTTTTCCAACCAAAATTGGCTGGAATTGAGTTTGGATGCCATGTTGCATTTGGAGAGCCCCTGATGTGCCTAAACAGTGGAAACCCCCACAAATGACCCCATTTGGGAAACTAGACCCCTAAGGAACTTATCTAGATTTTTGATGAGCAATTTGAACCCCCAAGTGCTTCACACAAGTTTATAACGTAGAGCCGTAAAATTTAAAAATCATATTTTTTCCACAAAAATGATCTTTTCACCCCAATTTTTATTTTTCCAAGGGTAACAAGACTCCAAAAGTTATTGTGCAATTTGTCCTGAGTGCGCTGATACCCCATATGTGGGGGTAAACCACTGTTTGGGTGCATGGCAGAGTTTGGAAGGGAAGGAGCGCCGTCTGACTTTTTCAACGCAGAATTGGCTGGACGCCATATCGTGTTTGGAGAGCTCCTGATCTGCCTAAACAGTGGAAACCCCCATAAATGACACCATTTTGGAAACTAGACCCCTCA
This sequence comes from Oophaga sylvatica, assembly GCA_033576555.1. Lineage (NCBI taxonomy): Eukaryota > Metazoa > Chordata > Amphibia > Anura > Dendrobatidae > Oophaga > Oophaga sylvatica. The sequence continues at coordinate 507,623,193 of JARQOD010000003.1, read as the reverse complement.
AGGAACTTATCTAGATGTGTGGTGAGAACTTTGAACCCCAGGTGTTTCACTAAAGTTTATAACGTACAGCCGTAAAATAAAAAATCTTTTTTTTTTTTTTTTACAAAAATGATTTTTTTGCCCCAATATTTTATTTTCACAAGGGTAACAGAAGAAATTGGAACCCAAAAGTTGTTGTCCAATTTGTCCTGAGTACGCTGATACCCAATATGTGGGAGAAAACTACTGTATGGGCGCACGTCAGGGCTCGGAAGGGAAGTAGTGACGTTTTGGATTGCAGACTTTGATGGAATGGTCTGGGTGCGTCATGTCGCATTTGGAGAGCCCCTGATGCGCCTAAACAGTGGAAACCCCCCACAAGTGACCCCATTTTGGAAAATAGACCCCACAAGGAACTTATCTAGATGTGTGGTGAGCACTTTGAACCCCAAAGTGCTTCACAGAAGTTTATAACGCACAGCCGTAAAAATAAAAAATCTTTTTTTTTTTTTGCAAAAATGATTTTTTCGCCCCAATATTTTATTTTTACAAGGGTAACAGGAGAAATTGGACCCCAAAAGTTGTTGCCCAATTTGTCCTGAGTACGCTGATACCCAATATGTGGGAGAAAACTACTGTATGGGTACACGTTGGGGCTCGGAAGGGAAGTAGTGACGTTTTGGATTGCAGACTTTGATGGAATGGTCTGGGGGCGTCATGTCGCATTTGGAGAGCCCCTGATGCACCTAAACAGTGGAAATCCCCAACAAGTGACCCCATTTTGGAAAATAGACCCCACAAGGAACTTATCTAGGTGTGTGGTGAGCGCTATGAAGCCCCAAGTGCTTCACAGAAGTTTATAATGTACAGCCGTAAAAACAAAAAAATATTTTTTTTTTGTACAAAAATGATATTTTCGCCCCCAGTTTTTTATTTTCCCAAGGGTAACAGAAGAAATAGGACAAATTGCACAATAACTCTTGGGGTCCAGAGTACGCTGATACCCCATATGTGGGGATAAACTACTGTTTGGACGCATGGCAGAGCTCAGAAGTGAAGGAGCACCGTTTGACTTTTTCAACGCAGAATTGGCTGGAATTGAGATCAGACGCCATGTCACATTTGGAGAGCCCCTGATGTGCCTAAACAGCGGAAACCCCCCAATTCTAACTCCAACCCTAACCCCAACACACCCCTAACCCTAGTCCCAACCCTAACCACAAACCTAACCCTAACACACCCCTAATCCCAACCCTAACCCTAATCCTAACTTTAGTGCCAACCCTAACCCTAACTTTAGCCGCAACCCTAACCCTAACCCTAATGGGAAAATGGAAATAAAGACATTTTTTTAATTTTATTATTTTTCCCTAACTAAGGGGGTGATAAAGGGGGGTTTGATTTACTATTTATAGCGGGTTTTTATGATTGGCAGCTGTCACGCTAAAAGACGCTTTTTATTGCAAAAATAGTTTTTTGCATCGCCACATTTTGAGAGCTATAATTTTTGCATATTTTGGCCCACAGAGTCATGTGAGGTCTTATTTTTTGCGGTACGAGTTGACGTTTTTATTTGTACCATTTTTGAGCAGGTGACATTTTTTGATCGCTTTTTATTTCGATTTTTGGGAGGTTAGAATGAACAAAAATCAGCAATTCATGAATTTCTTTTGGGGAGGCGTTTTTATTGTTCCGCGTGTGGTAAAATTGATAAAGCAGTTTTATTCTTCGGGTCAGTACGATTATGGCGATACCTCATTTGTATAATTTTTTTATGTTTTGGCACTTTTATAGAATAAAAACAATTTTATAAAAAATAATTATTTTTGCATCGCTTTATTCTGCGAGCTATAACTTTTTTATTTTTTCGCTGATGATGCTGTATGGCGGCTCGTTTTTTGCGGGACAAGATGACGTTTTCAGCGGTACCATGTTTATTTATATCGGTCTTTTTGATCGCGCGTTATTCCACTTTTTGTTCGGCGGTATGATGATAAAGCATTGATTTTTTGCTTCGTTTTTTTTTTTTTTTTTTTAAGGGGTTCACTAAAGGGGTTAACTAGTGGGACAGTTTTATAGGGGGGGTCGTTACGGACGCGGCGATACCAAATATGTGTACTTTTATTGTTTTGTTTTTTTTATTTACAGGAAGAAATGAATTTATTGGGTAATATTTTTTTTTTTTTTTATTTATTTTGGATTTTTTTTTATAACATGTTTATTTTTATTTTTTTAACTTTTTTACTTTGTCCCAGGGTGGGACATCACTGTATTTTATCAAATCGCTGGTGTGACAGTGTGCACAGCACACTGTCACACCAGCGATCGCTCAGGCAGTGCAGCAGGCTTCTCAGTGCCTGCTCTCAGCAGGCACTGAGGAAGCCGCCTCCCTCCAGGACCCCGGCGCCATCTTGGATCCGGGTCCTGGGAGGAGGAAGCCCTCAGAACAGCGCGATCACATCGCGCTGGTCTGAGGGTCTCAGGGGGGCGCGCAGGGAGCCCCCACCCTGCGCGATCCTCCCCTGTGCCCCCAGTACACCGCGATCATGTTTGATCGCGGTGTGCTAGGGGTTAATGTGCCGGGAGCGGTCCGTGACCGCTCCTGACACACAGTCACGGGTGTCAGCCGTGATAATCAGCTGACACCCGGCGGCGATTAGCTGCGCTCCCCTCAGGAGCGCAGCTGATCGCCTATGACGTACTATCCCGTCCATGGGCAGAATGGCACGGGTTTTATGGACGGGATAGTACGTCTAATGTCAGAGAGGGGTTAAGCCCGGTTAATAACAGAGAGGCGTCAATAAGACGCCTATCCATTATTAATCTTATATTAATAAATGGTTAAAAAAAACAACACACGTATAAGAATAAATTATTTTAATGAAATAAAACACAACACGGTTTTCATATCTTTATTATAGGCTCAGATCCAAGCGACGCCCTCAATCTTCTGTAATAAAACGTAAAAAAATAAAACAACCGTATACTCCCTGTCCGACGCAGTCCAATTAATAACGAGTGTCCCACGACGGTCTCCCCTATAGAACAGTGACATCAGGTGATGCCACTGCTCTGTAGGGCCTCCCAGTGATGCACTGACAGGAGACAATGGCTCCTGCAGTGCATCACTGAGGTTACCTGAGTTCATTGTCTCACTTTATGGCAATGCTGCGTGGGAATTCTCTCACCCAGCATTGCCGTGAGAGAATGAATAGAAGTGACGGTACACAGATCGATGGCGTCGGGGAACAGATGAGTATATACTCTATGTTATGTGTTATATGTCATGTGTATGTTATATGTATGTAATGTATGTGTTTTTTTTTTTTTTTTTTACATTCAGCACATTAGCCGGAAGATGGGACTACTACTGTCCCATCATTGGCTAATGTGTCAGTCACTGTCACTGTAGCAGGCATAGCCGGATGGGACTTGTGGTCCCATCCGATAATGCCTGCATACACAGATCACGCACACAGCCCCGCACACCGCCGCACATACACCGATCCCGCACACAGCCCCACACATACACCGATCACGCACACAGGCCCGCACACTGCCGCGCAGACACCGGCACACAATCACCGCCAACACACATAGCACCGCACACTATACACGCCCACGCACCGCCCACACACATAGCGCCGCACACTATAGACGCCCACGCACCGCCCACACACATAGCGCCACACACTTTACACGCCCACTCTCCGCCCACACACTTCCCTCCTCCCGAACTGCAGCGGTTTCACCTACAGCAAAACTGCAGATCTTTTTTAGACCTGCGGTTTTGCTGCGGAAGTGCCCGATTCAATGCAAGTCAATGGGCGCCGAACCGCTGCAGTTCCGCACAAAGAATTGACATGCTGCGGAAAATAAAGCGCGGCGAAACCGCACGTTTTTTTCCGCAGCATGTGCACAGCAGACATGCGGTTCCCATTGGATTACATTGCATGTGCACTGTGCTGTGGGTTGGATGCGTTTCCGCACGTTGAAAAACGCAGCGGAAACGCATCTAAAAACGCAACGTGTGCACAGGGCCTAATGTGTGCTGTATACATCTAATATGTGAGTGGTTTGTTCTGTATGTGTCTAGTATGAGACAATTGTGTGTGCTGCATGCTTCTAATATGTGAGGTGTGTAAACTGTGTATATGCGAGCAATGTGTACCATATATTCATATATGTATCCCCTTAGCGACATCCACCATGCACGTCAGTAAAGAGTGTATGGAATTGGCTCACAGGGTGAGTCTGCCCAGTACAAGGCAAATAACTGTAACATACAGCCAGGACCTTCCTTTAACAGTCGCAGGTGGAGCAGACCTCCACCTACGACTGTTAACCTGTTAAATGCTGCTGTCTGACAGTGACATTAATAGTGCGCCTGCATGGGGGCGCGTCATTATATGCACCCATCGGTGCCCACATGACACGATTATGGGCTGCTGATGAGTTGCTATGACAGCTTGGAGTCTGTTGAAGAAGCACTGAATCTTATCAGCAACCACTGCCATATCTGATTTCAGTAATGTAAAGCCCCCGTCTCACATAGCGAGATCGCTAGCGATATCGCTGAAGTGTCACCGAATTTGTGACGTAACAGCGACCTAGCCAGCGATCTCGCTACATGTGACACGCAGCGGCGACCGGCCCCCCTGCTGGACTTCGCTGATCGTCCTCGAATGTCCTGCACCATTTTTTCATTGTTGGTGTCCCGCTGGCCAGCGTGCATCGCTGAGTTTGACTCGACAAGCGACCTCGTTGGCGACGCAGAACTCAGGGACGCAGGCGGGAATCATCAGAAAAGCTGCTGTGTAACAAGGTACCAACGACCGCCGAGGTCGTTATACGGATCGCCAGATCGTTGCTGCGTCGCTAAAGAGATCTGCCTGTTTGCCTGTCGCTAAAGAGATCTTACCAGGTCGCATCGTTGTCGGGATCGCTGGTGCGTCGCTAAGTGAAAAGGGACCCTAACAGTCAGTCTTCCCTGAGTGATCAGTTGTGGAGCAGAAAAAAGCAGATTTCTCTGATAAGATATATTACAAAGTTGTTTATTCTCAGGTGTACTATTGATTTGTGAAATAAAAATTAAAATAATGGTTACTGTTTAATGCTGAAATAAACAGTAAGTTTTAATAAATATCAGTGGTGGACATCTCACATTTACCATTGGATTGCTCATATATGTCCCTGTCTGGATTTGTGTTGGTTTCTAGGATATGGTAAGCAACACTCGCCATCTTCAACTAGAATGAATCATACCTATAAAAGTTTAGGAAAAATAAAAATTGCAAAATAGCCATTTCCATGGTCAAGTTTTTATAACTGTAAAAAGTAAAAAAATATATACATATATACAAATATTTTACAGGTGCATATTTCACTATTCATCTATTAATGCTGTGAAAAAAATTACTCTTAAATGGTTGGATACCCAGATACCCTCCCAAAAATGTTACTAAAAAGTGATAAAAAATACACATTGTACCAGAGTCAGGTAAGACAAAGTTATGTCCTAGCTCTGCAGAATTTGAAGATGCACCTGCCTAGCTTTTTAATCCCTTTCTGATATCGGACGTAATAAGCGGGGGGTGTGCTGATTCTGACACCCGGCACTAAGTACCAGGAGCGGCGCCGGACCAATAAATGCCATGATAGCAGTAAGTCAAATAATGACCTCTTGGTCTGTCAGCTACAGAACATGATCTAAAAGAAGTAAAGGCGTTCAGTCAGTGTATCGCTGACAGCTATCATGCATTGCAATGTTCAGAGTAATAAAAGTTAAAGTCCCCTACAGGAACTAAGTAAAAAAGTTTTAAAAAAGTACCATATTTTTATGTAAAAAACAGAAAAAAGTACACATATTTGGTATCACCGCAACCCGATCTTATTGTGACAGTAGTTTACTTAATTGAAAAAAAGTGTCAAAAACTATGCTTTTTCATCATACTGCTGAACAAGAGAGGAATAAAACAGGATTAAAAAGTTGTATGTAAACAAAAATGATATAGCTGACAACGTCATCTTGTCCCAAAAAAAACAAGCCACCATTCAGCTTCAACAGGGAGAAATAAAAAGCTATAGCTCTCAGAATAAAGCGATGCGAAAAACAATAATTTTTTCTATAAGACTGATATCGAGAAGCAGCAAAACATGAAAAAATTATATAAATGTGAATATCACTGTAATCGTACTGACCCGAAGAATAAAGCTGTCTTTTCACTTTTACCACACAGTGAACGGCCTAAAAATAATTCCTGAATTGCTGTTGTTTTTTTTTTTTCAATCTGCCTCCCAAAAATCAGAATAGAAAACATATCAAAAGATTTTTGTGCCTGAAAATGGTACTAACTAAAAACATCAACTCATCCTGCAAAAAAACAAGCTCTCCCATGACTCTGTCATGAAATATAGAAAAATCATCTCTCAAAATTGAGGAGGCAAAAACTTTTCTCTGAAAAAAAAGCAGTTTTTAGCATGTGACAGCAGCTATAAAAATATATATCTTGTATCTCTGTAATCGTACCAACCTGAAGAAAAAAGTCGTCTCATCACTTATACTGCATGAGGAATGGCATAGATAGAAAAATAAAAACAATTCTTCACCTGCTGTTGATTTGTTCATTCAGCCTCCCAAAGATGGCAGCAAGTCTCTACTCACATTTATCCAACGCTCTGTGCTTTCACCGGGGTTTCTGTGTAAATCTCTGAAATACGTGATTTAGACGGAACCCCAGACAGAATATTCCCTATAATGAAGCATATGTGGACACTATGGTATCTCTCCAGCTTGTGATCTTGAGGTCTTTTAAAGCGTGCATAAAAGCGTGGTCCACAATTTTTTGCACTCATTAAAGGAAGGACAACGCTAAGAAGAGGCCAGAGTGCAGAGTAACTCTACTGCCTCATAGTGATTGGATCAATCGGGAGTTTCAGCTAAATGATGTAATTAGGAGATTTAGTAGGAAACCCTGATGTACAGTTTGTGCACAATAAATTGCATGGTCCATTTTCTCCTGTTACTCATGTGAAAATGAAAAAATAGGGGGGAAATCAAAATTTAATATTCAAACCAATTTTGCTTTCCAAAAATCGAATGATGCTCTCCTTTCCAAGCCCTGACGTGCACCCAGTAGTTTCTACCACATATGGAGTTGTGTGTATTCAGTAGAAATTGCACAACAAATTGTATAGTCTATTTTCTCTTTTTACACTTGTGAAAATGAAAAATTTGAGGCTACAGCAATATTTTTGTGAGAAAAATTTACATTTTCTTTTTTCCTTCTACATTGCTTTAAATCCCGTGAAGCACCTAAAGGGTTAATAAATTTCTGAAATGTGATTTTAAGCACTTAAAGGAGTGCAGTTTTTAAAATGGTGTCACTTTTGGGCATTTTTTTGGTCACATAGGTGTCTCAAAGTCACTTCAAATGTGATGTGTTCCCTAAAAACAATTGGTTCTGTATGTTTTGCTGGAAAAATGAAAAATTGCTAGTAAACGTTTTATCCTTCTAAATTCCTTAAAAAAAATTATGTTACAAAACTGATGCTGATATAAAGTAGACATGTGGTAAATGTTACCGTATATACTCGTGTATAAGCCGAGATTTTCAGCACCTTTTTTCGTGCTGAAAATGCCCCCTCGGCTTATACATGAGTCATAGGGCAGAAACCAGTGGGGGAGGGGATGCCGCGGCAGGAGCCGGTGGCTGGGATCATACTCACCCCTCCCCGTGCCATCACTGAGCGTCCCTGCAATCCTGCGTTCTCCCCGTCTTCCTGCAGCTCTTCAGCACTGAGCGGTGACGTAATACCCGCTCATTAAGGTCATGTAATATGGACGCGACGCCACTCCCATGGGCGTCGCCTCCATATTCATGGCCTTAATGAGCGGTATTACATCACCGCTCAGTGCTGGAGAGAGCTGCAGGAAGACGGGGAGAACGCAGGATTGCAGGGACGTTCAGCGATGGCACGGGGAGGGGTGAGTATGATGGAGGAGAGGACAAGGAGCACGGAACAGGACGGGGGGAGACGGTGGACGGGGGAAGCATAGAGGAGGACGGGGGAAGCTGGAGCAGGACGGGGAAGCATGGAGGAGGACAGGGGGAGAACGGAGGACGGGGAAGCATGGAACAGGACGGGGGGGAGATCGGTGGACGGGGGAAGCATAGAGGAGGACGGGGGAAGCATAGAGGAGGACGGGGGAAGCATGGAGTAGGACGGGGGGAGATCGGTGGACGGGGGAAGCGTGGAGGAGGACGGGGGAAGCATGGAGCAGGACAGGGGAGGATGGAGGGCACAGCGGAGGACGGAGCAGGAGGGGGGGAGTACAGAGGAGAATGGGGGAGCACAGAGCTGGATGGGGGAGCAAGGAGCAGGATGGGGGCAGCACAGAACAGGAGGGCAGTTTATACACCCGGCTTATACATGAGTCAATAATTTTTCCCAGTTTTTTGTGGCAAAATTAGGGGGGTCGGCTTACACGGGTCGGCTTATACACGAGTATATACGGTATTTATTAACTATTTTTGTGTGGAAAAACTGTTATTTATGGGCATAAAAATTCAAAGTTAGAAAATTCCAAAATGTTTTTTTTTGCAATTTTTTTTTACATTTTCATAAATAAATTCAAATTGTATTGACCCAAATGTACCACTAATCTTTTGTTTCAATTGACATCTCTCTCGTTGGAGCCATGATTCATGTCAGTCCACTTGGTGCAACAGCTCCAAGGTGTGACCACCCCTTTTTAGAAGCAGACTAACAAGCAGATCTAATTTGATGCAGGTGTTAGTTTTGGGAATGAACATTTACAGGATGATTCCATAATTTTTGCCCTCAGAATTCAGTGATTCCATAATTTTTGCCCTATGCTTGGTAAAAAAAAAAATAACCATTACTAACTACCACATGTTGGAGGTTGAAGGGGAACATACTGTGGAGGTCTTCATTCTGTGTTGGGTGCTGTGGGATATCATACTGTATGGTCGGTGACTATCGGTGCTGTGGGAGCTATCATACTGTTTGGGAGACTGTAGGATCAATATTGTATGGGAGCTGTGGGAGCCATCATATTGTATGGCTGGAGCTTTTAAGGATCCAACTGTGTGGGGGAACTGTGTGAGCATTCATACTAGGTGAGGGCCATCATGTGTCTTGTGCTTTTTGAGGGGCTGTAGTGGTTATCATATTCTATATGGGGAGTTAAGGTGTCCAGTATACTATGTGAGAGCTGTGGGACTATCATTCTGTGTGTGGAGTTTGTGGGAATATTGTACTGTGGTGAGGATTATGAGGGCATCATATATTGTGTGAGGATGTGAGGACATCATACAGTTTTAGGGGAAGATGTTGATCATAGTACAAGTGCCAAATAACAGGAACAGTATGATTTAATGCTTTTTATAAACATCTATGGTTTTGGTCTGCTCAATAATAAGCAATACAATTAATATCAATAAATAATTACATCTTAATGACAATATTTGACAGAATTTCAATGTATTGGTTCGGCCCTCCACGACAGTCACAGTCTCTCAAGTGGCTTCTTAGTAAAATTCATTGTCCACCCCTGTCCTAGTGGAAAAATATGATCACCATATTTCCAAGCATACTTTCACCGTCCTAGGCACACCAAACACAACTATGATGTATCCATAACTCAGAATATTACATTTCTATAACAGAAGCAAATAGGTCCCCCGATAACATATCTGTGGATGGTGTTTATACCACATTATTATCGATATGGCATGGAAAAACGGCATTTCCACTTCTGCCATGTGAGGTCTCTGGTATGGAGACGACCAGCCTGCCTTAGGGGCAATTATCTTCACCTTTGATGTATCATTTATTTTCTAACAAGAAGGTACACAGGAGCCATTTGAATATTCAGAACGTATCAGCTACTCGCTAAGTTAATTGTGACCAACACAGGAGATACTGCCAGGTGTCTGGAGATATTGGATTTATTTACCTTCATAACATTAAGCAATTATTGTGCGACATATTGCAGCACCATCAAAAACAGCAAATGAAAAACTCTGCTTTTTGTATAATTGAACAATTACGAAAAAACAGACATTGACGCAGCTACACACAAACACACACACGCAGACATACACACACCCGCACACGCTTTAAGAAATCAATTTGGAAACCATCACAACTGACTGAGAGGAGGACAGCAAAGTCATATTGCTGTAATGCTTAGATTATCAATCATTTTGACATATTATTGGCTTTATCACTACACATACCATTAAAATGATGTCTGGCCGGGAATGTCAAAAGGCAGACATTAACCAGAGCAGGAATAAAAAGAAGAGCATGAACAGCTTGCCTTACACACTGAAATTAGTAAAGCAATGGAAAAGTAGAAGCAGCATAATTGTTTGAGATTATGGAAAAACTGGATCCAGAAACCACACAACGTACAGATCTTGCTTTAGCTTGCGTTTCATGCTAGTGAGCTCATACACACGATAAAAGACATTTTGTAAATATAAATAAACAGCTAATATTCAGGGTTCAAAAACCAGGAATATGCCTACTAATCAAACAGTTAAACCAGAGCAGGGTAGTTAAACTCCTTGAAGTCAGATGAAAATGCAAATAGCCAGCTGCTTTTTCACCAAACCCCAAGTTAACAGTGGCCCATCATCATTAAAGCAATTTAGCAGATTTAAGAGGATCTTGGAGGGAACACATTCATAATTCATCAGTTAGGTTGTTAAACACAGCAGATGGAAGAAAGATACAAGTTAAAGTGATAAAAAATACTTTAGATACAAGTAACCTTTATTTATAAAGCACCACCATTTTATTTAATGTTCAATAAATGTATAAAAGCTCAACATACATGTCAGCACTTTTGAAATCCACATGATTAGAAAACTGCTCCCTTATTCTCAAAATAGGCCAAATTAGCCACTGACCCAAATTTTAGAGCCCCCCCATTATTTAACCCCTTTACCCCCGATGGTGGTTTGCACGTTAATGACCAGGCCAATTTTTACAATTATGACCACTGTCCCTTTATGAGGTTATAACTCTGGAACGCTTCAAAGGATCTTGGCGATTCTGAGCCTGTTTTTCGTGACATACTGTACTTCACATTAGTGGTAACATTTCTTTGAAAAAACTTTTTAGAATTGAGAGTCCTCAGTGGTTGATACAGTTAGGTCCATAAATATTTGGACAGAGACAACATTTATCTAATTTTGGTTCTAGACATTACCACAATGAATTTGAAACAAAACAAATCAGATGCAGTTGAAGTTCAGACTTTCAGCTTTCATTTGAGGGTATCCACTTTAAAAAATTGGATGAAGGGTTTAGGAGTTTCAGCTCCTTAACATGTGCCACCCTGTTTTTAAAGGGACCAAAAGTAATTGGACAATTGACTCCAAGGCTATTTCATGGACAGGTGTGGGCAATCCCTTCATTATATCATTCTCAATTAAGCAGATAAAAGGGCTGGTGTTGATTTGAGGTGTGGTGTTTGCATTTGGAAGGTTTAGCTGTGAAGGAAACATGCGGTCAAAGGAGCTCTCCATGCAGGTGAAACAAGCTATCCTTAAGCTGCAAAAAACAGAAAAAACCCATCCGAGAAATTGCTACAACTTTAGGAGTGGCAAAATCTACAGTTTGGTACATTCTGAGAAAGAAAGAAAGCACTGGTGAACTCATCAATGCAAAAAGACCTGGGCGCCCACGGAAGACAACAGTGGTGGATGATCGCAGAATACTCTCCATGGTGAAGAGAAACCCCTTCACAACAGCCAACCAAGTGAACAACACTCTCCAGGAGGTAGGCGTATCAATATCCAAATCTACCATAAAGAGAAGACTGCATGAAATTAAATACAGAGGGTTCACTGCACGGTGCAAGCCACTCATAAGAATCAAGAATAAAAAGGCTAGGCTGGACTTTGCTAAAAAACATCTAAAAAAGCCAGCACAGTTCTGGAAGAACATTCTTTGGACAGATGAAACCAAGATCAACCTCTACTAGAATGATGGAAAGAGAAAAGTATGGCGAAGGCGTGGTACAGCTCATGATCCAAAGCATACCACATCATCTGTAAAACATGGCGGAAGCAGTGTGATGGCTTGGGCATGCATGGCTGCCAGTGGCACTGGGTCACTAGTGTTTATTGATGATGTGACACAGGACAGAAACAGCCGAATGAATTCTGAGGTATTCAGAGCCATACTGTGTGCTCAGATCCAGCCAAATGCAGCCAAACTGATTGGTCGTCGTTTCATACTACAGATGGACAATGACCCAAAACATAAAGCCAAAGCAACCCAGGAGTTTATTAAAGCAAAGAATTGGAATATTCTTGAATGGCCAAGTCAGTCACCTGATCTCAACCCAATTGAACATGCATTTCACTTGTTAAAGACTAAACTTCAGACAGAAAGGCCCACAAACAAACAACAACTGAAAACCACCGTGGTGAAGGCCTGGCAGAGCATCAAAAAGAAGGAAACACAGTGTCTGGTGATGTCCATGAGTTCAAGACTTCAGGCAGTCATTGCTAACAAAGGGTTTTCAACCAAGTACTAGAAATGAACATTTTATTTACAATTATTTAATCTGTCCAATTACTTTTGGTCCCTTTAAAAACAGGGTGGCACATGTTAAGGAGCTGAAACTCCTAAACCCTTCATCCAATTTTAATGTGGATACCCTCAAATGAAAGCTGAAAGTCTGAACTTCAACTGCATCTGATTTGTTTTTTTTCAAATTCATTGTGGTAATGTCTAGAACCAAAATTAGATAAATGTTGTCTCTGTCCAAATATTTATGGACCTAACTGTACCTTTTAATGGCTAACTGAAAAGATGGTAACAAATTGCAAGCTTTCGGGACTACTCAGGTCTCTTCATCAGGCTAGACTAATACAAAATCTGAAGAATCACAAATTTATACACAACACAGCACAGAAACAATGCAATAGATAAGACAAGTGACGTAAAACAGAACTGTCATTATGGGAGATAGAGGTGAACATAAATATTGGAACAGTTCATAGATAAGGAGTGTGAAAGTTTTATTGCCCTCTGGGGTCTGGTATTGTGTTGTTATGCCCCAGAAGGTCTGAAGAGCAAATTCCTTAATTGATGTAAAAAGACATAAATCCATGCCACACATTCATTCGGGCACCGAGTGTGTCAAAGGTCGACATGAGTTTATATTCCCAAATCTTTCTGTCTCTCTGAGGTTCCAGCCACTGATGGAGAGGACAGGGAGCTTCCTAAATTTGGGGGCTGCCTAAAACACAGTAGTGGGGCGTCTTGAAAAAATTGTAATTGGGCATCTTTTTGTAGTAAAGGTTTTCATGGCCAAGCTTGAAAGCGACTTTTTGTCCCCATGTCCCATCAGGCCTCGGGCCTACTATTGCTACATTGATGATATTTTAATCATCTGGACGGAGTCTGAGCAACATCTAAAGACGTTCCGCGAACAGTTTAATCAATTTCATCCCACCATCAACTTAACACTCAATTACTCCAGCACTAAAATTAACTTTTTAGACACCATCATTAAGCTACAGAACAATGAAATAGAGACATCCCTGTATCAGAAGCCAATCGACCGTCCAACATACCTTAAATGGGACAGTTTCCATCCAAAACACATAAAAAACTCTATTGTCTACAGCCAAGCCATCAGATACAATCGTATATGTTCCAACCCCATGGATAGAGATGAACACCTTGGTCGCCTCAGAAGGACCTTTTTGAATCAGGGCTACCATCCAAGAACAACTGAAAACCAAATTACAAGAGCCACCTGCTACATTACAAAACTAAAGATGAAAATAACCGGGTGCCTCTAGTAGCCACCTACTATCCAAATCTGGAGATGCTAAGGGGAGCTGCATGGAAACTACAACCTGATTACAATCCATATTTCCAGACCCCCCACTACTGTGTTTTAGGCAGCCCCCAAATTTAAAAAGCATCATTGTCAGAAGCTTCATGTCCTCTCCATCAGTGGCAGGAACCTTTCCTTGCAACAAGAAAAAATTTAAAACCTGTCCATTTATAATGACCACGGACAACATAAAGATCCCCAACTCACATCAGGACTACAAGATCCCAGGTACTTTCAGCTGCATCACATCTAATGTGGTGTACCTAATTATTTGTACTAAATGTCCAACTGGGGGTCTGTATGTGGGGGAGACCAGGCAAAAACTGAGAACAAGGATGAATTCTCATCGCCACACATTAAGAGAAAAAAGAATGGATCTACCTGTGGCCAAACACTTTTGTATCCCCGGTCATAGCATGATGGACATGAAATTACTTCTATTAAAAGCTAACTTTAAGTCTCAGAGAGACAGAAAGGTTTGGGAATATAAACTCATGACAACTTTTGACACACTCAGAGTAGGAATGAATGTGTCGCATGGATTTAATGTCTTTTTACATCAATTAAGGAATTTGCTCTACAGACCTTCTGGGGGCATAACAAAACAATACCAGACCCCAATCAGAGGGCAATAAAACTTTCACACTCCTTATCTATGAACGGTTCCAATATTTATGTTCATCTCTATCTCCCATAATGACAGTTCAGCTTCACAACACTTGTCTTATCTATTGCATTGTTTCTGTGCCGTGTTGTGTATAAATATGTGATTCTTCAGATTTTGTATTAATCAATGCCTGATGAAGAAACCTGAGTAGTTTCGAAAGCTTGCAATTTGTTACCATCTTTTCAGTTAGCCATTAAAAGGTATCAACCACTGAGGACTCTCAATTCTAAATATTTTTCTACCTACTGGCTAACACGGTACAAAGATATACAACTTTCCTGTTTAAAAAAACTTGTGTTTGTGAAAAAAACAGAAATTTGGAGAAAATTTTGAAAATTTCACAATTTTTAAACTTTTAATTTTTATGCCCTTAAATCATAGAGTTATATCGCACAAAATAGTTAATAAATAACATTTTCCACACGTCTACTTTACATCAGCACAATTTTGGAAACAATTTTTTTTTTTGTTAGGAAGTTATAAGGGTTAAAAGTTGACCAGCGATTTCTCATTTTTACAACACCATTTTTTTTTTAGGGACCACATCACATTTGAAGTCACTTTGAGGGTCTACATGATAGAAAATATCCAGAAGTGACACCATTCTAAAAACTGCACCTCTGAAGGTGTTCAAAACCACATTCAACAACTTTATTAACCCTTCAGGTGCTTCACAGGAATTTTTGGAATGTTTAAAAAAAATGAACATTTAACTTTTTTCACAAAATTTTTTCCTTCAGATCCAATTTTTTTATTTTACCAAGGGTAACAGGAGAAATTGGACCCCAAAAGTTGTGCAATTTGTTTTGAGTACGCTGATACCTCATATGTGGGGGGAACCACTTTTTGGGCGCATGGCAGAGTTTGGAAGGGAAGGAGCGCAGTTTGACTTTTCAATGCAAAATTGGCTGGAATTAAGATCGATGCCATGTCGCGTTTGGAGAGCCCCTGATGTGACTAAACAGTGGAAACCCCCCACAAGAGACATCATTTTTGAAAGTAGACCCGCTAAAGAACTTATCTAGATGTGTGGTGAGCACTTTGAACCCCCAAGTGCTTCATAGTTTTAACATAGAACTGTAAAAATAAAAAATCATATTTTTTCCACAAAAATGATCTTTTCGCCTCTAATTTTATTTTTCAAATGGTCACAGGACATGACTTTTTCAACGCAGAATTGGCTGGAATTGAGATCAGACGACATGTCACGTTTGGAGAGCCCCGGATGTGCCTAAACAGTGGAAACCCCCAATTCTAACTTCAACACTAACCCCAACACACCCCTAACTCTAATCGCAACCCTAACAACAAACCTAACCCTAATCCCAACGTAACCGTAATCCAAACGTTAACTTTAGCCCCAACCCTAACTTTAGCCCCAACCCTAACCCTAACTTTAGACCCAACCCTAACTGTAGGTCAAATTCCTAACTATAGCCCCAACTCTAACTTTAGCCCCAACCCTAATACTAACGTAAAAATGGAAATAAATAGATTTTTTATTATTTTTCCCTAACTAAGGGGATTATAAAGGGGGGTTTGATTTACTTTTTATAGTGGGTTTCTATGTTTGGCAGTTGTCACAAACTAAAAGATGCTTTTTATTGCAAAAAATAATTTTTGCATCACATTTTGAGAGCTATAATTTTTACATATTTTGGCCCACAAAGTCATGTGAGGTCCTGTTTTTTGCGGGACAAGTTGACGTTTTTATTGGTACGATTTTCAGGCACATGCCATTTTTTGATCGCTTTCTGTTCCGATTTTTGGGAGATAGAAAGAGCAAAAATCAGCAGTTCATGAATTTCTTTTGGGGGCATTTACACTGTTCCACATGTGGTAAAATTGATAAGGCAGTTTTCTTCAGGTCAGTACGATTACAGCGATACCTGATTTATATCTTCTTTTATGTTTTGGCGCTTTATATAATAACAACTATTTAATAGAAAAAATAATTATTTTTGCATCGCTTTGTTCCGAGAGCTATAACTTTTTTATTTTTTTGCTGATGACACTTTATGGCGGCTCGTTTTTTATGGGACAAGATGACGTTTTCAGTGGTACCATGTTTATTTATTTCCTTTTTTTGATCGCATGTTATTCCACTTTTTGTTCGGTGGTATGATGATAAAGCATTGTTTTTTGCCTTTTTTATGGTGTTCACTAAAGGGGTTAACTAGTGGGACAGTTTTATAGGTCGGGTCGTTACGGACGCGGCGATACCAAATAAGTACTTTTATTCTTTAATTTTTTTTATTCAAATATTTATTTAGTGATATAATAAATATTGATTTTTTTATTATTTTGATTATTTTTTTTTAAATATTTTTACATTTTTTTTTATTTTTTTTTAATTTAATTCTTACTTTTACACTTTGGCCCACTATGGGACAATCATTTTTTGCAGGCTCATCGCTTCTATAGCATACATATGAAGCAGCATCTGCATGCTACAGAAGCTGTCAGCGCTGCACGTAGTGCACACTGACCTGAGAGACTTCCTGACATGCACTACACATGTCAGGTAGTTTTTCAGCTCTGGAGACCTGGATGTCATCATCACGACATCGGGTCTCAATGGCAGCGATCGGGACCCTGCGTCACGCCACGGGGTCTCCGATCCAAAGGCTCCGGAACTCTGATCATGTTTGATCGCAGTGTTCCAGGGGTTAAAGTGCCGGGAGCGCCTGGTACTTAGTGCTGGGTGTCAACTGTGAGAATCAGCTGACATCTGGGGGCGATCAGCCGCACTCCCCCCGTGAGCGCGGCAGATCGCACATTACGTACTATCCCGTCATTGGGCAGATAGGCCCAGGGCACAGTACGTCAGATGTCAGAAAGGGGTTAAAGAGAATCTGTCACTTCCAGAAATGCTATCTACTTGCAGATATAGGGTAATTCTGCAGGTAAACAGATTTTAAATCCTGTATTGTCGACTTACCAGAGTAGCACCTACAGGATGAAAATGAAGTTATATTCTCACTGCAGTGGCTCTCTTCCAACCATTGGGGCAGTTCAGGGAGCCATTAAAGTAAGCACTCACTACACTGTGTTCCAAATTATTATGCAAATAATATTTTCTCAGATCTTCCCAAATTACCTATATGAATTGCAGTCATCGTAATTTTCCAGTCAAATAACAGAGTACAATTGAAAGGTTTTTGTACAAACTGCCTATGATAACAGTATATTTTTTAAAAAATAAAACACTCAAACTGCACTCAAACTGCACGTTCCAAATTATTATGCACAGCAGAGTTTTCAACCTTTTCATTTTAATTAAGAACAAAAAAATGGTCATTTTTGAAATTATAAGCATTAGCAGGTTATTACAAACTGAAATCAAACAGTTTTCGACTCAAAACTTTATTCTAGGTGATGTACATTTGCACATAGGACCCCTTGCTCGAAAGGAGCTTCTGAACTCTCTCGTGCATTGAATTTGTCAGGTTTTGGATGGTTTCTGCTTCAATTGTTTTGCATGAGGACAGAATACCCTGCCAGAGCTGTTGCTTAGATGTGAACTGCCTCCCGCCATCATAGACACTCCTTTTGAGATGCTCAGAGGTTCTCAATGGGGTTGAGGTCAGGGGAGCATGGGGGCCACACCATAAGTTTGTCCCCTTTTATGCCCATAGCAGCCAGAGATGCAGATGTGTTATGTGCAGCAAGAGACGGTGCATTATCATGCATGAAAATGATCTTGCTACGGAATGCACGGTTCTTCTTCTTGAACCATGGCAGGAAGTGCTGTTTGAGAAATTCAACATACACTATGGAGTTCATCTTTACCCCTTCAGGGATCCTAAAGGGGCCGACAATCTCTCTCCCCATGATTCCAGCCCAAAACATTACTCCACCTCCTCCTTGTTGGCGCCGTAGCCGTGTTTGCATGGGGTGTCCATCAACCAGCCATCCTCCACTCCATCCATCTGGACCATCGAGCGTTGCACGGCACTCATCGGTGAACAAAACAGTTTTGAAGTCAGTCTTCATGTATTGTTTGGCCCACTGGAGCCATTTCTGCTTGTGTGCAGTCGATAGAGAAGGTCGACAGGATGGCTTAAGCACAGCTGCAAACCTCTGAAGGACCCTGCATCTTGTTGTTCGGGGGACGTTGGAGGCACCAGCAGCTTCAAAAACTTGTCTGCTGCTATGACAAGGCTTTTTTGCCGCTGCTCTTTTAACCTGACGTAATTGCCTGTAGGAAAGAGTCCTCAATTTTCCCTTATCAGCATGCACACGTGTGTACTGTGAATCAGTTACATACTTCTTGATTGTGCGATGATCACGATGAAGTGTCTTGGCAATGTTGATTGTAGTCATGCCTCGACCTAAACACTCCACAATTTGTTGCTTCTCAGCAGCCGACACATCCTTTTTCTTTCTCATTTTGGCAGAAAATGTAGGCTGCTTAATAATGTGGGACTGCCTTTTTTAGTAGTCTTGCCTTTCTTTGGACACACCTGCCAAACTAATTAGCACAGGTGTCTGCAATTGCTTACAGTGATATAAAGAGTTCTGACACACATCACCATCAATGAGTTTAACTGACAAACAAAAAAATTCTTACCTTATCACTCCTAAATAATTTTTGCATAATAATTTGGAACACAGTGTAAACAGTAATGTAATCACTGTCAGTCAAGGTACAGGAAAAGTGATTACGGCATGCTCAATGGTGACTGTTCCATCATCTGCACTGACCAAATAACTGGAAGTGAGCAGGCTCAGAGAGTATAAAGCTGCATTTTCTCCCTGCAGGTGTGTAATGACCCAAAGTTTAAGTGTATGTGTTTTTAAGATGTAGCAGAGCTGGCAGCTACCTCATTATGTTTGCAATATGTTCACATCTCACTTTGCAGATGATGTACATGAGAATTCAATACATAGAAGTGGCTTATATATGCATAAAGTGATTAGGAGGTTGTTAACAGTCAAAGCAGTCCTGCTTTCCATATATGTGTACAAGGTCACATGGATAAATCACATGTGGGGTCCTGGGCTTAGTAGTGAAGAAACCAAACTGAAATGAAATGCAATGTAGTGTGGAAATGTATAATAAAATTAGAGTAATAAAATGCTAAAAGATAAATCCACACATATCAATTGAATCTCAAAACAATCCCCCTGACGAAGGAATAACCTTTCCGAAACGCGCGTCGGGGCGCGTTTTAGGCAGCCTGGTCACCACCAGCCATTTCCTCCCCTGGTATTTTCAGGTAGTATGCTTGTATTTTATGGTCATTCAGTAGTCACGATAGTCACGGTGTTGGTTCTCATATAAGCACATTTCATCTGGTGCGCATCTTGGGTTGTTTGTGTTGGCAATATTGTATCTTATTTATTCCTCTGTATTATTTTTTGCTACACATTATATTTGCATTGCGGCATGCGTATATTTAAGGGCACATTGTAAGGATACATACACATAATTGTGCGGATACACTGCTTTATGTATTCTATTTAGCATATATTTTTTTGCACATATATATATTCCTTTTTGAGTGCACTTACATATATATTTCACACGAATTATCATTTTGACTTTTTCCAGCATACTTTATGTTATATCTTATTATTTACCTGATTGATTCATATTATATACCAGGGTATTGGAGTACATTGTGTGGGACTTTGGCTTCCTTTTTATCTTAATTGATGCTTGTGCTACAATTTTATGCAAATACATAATAAAAATTTTATATTTTACTCCCACTGCCTGGGTGAAGTCTTTTCTTCCTTTCCCCCTGTTCCTATTGCACCAAAGGTTATGTTTTCTTAGTAGTGAAGAGTAGTGAAGGAGACATTTTGTGTACTTGAGAGTAGTCCTAGAGAAGCTGAAGGAGCAGGTACGGGAGCAACCTCAGCTCCTGTAAAGAGAGAAATCACAGCCTAAGCTTCAGACACCTATGCATATAAAAAGGTGAAGTGCATAAATTACTGATCCATTTATATATCTGCATTACTATACTGGAAAGTAACTGCTGCATAGGAATTGAATCTCTGTTCAAATCATCGTTTATCTAGATGTACCTGTTGTGAGGCAGTGACAGGTTTTATATGTGAGGGTCGCTATGTGTTCCCCAGGATGCACATAGAAGCATATTAAGACCGTTAGAGTGCATTGCAGTCACAGATAAAGCTGTGATTGCAATGCAAATAAAAGTTTGGTCTTGGGCAAGCTATTTGCCCAAGGCAGATTTAAGAAAACCCAGCATGGGCTTTTATTTTTGGAGCAAACTACAGGATGGTAGTGGGGCAGTTCGCTCCCTCCGGGCCCATGTGTCACGCTGTATCACAGATATATATATAAAGTCAGTTATCTATACCAAGAGGGACAACATTCTATATAACTTATCAACATGTACATATAGTATAGTATTACCTGACATAATATCCGTTGTACTGTGGGTGAATCCTGAAGACGTTTTACGCTGTCACAGGCTAGAGGTGGACCGGGGTCTATGCTAACCCTAAACTGGGGTCCTGACTAGTCCCTCTACCTGGAGGTACTGTTAATGGTACAGAGGTCCAGGCCGCCAACGTAACCCTGTCTCCTATAAGTCCCTGACCACTGTAATCTAGTCCTCAGAAGGACCCTGATTACTAAACAGGGAATAGGCAGGTCACAGCTTAACAAACAGTAAAGACAAACGAGACAGACAGGGGATAAAGTAAATACTGTCTTGCATACAACACTTAAACACAGAGGGAACACAAATGGTCTAGGAGATAAACTATAAGCGGGGAGAGGAGAAACCACAAAGGAACTCTTAGCTTAAGTCTTCTCATAACCTGATCCAATCTGCTGGTCTGTATGAAAGCTTTCACCGGCAACTCCTAAGCAGACTGGCAGGTATATAAAGGAAGCTAATTAGTGCATAATCAAACAGCAGCCGGGAGAGGCTGGACCTAGTCTTAGCACAGAGCTAGGCAGAATTAACTCCCTCACTGCCAAACACAAAGTAACAGCAACTCAGCTGCGAGAAGTCAGAATGTGTAATCGCGACGATCTTCGTGGCGATACACCCATGACAGTACCCCCCCTTCTACGAGGGGCCTCCGGACCCTCAGGGCCAGGTCTGCCCGGGTGAGTTGTGTGGAAGGTCCGAACCAATCGATCTGCGTTAATATCAGACGCAGGAACCCACGTCCTCTCCTCAGGACCATACCCCTTCCAATGAACCAAGTACTGAAGGGACCGGCGATTCAGACGTGAGTCAATGATCTTCGACACCTGAAATTCCAAGTTACCATTGACCACCACTGGAGGAGGAGGTAGAGGTGACGGTATAACTGGCGCCACGTACCTCTTAAGCAACGATTTGTGGAACACATTGTGGATTTTAAACGTAGGAGGGAGGTCCAGACGAAATGCCACAGGATTAATTATAGAACTGATCCTGTACGGCCCGATGAACCTGGGACCCAGTTTCCAGGAGGGAACCTTGAGTTTTATATTCTTGGTAGACAACCATACCAGATCGTTCACACTAAGGTCCGGACCAGACACTCTCCTCCTATCCGCCATACGTTTGTAACGGTTCCCCATAGCACTCAGATTATTCAGCACTCCTCTCCACACTGAAGCAAGTGATGACGAGAATCGTTCCTCCTCAGGAACCCCAGAAGGGCCCCCCCCATTGAAAGTACAAAACTGGGGATGAAAACCATATGCCCCAAAAAACGGGGACTTACCAGTGGACTCGCTCCGCCTATTGTTAAGAGCGAACTCTGCCAGAGGCAAGAAAGAAGACCAGTCCTCCTGGTTCTCTGAGACAAAACACCAAAGATATGTCTCTAGGCTCTGATTCAGACGCTCTGTCTGACCATTGGTCTGCGGATGAAAAGCCGAGGAAAATGACAATTGCATCCCCCGACGTGAACAAAATGCCCTCCAGAATTTGGACACAAACTGAGACCCCCTATCTGACACCACATCAGAAGGCAACCCGTGAAGTCTCACAATCTCCCCAATGAACACCTGCGCCAGAGTTTTAGCATTAGGAAGAGCAGGAAGAGCAATGAAATGTGCCATCTTACTGAACCTGTCAACTACAACTAGTATGACAGTTTTCCCTGACGACGGAGGGAGGTCCGTAATGAAGTCCATAGACAGATGAGTCCATGGACGCTCCGGAATTTTCAAAGGTAAGAGGGTCCCAGACGGACGGGTATGTGGGGTCTTAGAGCGAGCACAAACCCCACAGGACGCGACAAAAGTTACTACCTCTTTATTTAAGTTAGGCCACCAAAACCGGCGAGAAAGGAGATCCATAGTTGCTTTACTCCCTGGGTGTCCTGCTAAAGCAGAATTATGATGTGCCTCGATAACTTTTTGTCTTAACTGATTTGGAACAAACAGTTTCCCTGGAGGTCCTACAGGGGCGTCCCCCTGAGCCTCCAATACCTCCTCCTCAAGCTCAGAGCATACAGCCGACACTACAACTCCCTCCTGAAGGATAGGAACCGGGTCATCTGTCTTCCCGGCCCCTGGGAAACTACGAGATAAGGCATCAGCCTTAACATTTTTCGACCCAGGACGATATGTGACGACAAAATTAAACCTGGTAAAAAACAACGACCATCTAGCTTGTCTGGAATTCAGACGCTTTGCAGATTCTAAATACAGCAGGTTCTTGTGATCAGTAATGACGGTGACAGGGTGGACTGCCCCCTCCAAAAAGTGACGCCATTCCTCAAAAGCCAACTTAATGGCCAAGAGTTCCCTATTGCCGACATCATAATTCCTCTCGGCGGACGACAATTTCTTAGAGAAGAAAGCGCACGGATGCCATTTACCAGGGGACGGACCTTGGGATAATACTGCACCCACCCCTACGTCAGACGCGTCTACCTCCACAATGAACGGTTGTGATGCATCTGGTTGAATGAGTATGGGTGCCGAAGCAAAACATTTTTTCAAGGAGGAAAATGCTTGACAAGCTTTGTCAGACCACCTAGAAAAATCCGTCCCTTTTTTTGTCATGTCAGTGAGAGGTTTGACAACAGATGAGAAATTACGAATAAATTTCCGGTAGTAGTTAGCAAACCCCAGGAAACGCTGCAGTGCCTTAAGATCCTCTGGCTGATCCCATTCAAGCACTGCTCTCACTTTCTCAGGGTCCATACGGAAACCGGAAGCTGACACCAGGAAACCCAAAAACTGAAGTTCCTGTACGGCGAATACACACTTTTCCCATTTGGCATACAGTTTATTGTCTCGCAAGATCTGCAACACCTGTCTCACATGCTCCTGATGAGACACTAGATCTGGCGAGTAAATTAAAATGTCATCCAAATATACGACCACAAACAGCCCCACCAGATGACGAAAAATGTCATTAACAAAATGTTGGAATACTGCTGGTGCAGTAGTCAGACCAACAGGCATGACAAGGTTCTCATAATGTCTCTCCGGAGTGTTAAACGCCGTCTTCCACTCATCCCCCTCCTTTATCCTAATCAGATTATACGCCCCCCTGAGATCCAACTTAGAGAACCATTTGGCGCCCACAATCTGATTGAAGAGATCAGGAATAAGTGGGAGCGGATACGGATCTCGGACAGTAATCCGATTAAGCTCACGGAAATCCAAGCAAGGGCGTAGGCCTCCATCTTTTTTCTTCACAAAGAAGAACCCCGCGGCTACTGGGGAAGATGAAGGTCTAATATGCCCCTTGGCCAGACTTTCCGAAATATAATCCTTCATAGCCTGCCTCTCAGGACCAGAAAGGTTATATAACCTAGATTTAGGTAACTTAGCATCAGGAAGCAATTTTATTGAGCAGTCATACGCGCGATGAGGAGGTAATTCTTGACACCCCTCCTCTGAGAACACATCCTCAAAGTCCTCCAGAAAAGGAGGCAAGGTTCTAGGCACGACCGCACTGATGACCGTGTTCATGCAGTTACTCTTGCAAAATTCACCCCACTGGCTTATCTCTCTGAATTGCCAATTAATCACTGGGTTATGTTTAGCCAACCAAGGAAGTCCCAACACAATAGGAGTAGGAAGACCCTCCAACACATAACAACAATTGTTCTTTATGTATTGCCCCTACTCGAAGGTCTATGTTATGGACAGCTTGTACAAAGCTACCTTGACCGAGAGGCCTGGCGTCAATAGAGAATATAGGGATCGGTTTGGCCAATACACTCAGTTGCATACCTTGCACCTGGGCAAACCGAGCGTCCACCAGATTAGCCCCGGACCCACTATCAAGAAGAACAGAAATCCTCTCAACTCTCGTACCAACCACCACCTCCGCTGGTACGAGAAACTGAGACGGACTTGGGGACGAAATACATACTCCCAGGTTGTCGTCCACCACACAACCTGGGATTAACAGTTTTCCGGCGACTTTTTGCTCAACGAGGCACGGGATGGACACCCCTCAACAAAATGTCCCCTCTCTCCCGCAGAAGAAACACCTTCTTGTCTTGCGGCGCACCGCCGATCCCCTCCTACGAAATGATGTCCCTCCCAACTGCATAGGTTCCTCAGAACAGACCAGGGAAACCTCAATATAAGGGACTTTAGTAGTAGGTGGAGTCATAACAGGGGGCGGAGTTACCTCGCACCTCTCCCGAAGCCGTCTATCAATACGAATAGCAAGGGCCATAGCAGCCTCCAGTGACGGAGGAGAATCATACTGAGCCAAAACATCTTTTAGTTTGTCAGATAACCCTTGACAAAACTGGCTCCTAAGAGCTGGGTCATTCCACTGAGTATCTGTGGCCCATCTACGGAACTCAGAAGAAAATTCCTCCGCCGGACGATCTCCCTGCTGTATCTTACGTAACTTCGTTTCAGCAAGGGAGACCCGATCCGGGTCATCATATACCAGACCCAGGGCAGTAAAAAATTGATCTACTGACTGGAGAGCCGGGGAGCTCGGAGGGAGAGAGAACGCCCAGGATTGAGGGTCCCCTTGTAAGAG
This sequence comes from Oophaga sylvatica, assembly GCA_033576555.1. Classification (NCBI taxonomy): domain Eukaryota; kingdom Metazoa; phylum Chordata; class Amphibia; order Anura; family Dendrobatidae; genus Oophaga; species Oophaga sylvatica. The sequence goes on along the minus strand of JARQOD010000003.1, from coordinate 507,597,707 downwards.
CGAGATGACAATTCCCACCCTCTGCTCTTCACTCCCCGATGACCGAGGCCGAAGCCGAAAATATAATTTACATGCCTCCCGGAAGGTAAAAAATTTGTCCCGCCCACCAGTGAACCTGTCCGGGAGATCAACTTTAGGCTCAGATCTGGTTTGCTCCGGGGGGGACAAAACCTTGGACTTAATGTCCGTCAGCTCCATGGATAAACTCTGCAACTGCAGGGCAAGCTGGGCAACTGGATTCATGGTAGCTGGGGAGAATTTTTAGGGCCGGTGAAAATGTCACGCTGTATCACAGATATATATATAAAGTCAGTTATCTATACCAAGAGGGACAACATTCTATATAACATATCAACATGTACATATAGTATAGTATTACCTGACATAATATCCGTTGTACTGTGGGTGAATCCTGAAGACGTTTTACGCTGTCACAGGCTAGAGGTGGACCGGGGTCTATGCTAACCCTAAACTGGGGTCCTGACTAGTCCCTCTACCTGGAGGTACTGTTAATGGTACAGAGGTCCAGGCCGCCAATGTAACCCTGTCTCCTATAAGTCCCTGACCACTGTAATCTAGTCCTCAGAAGGACCCTGATTACTAAACAGGGAATAGGCAGGTCACAGCTTAACAAACAGTAAAGACAAACGAGACAGACAGGGATAAAGTAAATACTGTCTTGCATACAACACTTAAACACAGAGGGAACACAAATGGTCTAGGAGATAAACTATAAGCGGGGAGAGGAGAAACCACAAAGGAACTCTTAGCTTAAGTCTTCTCATAACCTGATCCAATCTGCTGGTCTGTATGAAAGCTTTCACCGGCAACTCCTAAGCAGACTGGCAGGTATATAAAGGAAGCTAATTAGTGCATAATCAAACAGCAGCCGGGAGAGGCTGGACCTAGTCTTAGCACAGAGCTAGGCAGAATTAACTCCCTCACTGCCAAACACAAAGTAACAGCAACTCATCTGCGAGAAGTCAGAATGTGTAATCGCGACGATCTTCGTGGCGATACACCCATGACACCATGGCCACAGATTCCATTTAAAAAAAACTGCAGCATAGGGTTGGGTGTGTCAGTCTTCGTTTGCAAACTTGCGGAGCAGGTGGCTCTGCAAAGCTCAGTGTAACAGTGTGTCCCTCCCCCGGCCTATGTCCCTGGACTGCAATGTAATCAGGCCTGAGTCAACAACCAGTGGGGGAGTCTGTCTTTGTTCTCCTCAGCATAGGACTTATCCAATACAAGCGTGTAGCTTCTGAAAACTTAAGTAAGGCCTCTTTCACATTTCCGGCGGGCGCCTGGCGGCGCCCCCGGCATTTTGCCGCAGCGCCGCATCTGAAAATCTGATGCGCCGCATGCGGCTTTTTTCGCATTGACATGCATTAGCGCCGCATGGCGCCGCATGTCAATGCGTTGCATGCGGTTTTGTCCGGATGCGGCGCAAATGTACATTGCGGCGGCCGGACAAAACGCTGCATGTAACGTTTTTTTTTTTTGTCGGATGGTCTCTTATCTCTCCAAGCATCAGAAACCATCCGGCAAAAAAACGCATTTTGGCCGCCGGAAGTGTGAAAGGTTTTCACATGCGGCGCTGCGGCAAAATGCCGGGGGCGCCGCCAGGCGCCCGCCGGAAATGTGAAAGAGGCATAAGCCACATAGTCAAAAGTAGGTGAGAGCCCTTCCTCATGGAGGGGTGATCCCAGATACAGAACAATAGACATGTTTGACCCAGGCGGTTGGGTGTTGACGGGCCAGTGACTAGGATCTTATGCTGAGGCGAGATCCTAGTGCCCGTGTGTGGAGTGTTAAAAGCTGCCACATTGAATGGTGTTGTGTCCCTCATCTGTTGGATCCATTGAACTCATCCCAGGATTATTTTGTCTTTTCCCTGGCATCGGATTACCGGGTGGCACCCCCGAAACGGTTTCCCTCTTGGTGTGGACTCATTGTGGACTCTAAGAGACGCTATTGATATTTTATGTTCTATGCTCCCTGTTCAACAAATCCCATTTGGATTGATTTTCTGCCTGGTGTCCCTTCCTGCTCTTTCGCACACACCATCACATGCTGGTTTGCAGCGGGGAGATCAGAGCAGAAGGAATGGAGGACAGCAACCCATTAACATCTGGAACCAGAACCTCAGGATACAGGAACTGGACTGTGTTGAGCTTACAAAGGCCTATGAAGTAGGAGTCGGCTACAAAGGTCTGTCCAAGGAGCAACTGATTGAGGCTCTGGAAAAAGCTTGCCTGCAAGATGGCACAGGGGAAGGATTTGCACAGCAAAGGGAGGAAAGACAGGAGCTGGAGGTAAATACGCAAACAAGTTAGTGGGTTGTGTGGTACGAGGAGGAGGTGGCATTGCTTGGGGATGAGGCCACCATAAGGGATAAGAGGGATGCCATTCGCACAGCGAAAGAGAGGCAGTGCATGATGGAAGCAGCTAGAAGCTTCAGACAGACTGTAACCACAGAACCCACCATGAGGGAATTCCCAAGGGTGTCCCGTAAGGACTTTAAGCCATTTAACGAGGCTGCAGGCGACATTGAGGGCTTCTTCTAGGACTTACAACACCAATGTTGATTAATGGAAGTCCCGGAAAGGGAGCTAGTCAGACATCCAGTGGGGCTCTTAGAGGGTGGAGCTGCTGAAGCCTATAGAGCTATGGACCCTCGGTTGAACTGAGATTACGGGAATATCAAAGAGACCATCTTGGAACATTATGCTGTAACGCCAGACACTTACAGAGCGCAGTTCCGCTCCTTAGCCTGTGAGGGGGAAGTGTCTTTCAAGATATATGCCCACAGGCTCAAACAAGTATGTCACCACTGTCTGGAGGGAGAGGGGCCTTAACTTGGGATACCTTCCTCCAGGTCATACTAAAAGAGCAGTTCTATGCCAAATGCCCTACTGAGATCAGGGAATGGTGATGAGAGAAAACCAGCGACAGTAGAACAAGCTGCCGCTTTAGCTGATGAGGTTCTCACCATCAAGCCTCAGTGGAAAAATGTGCTGGTGGATGGAGTAACAACTACCAGCACCCCACCACAAGTGATCTCTTGTCCTTCAGTTCCCAAAGTTTGCTGTCCCACTAGACCACCACCTCATGTTGATACCCATGTGACTCACCTTCCAGCTAGTCCTGCTTCTTCCTCTGGAATGTGACAAGAAGAGAAAAGAGTAGAACGCAGGTGTTATGGATGTGGGTATTCCGGGCAACTGCAGGCCACATGCCCAGGTATCAAATGGAGAAGTTGGTCTCAACACCAACAACTACCTCATGCACCTTCACATGGATATCAGCCTCCAGGTTCCCTTACCTCTATCCTCAGATGGAAATGGGAAGAGGTGCGACACAGTGCAGATGTTACCGATGTTGGCAGCCTGGGCATCTGCAAGACACCTGCCCTCAGGGTCAATTGAGAAGTGACCCTACACCAAATCGGCCAATCAATTATTTACAGACAAATACAATGAAGGAAGAGGTGCCACCCCTCCAAATTGACTTGCCTAATGGCTCAGAAACCCATGTTCAACCATTAGGGGTTTATGAGGTGCAAGCCACAGCTTCGAGTTCCTTTAATCCTCAAGGAAAGTACTTACAGGAGGTCGTGCTGGACGGTCGGGTGTTCTTGGTTTTTGTGACTCTGGGGCATTTCTCACAATAGCTGATCCCAGAGTGGTTCGGCCAGAGGCAATACAGCATGGACCTGGGATTACCATTAAATTAGCTGTAAGACAATGGAAGAGTATCCCAAAAGCAAGTGTAGAACTGGACTTTGGCTTTGGGGTCCAGCGTAGTTGGGGTGATGAGGGGCCGGCCTGAAGATATTGTCCTAGGAAATGATGTGGGAAAGCAACAATGTCGATTTGTAGGTGCAGGAAGCTGAGTTTAAGTCAAATAGGATATAAAATGGAGCTCGGCCTCCAACCCTACAACTTCCCCATGCAATAAAGATGAGGCAGTCAACACAAATGCTGATGGATTGTCCAGACAGGAGACATGAGTCATGTCGGCCATGTCTACGTGTACTTGACAAGCGACCTGTTGAGGTCACTAATCTGTACGCTACTTGAGGGGGAAGAAGTAACAGCGTGTCCCTCCCCCGGCCTGTGTCACTGGACTGCAATGTAATCAGGCCTGAGTCAACAACCATTGGGGGAGTCTGTCTTTGTTCTCCTCAGCATAGGACTTATCCAATACAAGCGTGTAGCTTCTAGAAACTTCTTAAGTTAGCCACATAGTCAATAGTAGGTGGGAGCCCTTCCCCATGGAGGGGTGGATCCCAGGTCACAGAACAATAGACATGTTTGACCCAGGCAGTTGGGTATTGATGGGCCAGGGACTAGGATCTTATACTGAGGCGAGATCCTAGTGCCAGTGTGTGGAGTGTTAAAAGCTGCCACATGGAATGGTGTTGTGTCCCTCATCTGTTGGATCCATTTAACTCATCCCAGGATTATTTTGTCTTTTCCCTGGCGTCGGATTACCAGGTGGCGCCCCAGGAACTCTTTCCCTCTTGGTGTGGACTCATTGTGGACTCTAAAAGACGCTATTGATATTTTATGTTCTATGCTCCCTGTCTCAATAAATCCCGTTGGATTGATCTTAGGCCTGGTGTCCCTTCCTGCTCTGTCGCACACACGGTCACACTCAGCCGCTGTGAAGTAACACGGAGCCATGCAAAGCCAAAAGGCCTGGCACCTCCAGCGTAGCATGGTGGTGCAGTTGCCCATGGCAACCGGTTGCAGATACGGACTATCTTCCCGGCTGTGAACCAGAGGATACTGTGCGCTGTTTACTTGTGAGTTCTGGACATTAACCCCTTAATGACCGTCAATACATCTTTTAACTGACCTGAGATATAAGAGAATAGCATTACCCATACAGGTGACAATCCAGCAGCAGTCAGCAGTACACTATAGCTGACAACTTGCTGCATCAGCCACGATCAGTGTTGTCACCATCCATACCGGTTTAACCCCTTAGATGCTGCTGTCAATAAGCACTATATCATATAAAATTTTTAAAAGAGTGTGGCTTCTCCCTCTTTATCCCCATCGGCACCCTGAGATCATGATTGTGTGGTCCTGATGTTTGCCATGGCAATTCATGAGCAAATAGCCGCCTTAGAGTCTGCCGGCTACAGTGAAGTGTTCAGAAGTTAGCGACATTTAGGTGGTAAAAATCAACTTTTTCATTCCTATCATGCCACTTTGCATAAATTCCTGAAAAGCACCTGAAGGGTTAATAAACTACCTGACAGCAGTTTTCAGTATGTCACAAGGTGTTGTTTTTAAAATAGTATCTTTGGGGGTTTTCCAATATATATATAGTACCTCTAAAGTCACTTCAAACCTGGATAGGTCCCTTAACCCCTTACTGCCATCGGACGTACTATCCCGTCCATGGTACCTGGGCCCGTATGACCGGGGACGGGATAGTACGTCATAGGCGATCAGCTGCGCTCCTGAGGGGAGCGCAGCTAATCGCCGCCGGGTGTCAGCTGATTATCACAGCTGACACCCATGACTGTGTGTCAGGCACATTAACCCCTTGCACACCACGATCAAACATGATCGCGGTGTACTGGGGGCACAGGGGAGGATCGCGCAGGGTGGGGGCTCCCTGCGCGCCCCCCTGAGACCCTCAGAGCAGCGCGATGTGATCGCGCTGTTCTGAGGGCTTCCTCCCTCCCAGGACCCGGATCCAAGATGGCGCCGGGGTCCTGGAGGGAGGCGGCTACCTCAGTGCCTGCCGAGAGCAGGCACTGAGAAGCCTGCATCTATGCCTGTGCGATCGCTGGTGTGACAGAGTGCTGTGCACACTGTCACACCAGCGATCTGATAAAATACTGTGATGTCCCACCCTGGGACAAAGTAAAAAGTTAAAAAAGTAAAAATAAACATGTGTAAAAATAAAATCCAAAATAAATAAAAAAAAAAAAAATATTCCCCAATAAATTCACTTCTTCCTGTAAATAAAAAAAACAAAACAATAAAAGTACACATATTTGGTATCGCCGCGTCCGTAACGACCCCCCCTATAAAATTGTCCCACTAGTTAACCCCTTTAGTGAACCCCTTAAAAAAAAAAAAAAAAACGAAGCAAAAAATCAATGCTTTATCATCATACCGCCGAACAAAAAGTGGAATAACACCGATCAAAAAGACCGATATAAAAAAACATGGTACCAGCTGAAAACGTCATCTTGTCCCGCAAAAAACGAGCCGTCATAAAGCATCATCAGCGAAAAAATAAAAAAGTTATAGCTCGCAGAATAAAGCGATGCAAAAATAATTATTTTTTATATAAAATTGTTTTTATTCTATAAAAGCGCAAAACATGAAAAAATGATATAAAAATGAGGTATCGCCATAATCGTACTGACCCGAAGAATAAAACTGCTTTATCAATTTTACCACACGCGGAACGGTATAAACGCCTCCCCCAAAAGAAATTCATGAATTGCTGATTTTTGTTCATTCTAACCTCCCAAAAATCGAAATAAAAAGCGATCAAAAAACGTCACGTGCTCAAAAATGGTACCAATAAAAACGTCAACTCGTCCCGCAAAAAATAAGACCTAACATGACTCTGTGGGCCAAAATATGCAAAAATTATAGCTCTCAAAATGTGATGATGCAAAAACTATTTTTGCAATAAAAAGCGTCTTTTAGCGTGACAGCTGCCAATCATAAAAACCCGCTATAAATAGTAAATCAAACCCCCCTTTATCACCCCCTTAGTAAGGGAAAAATAATAAAATTAAAAAAATGTATTTATTTCCATTTTCCCATTAGGGTTAGGGTTAGGGTTGCGGCTAAAGTTAGGGTTAGGGTTGGCGCTAAAGTTAGGATTAGGTTAGGGTTGGGATTAGGGGTGTGTTAGGGTTAGGTTTGTGGTTAGGGTTGGGACTAGGGTTAGGGGTGTGTTGGGGTTAGGGTTGGAGTTAGAATTGGGGGGTTTCAGCTGTTTAGGCACATCAGGGGCTCTCCAAATGTGACATGGCGTCTGATCTCAATTCCAGCCAATTCTGCGTTGAAAAAGTCAAACGGTGCTCCTTCACTTCTCAGCTCTGCCATGCGTCCAAACAGTAGTTTATCCCCACATATGGGGTATCAGCGTACTCTGGACCCCAAGAGTTATTGTGCAATTTGTCCTATTTCTTCTGCTACCCTTGGGAAAATAAAAAACTGGGGCGAAAATATCATTTTTGTACAAAAAAAAATATTTTTTTGTTTTTACGAATGTACATTATAAACTTCTGTGAAGCACTTGGGGCTTCATAGCGCTCACCACACATCTAGATAAGTTCCTTGTGGGGTCTATTTTCCAAAATGGGGTCACTTGTTGGGGATTTCCACTGTTTAGGCGCATCAGGGGCTCTCCAATGCGACATGACGCCCCAGACCATTCCATCAAGTCTGCAATCCAAAATGTCACTACTTCCCTTCCGAGCCCCAAGTGTACCCATACAGTAGTTTTCTCCCACATATTGGATATCAGCGTACTCAGGACAAATTGGACAACAACTTTTGGGTCCAATTTCTCCTGTTACCCTTGTAAAAATAAAATATTGGGGCAAAAAAAATCATTTTTGCAAAAAAAAAAAAGGATTTTTTATTTTTACGGCTGTGCGTTATAAACTTCTGTGAAGCACTTCGGGGTTCAAAGTGCTCACCACACATCTAGACAAGTTCCTTGTGGGGTCTATTTTCCAAAATGGGGTCACTTGTGGGGGGTTTCCACTGTTTAGGCGCATCAGGGGCTCTCCAAATGCGACATGACGCCCCCAGACCATTCCATCAAAGTCTGCAATCCAAAACGTCACTACTTCCCTTCCGAGCCCTGACGTTCCCCATACAGTAGTTTTCTCCCACATATTGGGTATCAGCGTACTCAGGACAAATTGGACAACAACTTTTGGGTTCCAATTTCTTCTGTTACCCTTGTAAAATAAAATATTGGGGGCAAAAAAATCATTTTTGAAAAAAAAAAAAGATTTTTTATTTTTACGGCTGTACGTTATAAACTTCTGTGAAGCACTTCGGGGTTCAAAGTGCTCACCACACATCTAGATAAGTTCCTTGTGGGGTCTATTTGCCAAAATGGGGTCACTTGTGGGGGGTTTCCACTGTATAGGTGCATCAGGGGCTCTCCAAATGTGACATGACGCCCCCAGACCATTCCATCAAAGTCTGCAATCCAAAACGTCACTACTTCCCTTCCGAGCCCTGACGTGCGTCCATACAGTAGTTTTCTCCCACATATTGGGTATCAGCGTACTCAGGACAAATTGGACAACAACTTTTGGGTTCCAATTTCTTCTGTTACCCTTGTGAAAATAAAATATTGGGGACGAAAAAATCATTTTTGTAAAAAAAAAAAAAGATTTTTTATTTACGGCTGTACGTTATAAACTTTAGTGAAACACCTGGGGGTTAAAAGTTCTCAACACACATCTAGATAAGTTCCTTGAGGGGTCTAGTTTCCAAAATGGCGTCATTTATGGGGGTTTCCACTGTTTAGGCAGATCAGGAGCTCTCCAAACACGACATGGCGTCAGCCAATTCTGCGTTGAAAAAGTCAGACGGCGCTCCTTCCCTTCCAAACTCTGCCATGCACCCAAACAGTGGTTTACCCCCACATATGGGGTATCAGCGCACTCAGGACAAATTGCACAATAACTTTTGGAGTCTTGTTACCCTTGGAAAAATATAAAATTGGGGTGAAAAGATCATTTTTGTGGAAAAAATATGATTTTTAAATTTTACGGCTCTACGTTATAAACTTGTGTGAAGCACTTGGGGGTTCAAATTGCTCACCAAAGATCTAGAAAAGTTCCTTAGGGGGTCTAGTTTCCAAAATGGGGTCATTTGTGGGGGGTTTCCACTGTTTAGGCACATCAGGGGCTCTCCAAATACAACATGGCATCCAATCTCAATTCCAGCCAATTTTGGTTGGAAAAAGTCAAATGGTGCTCCTTCCATTCCGAGCTCTGCCGTGCGCCCAAACAGTGGTTCCCACCCACATATGGGGTATCAGCGTACTCAGGACAAATTGGACAACAACTTATGTGGTCCAATTTCTCCTGTTACCCTTGAGAAAATAAAAAATTTGTGACTAAAATATAATTTTTGTGGGAAAAAAAATAGGATTTTTTATTTTCATGCCCGGGCATTATAAACTTGTGTGAAGCACTTGGGGGTTCAAAGTGCTCACCAAAGATCTAGATAAGTTCCTTAGGGGGTATAGTTTCCAAAATGGGGTCACTTGTGGGGGGTTTCCACTGTTTAGGCTCATCTGGGGCACTGCAAACGGAACATGACCCCCATCAACGTCTGCATTCCAAAACGTTACTACTTCCATTCCAAGCCCTGCCGTGCACCCAAACAGTTCCCCCCCCCCACATATGGGGTATCAGCGTACTCAGGACAAATTGGACAACAACTTTTGGGGTCCAATTTCCTTGGGAAAATTCAAAAATTTGGGACTATAAAATCATTTTTGTGGAAAATTGTTTTTTTTTTTTTTTCACACCCAGGCATTATAAGCTTTTGTGAAACACTTGGGAGTTCAAAGTGCTCACAACAGATCTAGATAAGTACCTTAGGGAGTCTAGTTTCCAAAATGGTGTCACTTGTGGGGGTTTCCACTGTTTAGGCGCATCAGGGGCTCTCCAAACACGACATGGCGTCCAATCTCAATTCCAGCCAATTTTAGTTTGAAAAAGTCAAACGGCGCTCCTTCCCTTACGAGCTCTGCCGTGTGCCCAAACAGTGGTTTTCCCCCACATATTGGGTATTGGCGTACTCAGGAGAAATTGCATAACAACCTTATCTGTCCATTTTCTCCTTTTACCCTTGTGAAAATAAAAAAAAAGTTTGTAAAAGATCATTTTTGTGGCTAAAAGTTAAATATTCATTTTTTCCTTCCACGTTGCTTTAGTTCCTGTGAAACACCTGAAGGGTTAATAATCTTCTTGAATGTGGTTTTGAGTACCTTGAGGGGTGCAGTTTTTAGAATGGTGTCACTTTTGGGTATTTTCTGCCATATAGACCCCTCAAAGTGACTTCAAATGAGAGGTGGTCCCTAAAAAAAATGGCTTTGTAAATTTTGTTGTAAAAATGAGAAATCGTTGGTCAACTTTTAACCCTTATAACTTCCTAACAAAAAAAAATTTTAGTTCCAAAATTGTGCTGATGTAAAGTAGACATGTGGGAAATGTTATTTCTTAACTATTTTATGTGACATATTTCTCTGTTTTAAGGGAATAAAAATTCAAAGTTTGAAAATTGCAAAATTTTAAAAATTTTCGCCATATTTGCGTTTTTTCAAAAATAAACGCAAGTTATATCGAAGAAATTTTACTTCTAACGTGAAGTACAATATGTCACGAGAAAACAATCTCAGAATCGCGAAGATCCGTTGAAGCGTTCCAGAGTTATAACCTCATAAAGAGACAGTGGTCAGAATTGTAAAAATTGGCCCGGTCATTAACCTGCAAACCACCCTTGGGGGTGAAGGGGTTAAAAAAATAATTTTGTAAGTTTCCATGAAAAAATGAAAAATTACTGCTACATAGTTAAACCTCCTAAAATGCTAACAAAATAAAATAACATTTTACAAATGGTGCTGATGTAAAGCAGAAATGAGGGAAATATTATTTATTAATGTTTTCCTATGGTATGACTATCTGAATAAAAGGTATAATCATTCAAAGTTTGAACAGTGCTAATTTTTTCACATTTTTTTCAAATTTGTGATATTTTTTAAAAACACAAAACATATCAGCCTAAATTTACCGTTATCATAAAGTATAATGTGACACGAAAAAACAATCTCAAAATCACTGGGATTTGGTCAAGCATTCCAGAGTTATTACCACATAAAGTGACACTGGTCAGATGTTTAAAATTTGGCTTTGTCACTAAGGGGTTAAAATACATTTGTTTGAACATTCCTGCGTCATTGACTGTCTGTCACACTGCACCAACCCCACTGCACTACACTGTGTATTCGTGCAACAAGTAAAAGTTATCTACAGCCCCTTTGGGCTCACTGTTTTCTGGACTATTTGTAGTGCACCACATTACATTAAACTACCAGGAAGGAAAGATTAAGTAATGGCACCCTGGCGTCAAATTTTCTTTTATTTTCTTTGTCGCTATGGCAGAATGGTAACTTCCGCACACCACGACACTGCGTGACATGATTCTGGCGTCCATGAAGAGGATCTTACTAAATTAAAGGTGCACAATGAATCCCAACTAGGGTTGAGCATTCCGATACTTCCGATACCTGAAATCCAATGTAAGTCTATGGGAACAAAATATCGGAAGTATCGGAAGTATTTACTTCCGATATTTTGTTCCCATAGACTTACATTGGATTTCAGGTATCGGAAGTATCGGAATGCTCAACCCTAATCCCAACCCCTTGTGACAGCAGAGATTGATTATTGAACTGTAAATGTATTTATGGCTGCAGTGAGGACAAGTATGGCACCAGATGCAAGACCCACCTTCTTCATCATGCCCCAGCCAATTGCAGCACAGGGTGCCAGAGAAGAGAAAATCCCACCTCCTATACAGCCCCTGGCAAATCAGATTTGCGCAAAAGTGCCACAGTTATTCACAGCTACAGGATTGCAGTGCAACATCAGTGAATCCTGCAGCAGAAAAGAAACGGATCATAGCCACAATTAAAGAGACAGCACCCCGAAAAGAGGGTAAGCAAACTTTATCAGCACCTGATTATAATAGATTGTACAAAATGTCTGAGGATAAAGAGCGTGACCTACTCATAAATCTCTGAGTATGCTGTATTATTTTGGAGCACTGTGGCACCCAAGCTATAAAGGGAATGACCATTAACTTAGCGATTTCAGAGAAATTATGCATGCTATGTATAGACTTTATCCAGTGTCTACAGAGCAGAAAGAGGAAATATTAATTGAGAGGTGAAGTCCTGGCCCAATACTGAAAAAAGAACTTTTGAACAAATCTGTGAGAGAATAAGTGCCACCTTTGATACCAGAACAGTCCCAATATCATTTGTACTTGAACTTATCTTAAATGAAACTAGTCAACAGGGTTGTGCTCAGTAAACTACAGACACTGTTTGGTTGGTGCTGTTATACTTATTAAAATGATACCTGGGTTGATGAAATCAGTCTTGTGGTTGTTGTTTAATCTGTATTTGCAGTTTTCAGTTAAGGAGATTCTCGTGCTTCAGGGTGGACTGTGGGGTGACTCTTTATGTGGTGCTTTGTTCATATATTCATCCTATGAACCTTCAGTGACTTGCCCCCTATTTTACATACTGCAATAATAGTGTTGGTTTTGAAAAGAAAATTTAAACTTAAGCAAAATGGCACCGCCGCCGCATGCACAGTAGCATCTATCGCTTGCTGATTAGGAGTATGGAAATTAACTTCTCCGTCTCCTCCGCAGCTGTGCTGCAATTCTCTCATGCGAGAGGATTGGAGCACAGAGCACTGACACTTGGTTTATGCACGCAGCAGAGCTTGAACCGAGCGCAGTGCATCAATGAGGAGCCAGTTGTCAGTCAGTGCCAGAGCAAGGTTACAGTAACCGCTCACTATGTACTGAGCGGTGACAGAAGCTGTGTTAGCCGCACCTCTATGACTGAAAGCTAGAGGCTACAGGAAGAAATAAAGCTAATTTCCTCCTGGTGTCCGGGCTTTCAGTGTGGCAGCCACACACCTTTAGAATGCTATTAACTTTCAAATTAACCCCATAACTGCTAGTTAATAGGATTTTTTTTTACATGATAGGTTCCCTTTAAGTGAATAATTGATCCACAAAGGTCTAAAATTTGATTTACTATCACCCTTCAACCTTGCTATTGACTTCAATAGAAAATGCAGGGAAATTTTGGCTGGTTGCTCTGTAAGACTGATAAATTGTAGTCTACACTAATGCTTCAGACTTGTCACAAACAAGACCACCAAAATTGGAGGTTTAACCACTTCTCTGTCAAAAATTGAGAATCACCCTAAACATCATACCCTGCTGGCTTATGTTCCACAAACATGTAAAAAAAATATGAGTTTGAAACGATTTCCAATAAAAACAGAAACAGGAAAAGGGTAACCCAACTATGTTTGAGATTTGTATTGAGCAACTTAGGCCCCATATAGTCAATGGCCAATCATATGGGTACTACATCACAAACTCAACAGGCACCTCCCGAACAAAGTAAATTTACACAACATGCAAATCTCATATCTCACCATCCACTACACTACACCTTTGAACGCAAGACTAAAATCATTTGATAGACAACCATCTTAGCAATCACAAAAAAGGCAGCCTCACCGTGTCCTATTAGTATAACTCAGTCCGTTTTGCAATGCTGTGGGTCTCCAACCAATAGCCGTGACTTAAGGCTTCACATAAGAAAATTAGTTATGGTGAGTCCCAAGAATAATTAAAATCCTCAATTTATTGAAAAAAGATTAAAAGATCATACAGGTTGGGGATACATCTCAACGCGTTTCTGGCAGAAGCCCTTATTCACTGAGGGCAGCGTCCCTGTCTTGCGGTGGTGTCGGGGAAACAGCGGGGCTCTGTGCTGCGTGGGGGGCTCCGCCAGCATTTCGTCCTAGCCGGAAAGCCCCCGGCAGCTCCGCTGCTGCGACGCGGGGCCGTCCTGAAAGATGGCCGCCAGGGGCCTCCGGAAAGATGGCCGCCGCATACTCAAAGTCAAATCTCGGCAATGAGATCTCTTCCCGAGATCTCGTCTTCCGAGATCTCAGGACAAGATCTTGTTGCCGAGATTTGACTTTGAGTAGGCGGCGGCCATCTTTCCGGAGGGCCCTGGCGGCCATCTTTCAGGATGGCACCGCGTCGCAGCAGCGGAGCTGCGGGGGGCTTTCCAGCTAGGACGAAATGCCAGCGGAGCCCCCACGCAGCACAGAGCCCCGCTGATGCCCCGACCACTACTGCACCACAGGGAGGCTGCATCGGGACCGCCACCGGAGGCCCCTGGCGGCCATCTTTCAGGAAGGCACCGCGTCGCAGCAGCGGAGCTGCGGGGGGGCTTTCCGGCTAGGATGAAATGCCGGCGGAGCCCCCCACGCAGCACAGAGGCCCGCTGCTGCCCCGACACCACCGCAAGACAGGGAAGCTGCATTGGACCGCCGCCACCGGATTTTTAGGTATGTTGCGACCATAAGACGCACCCCCATTTTCCTCAAAAATTTTTGGGGAAAAAAGTGCGCCTTATGGTCCGAAAAATACGGAAGTACTACAATGATCAATGAAGCTGGTATAATTCCCTCTAATTAACACACAATAGAAACCGCAGTAGCACCCATAACTGCACTGAATATTCCATTGTTCACTACTGGCACTCACGTGAAGACACCCATTTCATTTGTGTAAACAGTCAATCTTGTTAATGCTAACCTGACAATTTAGATACATCACAGATTTCTGTATATGATGATGTTGGCAACCAGTTGGGTCCTGGTGACCAGGCAGAAATTCCCACAGTATCTCTCTCAATTTCCTATTTTGTCATCTTCAAATCAGACCAAATATTTTTGCTAGCACTGGCTCAATGGGGTCATTATTCTCTACAAAATTCTGTTACCACTACTATCCACCTCATCACTAGACCCAAATGCTAGAAACTTGTTTCTTCCAACCATCACACAAACTTTTGAGAAAAAGAAAAAGGTTTAGTGGAAAGTGGAAGTAGGGAGTAAAAAAAAAAACAAGAGCGTGTGGCAACAAGGAGTGGACTCAGGCCAGCAAGCAGGGGATCAAACCAGAAAACTTTTTAACCTGTCTAGTTATGAACCAAAGAACAATGAAAAGGCTTTACAGGGCCATGGGCCTATCTTTTTGCTGCAAAGGTTTTCCATACACATTCCAGTTATTTGTGGACCTCAGTAGGTTTGTCAGTATACTCTGTTATGATTTGGTAGCTGAGGAGAGTAGGCAAAAACGGCAATACACCAGAGAGGTTGGAATCTACTGGATTGCAGTACCCTGACTAACCACCACAACTATAGGCAGCCGTGGAGCGTTCCTACATTGGTCCTAGACGCCTCGTCACAGCCTGAGAGGTTAACTACACCTAAAGATAGAAAGAGGAAAGCTATCTGCCCCGGAGCAGATCCCCAAAGAACATAGGAAGCCCCCAAACATGTAATGGCGGTTAGACAAGAGGAAATACAGACACAGACAGAAAATAGTATGAGCAAACGTGGGGCCCAATCTTCCTTGACAGAAAAGGATAGGAAGGACACTTACTGCAATCCAAAAAACCATAAAAAAATACCAACTCTACTAATTGCAAAAACACCTGAGATCACACGACCTCTACCACCTAAATTAGTTCTCTGGTGTAACAAAACTAAGCCGCAGCCACTAAAAAAACTGGAGAAGGCAAATGAACAAATAACAGTGGTTCAGATAAACTGACGGGAGGACAAGCCCCCGGAGGGGACCTGGCTGACCTCCACAGAAGTGCAGGGAACAATGCAAAAAGCAAGCACAAGAAAAAAAAAAAAAACAGAAAATATCTTATCTGAGAGCAGGAGAAGAGGCAAGACTCAGCAAGCTTCCAAGTGAACCAGGAACCACAGTTGAGACAAGAACAATTGATCACCGGCAACCATGATGGGAGGGAACCTCCCTTATATAAGACCAGTCTGTAACTCCTGATTGCCAATCATCATTGAATGGTTCAGTACTGTTTGTAACCACCAGAGGGAGCTTCTGCTCAGAATTAATTTCTAACACATTCACAACAATACACATCATCACATCACATTTTTCTAACTTATCTAAGAACCTCCAACCAATTTGTACAGCCTTCTAATAATAGTATTGTCTTTAGACCCACATAAGTTTGAAGAAAAACACTCTTCCACTTACATCACCCAACAGAGACATAGCCAGATACATTTTATTTTTAACTGTTATGATGAATGATATGCAGCAATTAGTAAAAACATCCAAGCATAGAAGTAATCAATCATCATATAAACTCTAACTATCAGGACGATAGTTGACACTTTGGACTTGGAGAATGAAACGAGGCTGGACGAAGATTCACTGTTGTACGACAAATCAACTGTCCAATATGAACTCTTTCTTCCAAAATCACAAACGGATACTACACATGGACATCACCGAATGAAGCCTATAAGAATCAGATTGACTACATATGTGTTCGCCAAAGATGGAGGTTGTCAATCATTACCATATAAACAAGGCCAGGAGGTGACTGTGGAACTGATAATGAATTTTTTACATCAAAGATTAGAGTCCAGCTGTGCAAGCAAACTAGGTAAAGCGTAAAAGGCCGTTTCCAGCTTCAATTTAACCAACATACCTGAAGGAACGGTCTGCGCAACCAATTTACATCACTGGACTTGGAAAAAGAAAGTCTGAGGAAATATTGACACATATAAAGACTATTACTCGTATTACTGAAGAAGCAAAAAAGACAATAAAGAGGCAGAAGAGACACCCATAGCTATGGTTAACAGAAGAGACCTTAAAGATTATCGAAGAAAGACGAATGGAAAAAGGTAACAAGCAGGATGCAGAAAACATCAGCAAAATACTAAAGAGAGCCATTCGAGCAGACAAAAAACTTTATTACCAAAAGAAATGTACAGAGAAATAAAGAGAACATTTGAGGGACTAGCCTAAGAAGAAATATCTAAAGATCAAAGTGATACGACGAACATTTAAACCAAGCGTTGGTATGTTGAAAGACGCCAACAGGAGCCAACTAACTGAGCCAGAACAGATCAAAGAAAGATGGAAAAGTACACTGAGCATCTCTACAAGAATGACTTGGAGATATTGGAAGAAACCGAGACTGGAGAATGATAGAGATTCGAACATCCTGAAAGACAACAAAGTCGTTGCTGTTATAAAGCTTCTGTCAAACAACAAAGCCCCTGGATGTGACAATATTCCAATAGAGCTAATAGTCTTCTGAATCACCAGTTGAACATTGCAACAATTGAGACAATGCATGAATAAATATTGCCACAATGTGACAAATGGCTTTTGGAACATAGTGTGTGAAGACAATTTGCCACTGAACACTTCTTCTGGTATCAACAATATATCCAATGTACCCATTAAGCAAGTGCCAACTGAAGTTCAAAACAAGCGATATAATCTCAATCAGTGTCAAGCTTATTGGATTTATAAGCTATCACAAATGTATCTAAATAACTTCAATGAGGTGGTGAGATTACTTTCTAAAGTTTTATTACACTACATACAGTGGTGGCCAAAAGTATTGGCACCCCTGCAATTCTGTCAGATAATACTCAGTTTCTTCCTGAAAATGATTGCAATCACAAATTATTTGCTATTTTTATCTTCATTTAATTTGCTTGCAAGGAAAAAACACAAAAGAGAATGAAGCAAAAATCAAATCCTTGATCATTTCACACAAAACTCCAAAAATGGGGCAGACAAAAGTATTGGCACCCTCAGCCTAATACTTGGCTGCACAACCTTTAGCCAAAATAACTGCGAACAACCGCTTTCGGTAACCATCAATGAGTTTCTTACAATGCTTGGCTGGAATTGTAGACCATTCTTCTTTGGCAAACAGCTCCAGGTCCCTGATATTTGAAGGGTGCCTTCTCCAAACTGCCATTTTGAGATCTCTCCACAGGTGTTCTAATGGATTCATGTCTGGACTCATTGCTGGCCACCTTAGAAGTCTCCAGTGCTTTCTCTCCAACCATTTTATAGTGCTTTTGGAAGTGTGTTTTGGGTCATTGTCCTGCTGGAAGACCTATGACCTCTGAGGGAGACCCAGCTTTCTCACACTGGGCCCTACATTATGCTGCAAAATTTGTTGTTAGTCTTCAGACTTCATAATGCCATGCACACGGTCAAGCAGTCCAGTGCCAGAGGCAGCAAAGAAACCCCAAAACATCAGGGAACCTCCACCATGTTTGACTGTAGGGACCGTGTTCTTTTCTTTGAATGCCTCTTTTTTTTCCTGAAAACTCTATGTTGATGGTTTTTCCCAAGAAGCTCAACTTTTGCCTCATCTGACCAGAGAACATTCTTCCGAAACGTTTTAGGCTTTCTCAGGTAAGTTTAAGGGTGAGTTTCCACGATCAGTATTGCATCAGGAAATGCTGCGTGTTTGGCGCTGTGCGTTGGCGCAGCGCCAAACACGCAGCGTCCAGATGTTACAGCATAGTAGAGGGGATTTCAAGAAATCCCGTCTCCACTATGCGTAACAACACGCAGGCGGAAGACCTGCATATCCGGACATGCGGCGCGTCTTTTCAGACCGCAGCATGTCCTAGCGTATTGCGGCGACTCTGCGTCGCCGCAACGGAATTTAACACAGGGCTATGTAGCCCTGCGTTCTTTCCGGAGGTGTTCCGGAGGTGTCCTGAACACCTCCGGAAAGAACGCGCGTCAGAAAGGGGGCGGGGCTTAGGACGGAGCGGAAATTCCTGACCATGGAAACACAGCCTTAGCAAACTCCAGCCTGGCTTTTTTTATGTCTCGGGGTAAGAAGTGGGGTCTTCCTGGGTATTCTACCATACAGTCCCTTTTCATTCAGACGCCGACGGATAGTACGGGATGACACTGTTGTACCCTCGGACTGCAGGGCAGCTTGTAACTTGTTTGGATGTTAGTCGAGGTTCTTTATCCACCATCCGCACAATCTTGCGTTGAAAACTCTCATCAATTTTTCTTTTCCTTCCACATCTAAGGAGGTTAGCCACAGTGCCATGGGCTGTAAACTTCTTGATGACACTGCGCAGGAAGACACAGGAACATTCAAGTCTTGGAGATGGACTTGTAGCCTTGAGATGCTCATGCTTCCTCACAATTTGGTTTCTCAAGTCCTCAGACAGTTCTTTGGTCTTCTTTCTTTCTCTATACATCTAAGGGTACCACAGTGCCATGTGAACGAGATGGCAAGGACTTCAATCTTTGAGTGACTGGCCTTGAGATTGCTCATGCTTCCTCACAATTTGGTTTCTCAAGTCCTCAGACAGTTCTTTGGTCTTCTTTCTTTTCTCTATGCTCAATGTGGTACACACAAGGACACAGGACAGAGGTTGAGTCAACTTTAATCCATGTTAATGCTGCAAGTGTGATTTAGTTATTGCCAACACCTGTTAGGTGCCACAGGTAAGTTACAGGTGCTGGTGATTACATGAATTAGAGAAGCATCACATGATTTTTCAAACAGTGCCAATACTTTTGTCCACCCCATTTTTTATGTTTGGTGTGGAATTATATCCAATTTGGCTTTAGGTCAATTCTTTTTGTGTTTTTTCATTGAATACAAATTAAATGAAGATAATAATACCAAAGAATTTGTGTTTGCAATCATTTTCAGGAAGAAACTGAGTATTATCTGACAGAATTGCAGGGGTGCCAATACTTTAGGCCACCACTGTAGCTTTCAAACATAAATGGCAGCCAAACTTATCTCGTTTTATTATGCATTTCTTTTTTTATATTTACTGACTTCTATTATAATGTTACATTTTAACAAATATTAACTTTGACTCCTTGTGGTCTTGTGGAACAGTGGTTAACATTGATACCTTCCAATATTAGAAATCTTTGGAACAAATTCAGACAAGAGTGTCAGTTTCCTACTAGTACCTACCATGAAACATGATTTTTTTTCTTTCTTTATTAAGCATATTAGCATCTGAACCAGAGTACATGGAACAGAGAGGGCCTTTAGAGCTGGATAAGCAACATGGCAAGTGAATTAGAAAAGGTGTCAGCACTAAATGTAGCAGAGCCAAAACAGAAGACAGCACAAGAACAGCAGAGATGTGTTGCCAATTTTGTTGCAAGAATGTGTAATGACAGAGATGGTGTTCCGCTTCCTCCTACGGTCGAGGGTGCATACTGCTGTACGAGATGTGAGCACGTTGTGCATTTGGAAGCTCAAATCCTGGATCTAAATGTGCAGCTGGCAACACGGAGATCCATAGACAATATGGAAAGGAGTCTTCTGCTCACTGAGCAGACGCTCAATGGGATAGATGAGGGGGGGATGCTAGGGTGGAGCTGCAGGGCAATGAAGTAGGAAGCTGGGTGACAGTTAGAAAGCGGGGTAGAGGGAAGAGCGCCAGGGAGGCTAGTCCTGATCTGGCACACCCCAATAAGTTTGAAAAGTTGGCAGATGAGGGGGTTGTCAGTACAGGGGTAGCACTGCTGCAGCCAGGCACGTCCTCTGAAAGCCGGGGGAGTGTCTGCTCCAGTAAGGGGGGAATTAGGAGAGCAGGGCAGGCCAGACAGGTGCTGGTAGTGGGGGACTCAATTATTAGGGGAACAGATAGGGCAATCTGTCACAAAGACAGGGATCGTCGAACAGTGTGCTGCCTACCTGGCGCTCGAGTCCGACACATCGCTGATCGGGTTGACAGATTACTGGGAGGGGCTGGTGAGGACCCAGCGGTCATGGTGCACATTGGCATAAATGACAAAGTTAGAGGTAGGTGGAAGGTCCTTAAAGACGATTTCAGGGAATTAGGCTGCAAGCTTAAAGCAAGGACCTCCAACGTGGTATTTTCTGAAATACTGCCTGTACCACGTGCCACACCAGAGAGGCAACGAGAGATTAGGGAGGTTAATAAGTGGCTCAAGAATTGGTGTAGGAAGGAGGGGTTTGGGTTCCTGGAGAACTGGGCTGACTTCTCAGTTGGCTACAGGTTCTATGCTAGGGACGGGCTGCACCTCAATGGGGAGGGTGCAGCTGTGCTGGGGGGAAAATGGCTAGAAGGTTGGAGGAGTCTTTAAACTAGGGACTAAGGGGGAGGGTATTCATTTTATAGGAGGGGAAGGCAGTGCAGATAGAGACCTGGGCACAAATAATGAAATTGGGGTGGGGATTAGAACAGATAATAATTTAAGAAAGAATAGAGGTTCAGAGAGATACATAAAGTGCATGTATACTAATGCTAGAAGCCTCACCAACAAAATGGCGGAATTAGAATTAATTTTGTTGGAACATAATTATGACATGGTGGGGATATCTGAGACTTGGCTGGATGAGAGCCACGACTGGGCGGTTAATTTACAGGGCTATAGTCTGTTTAGGAATGACCGTAAAAATAAGCGAGGTGGGGGTGTGTGTTTATATGTAAAATCATCCTTAAAACCCATCCTGCGTGATATCTGTGAATCTAATGAAGATGTAGAGTCTCTGTGGGTGGAGATTAGGGGAGGGGGGAAAAATAATAAATTACTAATAGGGGTTTGTTATAAGTCTCCTAATGTAATGTATGGAGTACAGTTCATATAGCGTCTTGTGCTTGGGTGCGATGAAAACACATGAGACACAGGTTTGATATAGAAGGTCTTGTATTACTTCATACAAGTGGCAAAAATAGTCACACAGTTTGCAGATACAGAAGCAGGAGACACAGCAGGCCAGAGTAACTTAAGCTCAGCAATCACTCTCCACAACAGGTTCAGGATCTCTTCTCTGTTACCGTAATTCCATGCAAACGTGGATTTATCAAATAGCAAGGTTCCAGAGTCCACATGTGTTCCAAAGTTCCTCAGAAGGAAATAGCTGGAGTACAAAGTCCAAGGCTTCCAGGAGTCAGGTCACAGGTTCACTGCAGGCTTGATTCTGAAGCACTGATTGCTCAGCTGTGGCTGCTTAAGAAGCAAGAGGGAGAGAATCAGGGCGGGAACATGAAAGCTGGAAACTCCATATTGACTGAGGGCAAGATAGCTGCAGCAAGACAGAAAGTAAAATGGCTGACGGAAAAACTGAGTTTCAAGAAACATGTACAAGAACCTTACATTACTCCCCCCTTAGGGACAACCTCCGGATGACCTCAGACCAGGCTTGTCTGGGTACCTCTGATGAAACTGGCGGAGCAAGCGAGGAGCATTAACGTTATTGACTGGTTCCCATGAGTTGTCCTCCACTGGGTAGCCCTGCCATTTAATCAAATATTGTAACTGATTTCTGTACAACCTGGAATCTAGAATCCTTTCCACCACAAACTCTTCCTGACCATCGACCAGCACCGGGCCAGGGCAAGGAGAAGAACGTCCAGGAAACGTATTGGGTGTTGCAGCCTTTAGCAGGGATACATGAAAGACAGGGTGGATTCTCATAGTTCTGGGCAGTTGAAGACGACAAGCAACGGCACTTATAATTTTACTGATTTTATAGGGTCCAATGTACTTATGTCCCAACTTAGACGATGGAATCCTTAACTTAAGATTTCTGGTTGACAGCCAGAGCAGGTCTCCTACCTTGAAAGCTGGTGCAGGTTTACGAAATTTATCTGCTGCTTTCTTGTACCTTTCCTGAGCCAATTCCAGATTTCCCTTTAGAAGATCCATATTCTTTTGTAAAGACGTGATTCTTTCAGCCACTGCTGGCAAAGGCGTTTCTATGGGAAATCGAGGAAGAATGTTAGGATGATAACCTAAATTGGAGTAAAAAGGAGACTGCTTAGTGGAGGCGCTCTGAGAGTTGTTATAAGAGAACTCAGCCAGTGGAAGTAGATCCACCCAATCATCCTGTAGGTGGCAGATAAAGCAGCGGAGATACTGCTCCAGGGTCTGATTGGTTCGTTCTGTCTGTCCATTAGTCTGGGGATGAAAAGCAGAAGAAAGGTTTACTTTAATGTCCAATGCGGCACAGAAATTTTGCCAGAACCTTGAAGTGAATTGCACCCCTCGATCCGAAATAACCTCATCCGGTACTCCATGTAAGCGAAACACATTCTTAATCATTAAATCTGATGTCTGTTTTGCAGTGGGTAAGCCGACACAAGGGATAAAATGAGCTGCCTTTGTTAAACGATCAACCACCACTAGAATGGTGTTTTTCCCTTGAGAGGTTGGTAACTCCACAATGAAGTCCATAGAAATGGATCCCCACGGGCGGGACGGGGTGGGAAGAGGTTGCAACAGACCAGTTGGTGAGGAGCGAGGTGTTTTGCATCTTGCACAGACTTCACATGAAGTGACATAGTTTAAAACATCTTTCCTGTAAGTGGGCCACCAAAAGAAACGAGAAAGAAATTCCTGTGTCTTTAGAATTCCTCTATGCCCAGCTATCTTGGAATCGTGGATGAGTTGCAATACTCTCAATCTGACTGTTTCAGGAATATACAGACGTTGTCCCTGAATCCACACACCATTCTTAAAGACAAGACTTACGTCCCTTGGGGGTTGTGCCAACAAGGAATCCGCATGGTATGCTTCCTTGATGTCCTTAAGTAGGTCTTGAGTATGAATCACTCCCAGGAATCTAGAGTCAGGAAGAATAGTCTTAGGAGGAGCAAGTGGACGGGTCTCTGCTGAATGAATCCTAGAGAGTGCATCAGCCTTTCCATTGCGCGATCCTGGTCTATAAGAAATGACAAAATTAAATTGGTTTAAGAAAAGATTCCAGCGAGCCTGGCAAGGAGTCAGGCACTTAGCCGACCTGATAAATTCAAGATTACGATGGTCTGTCAGGACGACTATTTGCTGTGCAGCTCCCTGAAGAAGGTGTCTCCATTCTTTGAAGGCGGCAATAATGGCCAACAACTCTCTATTGCCCACATCGTAGTTCCTCTCAGCCGAAGACAACTGCTGGGAAAAGAAGGCACAGGGATGCAAGACATTCTTCTCACCTGTTCTCTGAGAGAGTATAGCTCCAACGGCACAGTCTGAAGCATCCACCTCTATTATGAAGGCAAGTTCGGGGTTGGGATGTACTAAGATAGGTGCGGTGGTAAATTTATCTTTTAGACGGGAAAATGCTTCCTGGGCTTGGGGAGTCCAGGAGAACCTAGACTCTTTCCGGGTAAGTTGGGTGATAGGTGACACTACCTCAGAGAAATTCCTAATGAAACATCTATAGAAGTTAGCAAACCCGATGAAGCGCTGCACCTCCTTCACATTTCTAGGAATTGGCCAATCCTTGATGGCTTGGGTCTTGCTTCCATCCATACTAATTCCTTGTGTAGACAGTACATACCCCAGAAATTGAATTTCGGTCCTATGGAATTCACACTTTTCAAGTTTGATGTAAAGATGGTTTTGTCTTAGACGTTCCAAGACCATTCTCACATGTCCATGATGTTCCTCTGTGGAGTTAGAAAAAATTAGAATATCATCCAAATAAATCACCACGAATGTATCTAGGAGATCCCTGAAGATGTCATTCACCAAGTGTTGGAAAGTGGCTGGGGCGGTACTCAGACCAAAAGGCATAACTAGATATTCAAAGTGTCCATAGCGTGACCTGAATGCAGTCTTCCATTCATCCCCAGGTCTAATACGGACCAAGTTATAGGCCCCACGGAGATCCAGTTTAGAAAAAATTTTGGCATGCCGCACTCTCTCCAATAACTCAGGGATTAAAGGCAATGGATAACGGTTTCTAATAGTAACCTTATTGAGTTCCCTATAGTCTACGCAGGGTCTCAGAGATCCATCTTTCTTCTTCACAAAGAAGATGGGTGCACCTGCAGGAGATGAAGAGGGGCGTATGAAGCCCTTGGCTAGATTTTCGTCTATGTAATCCTTTAAAGCCTTTAGCTCGGGCCCCGCCAGGGGGTAGATCTTACCAAAAGGTATCTCTGCTCCAGGCAATAATTCAATTGGACAATCATATGGACGGTGAGGGGGAAGCTGGTCAGCGTTCTTCTTGTCACATAAATCCACATAGTCCTGGTATACAGCTGGTAGTTCAGGGACTGACATGGTTCCTTTAGGAACAGAGCAAGCTGAAACTTCTGGACTCATCTGTTTCTCTGGAAAGTGTAATTCCTTGGTCTCCCAGTTAATGGTAGGGTTCTGAGCCTGCAGCCATGGTAGCCCTAGAATAATGGGAAAGTGGGGAGAAGAGATAAGCATAAAGGACAGTTTCTCTTGATGATCTTTACCCATAAGGACCCTCAAAGGCTCCGTTTCCTGATCCACTGGTCCAGAGGTCAGCAGGGAGCCATCCACAGTTTCCATCTGTACTGGAGTAGCCTTCTTCACTGAACGTATCCCCTGTTTCAGAGCAAAGGAGACATCCATAAAATTTCCACTTGCCCCTGAGTCGATCATAGCAGAGCTAGACACCCAGACTGAGTCAACCCAGAGTTTGATGGAAAGGAAGCAATGAGAATTGTTTTTCTTACAACTCAGCTGGGACACCGCTGAGGAAACTTGAAAAATTGCAGCGTTTACACAGTCATCGTCCTCAGAAGTAACGGAGTTTAAGTCCGAGAAATCAATATCTGTTGCTGCAGATCTCTCTGGAGCCTGAGGCTCGGACCTGACAGATCTCCTCTCGCAACACTCACAGTGAATGAGTGCTGCAGTAGTCTTACGAGAACGGCTGGGGCAGTTTATAATGAAGTGCCCTGACTTACCACAATAGAAACATAGATTTTCCTTAAAACGATGTTCTTTACGTGCATCACTAACCCGTCTTTGTAAAGAGTCCACCTGCATGGGTTCAGGTTCAGGATCCCGTGTGATCCTACTCAAAGGTTCCTTAGCTGGGGAGGAAGGTAGGAAAAGGTTAGTGCGATTGCTTTCGAACCATCTCTCTTGCCTGCGTTCAGTCAGACGAGCATCAATACGGATGCAGTAGTTAATAAAGTCACCTAACGCAGTGGGAGGGTCGGCACGAGCAAGTTCATCCTTAATCAGTGGAGACAACCCTTTTCGAAAAATAGATTTTTTGGCGGAACTGTCCCAGGTGGTATCAAGGGCCCATCTCCTGAAATCCAAGGCATATTCGGCTACCGAGTGCTTACCTTGGCGCAAAGTTAACATGGCTGCTTCAGCTGTTGCACCTCGATTGGGGTCATCAAACACCTGCCCCATGGCTGAAATGAAAGCATCAAGATGATCCAAACATTCATCCTCAGTCTCAATCAGAGGGTTTGCCCACATCAAAGCCTTGTTGGTAAGCAACATAATTATAGTAAGCACTTTAGATCGTTCAGTGGGAAATTGTGAAGCATGTGCAGAAAAAAAAAGATTACATTGGTTAATAAATCCCCTGAATTTCTCATGTTCACCGCCAAAACGAAAAGGGGGCAACTTGGGAATCCCAGAACTCGGGGCTACGGCAGGAGCCTGGACTCGCTCCTCTAGAACCTCAATCCTGGCTCGCAAATCCTGGGTAGTTTGTCCAAACACTTGCAAATTGTGATTAGTGAGGTCCTGTAGGTTTGCAAAACGGGTTTTTATAGACTGTAAATCTGCAAGGATATTATCAGTCACTCCGCAAAGTTCCTTTATGCGGGCCTCCATCTTCCAGATCTTTTAAGACAGGAGTACTGGAAGGAGAAGAGAAAAAGAGAAAAAAAAACAATAGTGTTTACCTGTGGTAACACTGCAGAGAAAAAAAAAATTAAGGGAACTGCTCACCTGGAATGGTTGTGAGAAGTCACAACCACTGTCATCACAGAAAGTACAACCGGACATCTGATATCCACAGTTACAGCAGACACAGCCTTCCCAGACCCAGCAGACACTAACGTTTGGCTTCAGAATCTTGTAATGTATGGAGTACAGTTCATATAGCGTCTTGTGCTTGGGTGCGATGAAAACACATGAGACACAGGTTTGATATAGAAGGTCTTGTATTACTTCATACAAGTGGCAAAAATAGTCACACAGTTTGCAGATACAGAAGCAGGAGACACAGCAGGCCAGAGTAACTTAAGCTCAGCAATCACTCTCCACAACAGGTTCAGGATCTCTTCTCTGTTACCGTAATTCCATGCAAACGTGGATTTATCAAATAGCAAGGTTCCAGAGTCCATATGTGTTCCAAAGTTCCTCAGAAGGAAATAGCTGGAGTACAAAGTCCAAGGCTTCCAGGAGTCAGGTCACAGGTTCACTGCAGGCTTGATTCTGAAGCACTGATTGCTCAGCTGTGGCTGCTTAAGAAGCAAGAGGGAGAGAATCAGGGCGGGAACATGAAAGCTGGAAACTCCATATTGACTGAGGGCAAGATAGCTGCAGCAAGACAGAAAGTAAAATGGCTGACGGAAAAACTGAGTTTCAAGAAACATGTACAAGAACCTTACACCTAAAATAATGGAAGCAACAGAGAATATTCTCGTAAAGCAAATAGATGAAGCAGCAACTCAAGGAGAAGTCATTATTATGGGGGATTTCAACTACCCTGAAATACATTGGGGAACAGAAACCTGTAGTTCCAGCAAAGGTAATAAGTTTTTGGCAACTATGAGAGACAATTACCTTTCACAACTAGTTCAGGACCCAACAAGAGGGTGGGTACTGCTAGACCTAATATTAACCAACAGGCCAGACTGCATATCAAATATAAGGGTTGGGGGTCACTTGGGTAATAGTGATCACAAAATAATAAGCTTTCATGTATCCTTTAATAAGATGTGTAGTCGAGGGGTTACAAGGACACTAAACTTCAGGAAGGCAAATTTCCAACGGATGAGAGATGATCTTGGTGCAATAAACTGGGACGATATCCTGAGACATAAAAATACACAAAGAAAATGGGAGACGTTTATTAGCATCCTGAATAGGACCTGTGCAAAGTATATACCCTATGGGAATAAACATGCTAGAAATAGGAGGAAACCACTATGGCTAAATAGAGCTGTAAGGGGCGCAATAAGGGACAAAAAGAAAGTGTTTAGGGAATTAAAGCAAGTAGGTAGTGATGAGGCATTAAATAAATACAGAAGACTGAATAAATTCTGTAAAAAGCAAATCAAGACAGCAAAGATTGAGGCAGAGAGACTCATTGCCAGAGAAAGTAAAAATAATCCCAAGATATTCTTTAACTACATAAATAGCAAGAAACTAAAAAATGATAGTGTTGGTCCCCTTAAAAATAGTCTGGGTGAAATGGTGGATGAGGAAAAAGCCAATATGCTAAATGACTTTTTTTCAACTGTATTTACACAAGAAAATACCATGACAGATAACATGATCAGTGATAAAAAAATTTCTCCATTAAATGTCACCTGCTACCCAGCAGGAAGTACGGCGGCGTCTAAAAATCACTAAAGTTGACAAATCCCCGGGCCCGGATGGGATACACCCCTGAGTACTGCAGGAATTAAGTACAGTCATAGATAGACCATTATTTTTAATCTTTAAAGATTCCATAATAACGGTGTCTGTACCACAGGACTGGCGTATAGCAAATGTGGTGCCAATATTCAAAAAGGGAGCAAAAACTGAACCTGGAAATTATAGGCCAGTGAGCTTAACATCTACTGTGGGTAAAATCCTGGAGGGTTTTTTAAGGGATACTATATTGGAGTATCTGAAGCTGAATAACCTCATGACACAGTATCAGCATGGGTTTACGAGGGACCGTTCTTGTCAGACTAATCTGATAAGCTTTTATGAAGGGGTAAGTTCAGGACTGGACAAAGGGAATGCAGTGGACGTGGTGTTCATGGACTTCTCAAAAGCTTTTGATACAGTGCCACGCAAAAGGTTGATACATAAAATGAGAACAATGGGGATAGGGGAAAATATGTGTAAGTGGGTTAAGAACTGGCTCATGGATAGAAAACAAAGGGTGGTTATTAATGGAGCACACTCGGACTGGGTCACGGTTAGCAGTGGGGTACCACAGGGGTCAGTATTGGGGTCGCTTCTCTTTAACATATTTATTAATGTGTGCAAACTGTAAAGCGCTGCGGAATATGCTAGCGCTATATAAAAATAAAGATTATTATTATTAAGATTATTATTAATGACCTTGTAGGGGGCATACAGAGTAGTATTTCAATATTTGCAGATGACACTAAACTCTGCAGGGTAATAAATACAACAAACAAACGAAAATATGACCAAAAAAGTCCAAAAATATGATATAAAAATATATTTTTATTAATAAATTGAGAAACCTGAACAGGTGAAAATACTAAGTGCACAATTGTAAACAAGGAACGCTGGAGTACTGCTCCCACATATCAATTAATTAACATGCAATAATACAAATACTATACCCCCGAATACATACATAAGACCTGGCAATTCTAACCACAGAAAGAGATGGAGATATCATTTTAATGTATAAAGTGGTAAGATATATCACAGCTAGTCTGGGTAAGGCTACTTTCACACATCAGGTTTTTTGAATCAGGCGCGATCCGGCCTTTTTTTTGAACACCGGATGCGGCGAACGGACATGCCGGATCCGGTGTTTTAAAATTGACTAAATATAGCGCCGGATCGCGCCGCATGTACCTGCGTTTCGTCCGTTTTCTGCCGGATCCGGTGTCTGGTTTATTTCCGGCGTCTAGGAAAGACGCTTCCGGCCTTTGTCTACAATGAAAGTGTATGAGCGCCGCATTGCGCCGCATCCGGCAAAAACCTGATCTGGTGGCCTGATCCGTTTTTTTTGTCTGGGAATGTTAATTAGCCCAGACAGAAGCAAACATATATATACCACGCCAGTGGGACACTCTGCTACATGCTATGCAAGCATCAAGAGAGAGCCATCATCAAATTGTACTCTGGATTTTGAACAAGCAACAGCAGCACCCATCCAAATGGAGTCCGGGGACCACCGAGATGTTGGCGCGGGGGAGACGGAAGCAAACGCCAGACGGTAAATATCACCCACCCCATGATACTATGCGTGTATTTTATGTGTTTGCATTGTTGTATACTTTGTGGGTTGTGCTTTAATACAATGTGGGTATTGCTCTATTCTGTTTTGGCGTACTTGTATACTATGTGGGTATTGCTCTATTCTGTTTTGGCGTACTTGTATACTATGTGGGTATTGCTCTATTCTGTTTTGGCGTACTTGTATACTATGTGTAGTGCTTCATACAATGTGTTTATAGCTATAATCTTTTTTGGCGAACTTGTATACTATGTGTAGTGCTTCATACAATGTGGTTATAGCTATAATCTGTTTTGGCAAACTTGTATGTTTTGGCGTACTTGTATACTATGTGTAGTGCTTAATACAATGTGGTTATAGCTATAATCTGTTTTGGCGTACTTGTATACTATGTGTAGTGCTTCATACAATGTGGTTATAGCTATAATCTGTTTTGGCAAACTTGTATACTATGTGTAGTGCTTCATAAAATGTGGCTATAGCTATAATCTGTTTTGGCAAACTTGTATACTATGTGTTGTGTTTAATAACATTTGTTTATTGCTATAATCTGTTTTGGCGTACTTGTATACTATGTGTAGTGCTTCATACAATGTGGTTATAGCTATAATCTGTTTTGGCGTACTTGTATACTATGTGTAGTGCTTAATACAATGTGGTTATAGCTATAATCTGTTTTGGCGTACTTGTATACTATGTGTAGTGCTTAATACAATGTGGTTATAGCTATAATCTGTTTTGGCGTACTTGTATACTATGTGTATTGCTTCATACAATGTGGTTATAGCTATAATCTGTTTTGGCGTACTTGTATACTATGTGTAGTGCTTCATACAATGTGGTTATAGCTGTAAATTTTTTGGCGTACTTGTATACTATGTGTAGTGCTTAATACAATGTGGTTATAGCTATAATCTTTTTTGGCGTACTTGTATACTATGTGTAGTGCTTCATACAATGTGGTTATAGCTATAATCTGTTTTGGCAAACTTGTATACTATGTGTAGTGCTTAATACAATGTGGTTATAGCTATAATCTTTTTTGGCGTACTTGTATACTATGTGTAGTGCTTAATACAATGTGGTTATAGCTATAATCTTTTTTGGCGTACTTGTATACTATGTGTAGTGCTTCATACAATGTGGTTATAGCTATAATCTGTTTTGGCGTACTTGTATACTATGTGTAGTGCTTCATACAATGTGGTTATAGCTATAATCTTTTTTGGCGTACTTGTATACTATGTGTAGTGCTTCATACAATGTGGTTATAGCTATAATCTTTTTTGCCGTACTTGTATACTATGTGTAGTGCTTAATACAATGTGGTTATAGCTATAATCTTTTTTGGCGTACTTGTATACTATGTGTAGTGCTTCATACAATGTGGTTATAGCTATAATCTTTTTTGCCGTACTTGTATACTATGTGTAGTGCTTAATACAATGTGGTTATAGCTACAATCTGTTTTGGCGTACTTGTATACTATGTGTAGTGCTTCATACAATGTGGTTATAGCTATAATCTGTTTTGGCAAACTTGTATACTATGTGTTGTGTTTAATAACATGTGCTTATTGCAATAATCTGTTTTGGCGTACTTGTATACTATGTGTAGTGCTTCATACAATGTGGTTATAGCTATAATCGGTTTTGGCAAACTTGTATACTATGTGTAGTGCTTAATACAATGTGGTTATAGCTATATTCTGTTTTGGCAAACTTGTATACTATGCGTGTTTTGCTATATACTGTGTTGGCATAGAAGTATACAATGTGGTAGTGCTATATACTGTTGGCATCGATGTATACTAGTCGTGTATTGCTATATACTGTGTTGGCCTAGTAGTATACAATGTGGGTAGTGCTATATACTGTTGGCATCAATGTATACTAATCGTGTATTGCTATATACTGTGTTGGCATAGTAGTATACAATGTGGGTAGTGCTATATACTGTTGGCATCAATGTATACTAGTCGTGTATTGCTATATACTGTGTTGGCATATGTAGTATACAATGTGGGTAGTGCTATATACTGTTGGCATCAATGTATACTAGTCGTGTATTGCTATATACTGTGTTGGCATAGTAGTATACAATGTGGGTAGTGCTATATACTGTTGGCATCAATGTATACTAGTCGTGTATTGCTATATACTGTGTTGGCATAGTAGTATACAATGTGGGTAGTGCTATATACTGTTGGCATCGATGTATACTAGTTGTGTATTGCTATATACTGTGTTGGCATAGTTGTATATTATGGTTATTGATATATACAGTGTTGCCTTTTTTCAGTATTATGTTGGTATTGCTGTATGCTAGGAGGGTAGTGCTAAACTGTGAAAATATCGTAATTAATCCTGAATTAAGGAAAAATATTTGATTTGATCGATGTATCATGTATATGATGATTGTGTCCATGTATTAATTGGAATTGTATTTTTTCCACAGAAGAGGTCATCATCGGAGGCAGGAGGCTGACACTTCACCACCACCAGCTCGTCAAGCAGGAGAACAGCTGCATGACATAGCATCATACATTGGGCGGTAAATATCTCACAACCCAAAACCACAATCTGAACTTGTCTTTCAGCACGGGCCATGATTAAATGCATGTATTCATTGCAATTTTTTTTTTTCCACAGCAGAGGACATCATCGGAGGCAGCAGGCTGAGACTGCACCACCACATAGTCAAGCAGGAGGACAGCAGCGTGTCATTACAGCATCCAGCAGACAGTAAATTTCTCACACCACAAAACCACAAACGGAACTTTTGTCTTTCAGCACGGGCCAGGATTGAATTCATGTATTCATTGAATTTTTTTGTTATATTTATTCAACAGCAGAGGACATCATCGGAGGCCGGAGGCTGCTACAACACCACCACCACCAGATGACACTGGAGCTGGAGAGCATCGTGACCTGGCAGCATCTAGCAGACGGTAAATATCACACCCCAAATAACCGCAAACAGAACTTTTTTCTTTCAGCACGGGCCATGATTTTATCCTTTTTTTTTCCATTTTTTTTTTCTTTTTGTACACTGCAGAGGACAGCATCGGAGGCCGGAGGCTGCTACAACTCCTCCACCACCACCACCAGATGACACTGGAGCTGGAGAGCATCGTGACCTGGCAGCATCTAGCAGACGGTAAATATCACACCCCAAATAATCGCAAACAGAACTTTTGTCTTTCAGCACAGGACATGATTTTATCTTTTTTTCCATTTTTTTTTCTTTTTGTACACTACAGAGGACAGCATCGGAGGCCGGAGGCTGCTACAACTCCACCACCACCACCAGATGACACTGGAGCTGGAGAGCATCGTGACCTGGCAGCATCTAGCAGACGGTAAATATCACACCCCAAATAACCGCAAACAGAACTTTTGTCTTTCAGCACGGGCCATGATTTTATCCTTTTTTTTCCATTTTTTTTTTTTTGTACACTGCAGAGGACAGCATCGGAGGCCGGAGGCTGCTACAACTCCACCACCACCACCAGATGACACTGGAGCTGGAGAGCATCGTGACCTGGCAGCATCTAGCAGACGGTAAATATCACACACCAAATAACCGCAAACAGAACTTTTGTCTTTCAGCACGGCCCATAATTATATCCTTTTTTTTGCTTTTTTTTTTCTTTTTGTCACACTGCAGAGGACAGCATCGGAGGCCGGAGGCTGCTACAACACCACCAACACCATCAGATGACACTGGAGCTGGAGAGCATCGTGACCTGACAGCATCTAGCAGACGGTAAATATCACACACCACATTACCGCAAACAGAACTTTTGTCTTTCAGCACGGGCCATGATTGTGGCCATGTATTCATTGACTTTTTTTTTCAGTTTACTGCACAGCAGACGACCATCTCAGGTACCGATGGAATACGGCTGGCAGCAGGACAGTAGTTCTTCTGGGAGCCCTCCCACTCATTGGCAGCGTTTAGCGGTATTTTTTACAAATTATATTTCCACAATCCTTTTTTTAATTTTTTTTTTTTTTTAAAAATCCGTCTCTTGGATATATTTAAAAAAATTTTTTTATTTCACAATGCATTATTGGTTTATTTATTTATTTTTTTTATTTTTAAATTACAGGAATCTGAACCTGAGGAGCTCCCAGAAGAAGGACGGGGTGGACAGAAACCTGGAGTGGGCTCACAATTCGTAAGTTTCCTGCATCCATCAGTGCAACACAACATCACA
This sequence comes from Oophaga sylvatica, assembly GCA_033576555.1. Taxonomy (NCBI): domain Eukaryota; kingdom Metazoa; phylum Chordata; class Amphibia; order Anura; family Dendrobatidae; genus Oophaga; species Oophaga sylvatica. Next base: position 507,563,863 of record JARQOD010000003.1, on the reverse strand, counting down.
CTACACACAACACATCAATAAAAAAAAAAACACTGGACACAACCGAAAAACAACATAAAAAATTTTTTTTTTTTTTTCAGTCTTCCGCACCTGTGGCTTCAAGAGGTCCTTGCAGTGCCTCCCAGAGTCGACGTGAAGAACGCGGCGGTCTTCAACCTGTAATTATTATAATTTTTTTTTTTCTTTTAATTAAATTTGAACTGTTTTTTTTTTATAATTAATTTTTTTTTTTTTCTCATTTTATTTTAGGCTTCACAGCGTGCTCCCGACTCAGACGGTGAGGAGGGGATTGATGTTGACCTATTAATTGATCTGATCAGAGAGCGGGAGACCTGTGGAACATGGGGGACCGCCGCCATTCAGATCAGATAGTGACCCGTCGGCTCTGGGATGAAGTTTGTTCCCAACTTGTTGGCTACTGGGAGGACCTTGAAGCTCGGTCACAGTCTAAAATGCGTAAGTATATACAGTTCTGTAGGCCTGCTGGATTTAAAGCAGTGTTTCCACAACTCCAGTCCTCGTGAACCCCAAGGGTTCATGTTTTCAGGATTTCCTTTGGTACAACACTATGGAAATCCTGAAAACATGACCCGTGGGGGACATGAGGACTGTGGTTTGGAAAACACTTATGTAGTATACTAACCAATTTGTGTTATCTCGTTTCAGGGGAGAGAATTGTGAAGCGGTGGCGGTCTATCAGGGATCGCTTCAAGAAGGAGTTCAACAAAGAGATGCGGGCCCCGAGTGGTTCTTCAGGACGCCAGAGCAAATACAAATACGCAAGAGCTCTGGCGTTCCTGCGCGAAACTATGGTCACCAGAAGGTAAATATTCAAAAGGAAATGTTTACATGTCTAACTACATTTTTTTTCACAGCCAGGGCCATTCAAATACAGTATATTAATTGTATTTTTTCTCTTTATTCAACAGCACGGTGAGCAGCACTCGGGCGCCCGCAGAGTTGGGCCCTTCTGAGGCGATCCCTGAGGAGACCGGCACAGAGGGACACTTTGACTGCCCCGACCCATCTGCATCCACACGTGAGCCCTCTTTCCCCTCCACCAGCGCTGCAGCATCGTGGCCGAGTGCATTGCATGAGGCTGCTGGTCAAGAGATAGATTTTCCTTTACCCCACCCTTCTGCCCCTGCCACCTCTAGTACACCTGCGGCTACTGGGCGGCACCGGCAGAAGGGTCAGGAAAGGAACTATGCGCCCGAGTTCTTGCATTTGAATGCATCTTTTCAGAACTGCCTTAAAGTTTTATCTGAACATGTTACCGCAGGCATTCATCAGATTACCTCCGCAGTTTCGGAGGTAAAGACACTTCTGCAAAGCATGCATTCAGAAGCAAGAGCATCACCAAATCACAGTTTTTTTTAGTCTGTGGCGGAGCGCATAGATCCACTATCTGTTGACCAGCAGATGTATGTAATGCATATGTGCCACGCTGCTGTAGTGCAGGTTTTCTCCTATTCTCCTCCTTCCCCCTCCACCCCCTCCAGCCGCCATCCCTCCTCCCCCTCCGATTCAGTATCAGCCACCTCCCCAATTCCAGCAACCTCCCCACTATCACCAACCTCCCCAGTACCAGCCACCTTCCCAAATACAGCCACCTTCACAAATTCTGCCACCTTGCCAACTACAGCCACCTCAACTTCACCCACCTTCCCAACTCCTGCCACCTTCCCAACTACAGCCATCTCAACTTTAGCCACCTTCCCAACTCCAGCAACCTTCCCAACTTCAGCAACCTTCCCAACTCCAGCAACCTTCCCAACTCCAGCAACCTTCCCAACTCCAGCCACCTTCCCCAACTACAGCCACCTCAACTTCAGCCACCTCCCCAACTTCAGCCACCTCCCAACTTCAGCCACCTCACCAACTCCAGTCCCCTCAACAACTACAGTCCCCTCAACAACTCCAGTCACCTATCCAGTACCAACAACCTCCCCAGTACCAGCCACCTACCCCGTACCAACCACCTACCCCGTACCACACTCCCACCTCTTACCAATCTCCTTCCCCCTACCAATTCCCTACCATATCACCTGCTCCTCCAGTCCCTGCCCCACCCTCCACTCCACCACCCATCACCGATTCTGCCTCCAACTTGTCCTCCCATTCTTTAACCCTTTCAACCCCTTCACCTCTTACTGTTCCTTCCCCACCAGCATCCCAGTCCTCTCTACACATTCCCACGGTCGAAGTGTCCCGCAGCCCCTCCAATAGTATGTCCACCCCACACTACACTACGTTGTAACGTACTTTACCTTTTTTCAAAAAAGACAATGAGTCATGTTATGCAAAATAAAAAATTTTATAAAAGATATTTTTCAAGTAAAATTTAACAAACTGTTTAAGAAAAATGGGTAAATAAATGTTGAATTGGTTGATTCAATTTTTGTCTGTCATTTCTTTATAATGTTACATGTTATGTAAGGTTACATGTGTAATAAAGATTAAGTACAGTAACAATGTTAAAGACAGAAACATTACATAGATTTAGGGACAAACACAAACATAACAATTTATTAAACACGGTCATCCTGTCAGTCTACCTGTCCATCGGGTGAAATAAAGTACTCAGCAAATCTGTCCCTCATCCTGGAAACAGCAACAGAACTTCGATTGGTATTATTGTAATAATCATGTAATGTTGTTTCTTGAAAGTGGTCCTCAATGGTCAACTGTTCTTTGCAGATCACAACATTATGCAGGACCACGCAGGCTTTTATGACTTCGTCGACAGTGTCAGTCTTCAAATTTATGGCTGTCAATAGTACACGCCACTTTGCAGTCAGGATTCCAAATGTGCACTCAACCATTCTTCTAGCTCTTGTGAGCCTGTAATTGAAAATCCGTTTGGTATGGGTCAGTCCTCTACTGGCATACGGTTTTAATAGATGTTCTGAGAGCTGGAATGCCTCATCACCAACACACACATACGGCATAGGTGGCCCTGTGGTTTGACGCAGCGGCCTAGGGGCTGGGAAATGGAATGTGTTCCCATACAGTCGACGTCCCATCGCTGAAAGTTTGAAGACCTGGGAATCGTTAGATCGTCCATATGCCCCTATGTCCACTGCAATGAACCTATATTCAGCATCAGCGATGGCCATGAGGACAACCGAGAAATATTTTTTATAGTTAAAATATTCTGATCCTGTTCCCGCTGGCTTCACAATTCTGACATGTTTCCCATCAATTGCTCCAAGACAATTTGGAAACTGGCAGATCTGTTGGAACTTGTCTGCTATTTCCATCCACCGCTGTGTAGTAGGTTCAGGCATAAATTCAGAGACCAAACAGTCCCACAGTGCACGGCAGGTGTGCTTTATTATGCCCGATATGGTAGAGATTCCCAATCTAAATTGGAAATGGAGTGAGGAAAGTGATTCTCCACTTGCAAGGAATCTAAACAAAAAAAAATAAAAAATGTTCTCACAATCACAGCATTACATAGCAGAACTCAGGTATAACAATTGGAAATACGCCAAAACAGAATATAGCACTACCCACATAGTATACAACTATGCCAACACAGTATATAGCAATACACGCATAGTATACATCAATGCCAAAACAGTATATAGCACTACCCACATTGTAAACTATGCCAACACAGTATATAGCACTACCCACATAGTATAAAACAATACCCACATAGTATACAAGTACACCAACACAGAATATAGCACTACCCACATAGTATACAAGTACGCCAACACAGAATATAGCACTACCCACATAGAAAACAATACCCACATAGTATACAAGTACACCAACACAGAATATAGCACTACCCACATAGTATACAAGTACGCCAACACAGAATATAGCACTACCCACATAGTATACAAGTACGCCAACACAGAATATAGCACTACCCACATAGTATACAAGTACGCCAACACAGAATATAGCACTACCCACATAGTATACAAGTACGCCAACACAGAATATAGCACTACCCACATAGTATACAAGTACGCCAACACAGAATATAGCACTACCCACATAGTATACAAGTACGCCAACACAGAATATAGCACTACCCACATAGTTACAATACGCCAAAACAGTTATTGAACTACCACATAGTATACAAGTACGCCAACACAGAATATAGCACTACCCACATAGTATACAAGTACGCCAACACAGAATATAGCACTACCCACATAGTATACAAGTACGCCAAAACAGTATATGCACTACCCACATAGTATACAAGTACGCCAACACAGAATATAGCACTACCCACATAGTATACAAGTACGCCAACACAGAATATAGCAATACCCACATATGATTTAACACTACCACATAGTATACAAGTACCAAAACAGAATATAACAATAACCACATTGTATTAAACAGTACCCACAAAGATAGACAAAATATGCATTTGAATGAAATAAACACATACAAGTTTTTGACCATTTTTTATTGCACAGGTAGTAATCCTTCGATTGCCTTTTAGTCCTATAATAAAAAATAACAACAATACAAGTGTGTTCAAGCAAGCAGATTCAAAACTAATAGCTTACCTTATAGTCACCATGAGACGCTCCGCCGGAGAAATCGAGAAGCGGCAGTAGGTGTCACATCTCCTGATCTGGTCTTCAATCCGCTCCACCAACATATCAAATGTTTCCTTCTTTATACGAAGATAAGAAAAAAAAAATTCTGGATTCTCTATTAGCTCCATATTGAGTGTCGGGTTAGTCTCTGTGCCGTGATGGGGTGATCCACATACGGCGGCGTCGCTGACGCTTTAGGCGCTGCTCGATCCTTCTCTCCTTCTCCATAACGATAAACCTCAAGCGATTCGCCTCCGCAGTGAAATCCACGAGATTCCTGAAAATATTCCCAATAATCACCTCCATCTTCATCAGTCACTTGCTCTTCTCTCAAAAATGCTCCTCTACAACCTGTCAAAGATGGGCAGTAGGAACACTGTATATATAGGATTTACAGTAGTCAATCAGTTTTTGAAATAAAAGGGGCGTTTTTGAAAACCGGATCCGTCGTAATCCGTCAAAAAACAGATAAAAAATGGATGAAACTGATGCGCCGGATCCGGGTTTCTGCCTGATCCGCTAAACAGATCAGGCAGAAAACCGGATCCGGCGCATCAGGTTTTTCATTTCATTGCCGCATCCGGCGCGACGCCGGATCGCGCCTGATTCAAAAAACCTGATGTGCGAAAGTAGCCTAATAGATCAAGTCAACATACCACTATGTGATGAGAAAGGCCACCCAGGAGGTCAATGATGCCAATAGAAGGGGGGAACAAAGAAGCAGGACTCAACGCGTCAAAATAATGGGATGCATTAAGAGGCATAGATGCTCATGAGGAGAACATAATTTTACTTCTATACAAGTCACTGGTGCGACCACACTTAGAATACTGTGTGCAGTTCTGGTCTCCGGTGTATAAGAAAGACATAGCTGAACTGGAGCGGGTGCAGAGAAGAGCGACCAAGGTTATTAGAGAACTGGGGGTCTGCAATACCAAGACAGGTTATTACACTTGGGGTTATTTAGTTTGGAAAAACGAAGGCTTAGGGTGATCTTATTACAATGTATAAATATATGAGGGGACAGTACAAAGACCTTTCTAATGATCTTTTTACTCTTAGACCTGTGACGGGGACAAGGGGCATCCTCTAAGTCTGGAGGAAAGAAGGTTTAGCCATAATCACAGACGCAGATTCTTTACTGTAAGAGCAGTGAGACTATGGAACTCTCTGCCGTCTAATGTTGTAATGAGTGATTCCTTACTAAAATTTAAGAAGGGACTGGATGCCTTTCTTGAAAAGTATAATATTACAGGCTATATTCACTAGTTTCCTAGATACTGCGTTGATCCAGGGAGTTAGTCTGATTGCCGTATGTGGAGTCGGGAAGGAATTTTTTTTCCCCAATGTGAAGCTTACTGTTTGCCACTTGGGTTTTTTTTTGCCTTCCTCTGGATCAACATGTTAGGGCAGGTTAGGATAGGATATGGGTTGAACTAGATGGACTTAAAGTCTTCCTTCAACCTTAATAACTATGTTACTATGTTACTGGCAGGGACGCCGATGTGCTCGCCCACTCACTATCTCTGTTCCAGTCCCAAATGCGTCTGCTGCCTCCCAGGACTTGCACATGGCGTGGAGGTCTCATGGGGGTGCGCTTAAGGCATGTGCATGCTCACAGCTTCTTAAAGGGGCAGCATGCGCTTCTGAAATGTCCCTAGCTAACAGTTGGGAGATTTCTAATATTTAACGCACCCTCCTCTACAGGGAGGTGCCTTAGTAACATTATTGATTAGCGTGTTTTCCTGCTAATCAGTTGTAAGGTCTCTATACCTGTACTCCCTGAATGTGATCCTGTCCGTCCTATCTGAACTTGATCCTGCCAGCCCTGCTGTACCTGTTTCCATCTTCCTTATATCTAGCCTTAATCCCCCTTGTCCATACCTGTTAAGGCACTGCCACACTTAGCGATCGCACCAGCGATCACGACAACGACTTAACCTGGCGAGATCGCTAGTGCGATCGCTATGTGATCGCTAGTTAGATTCCAAACACAACTCATCAGCGATCTGTGATTCCAAACACAACTCATCAGCGATCTGTATAACGACCTCTGCGGTCGTTGGGAAAACCTAGTCCCACCTGCGACGCTGGTGAAGTCGTTCATAAAGGGTGTCACACTCAGCGATTCAGGCTCACCAGCGGGACACCAACGACCAAAAAACGGCTCAGAAAGTTCATAAGCGATCAGCGACATCTCAGCAGGCGCCACATCGCTGCTACATGTCACACACAGCTAAGTCACTAACGAGATCGCTACTGCGTCATAAATGGTGACGCAGTAGCGATCTCGCTAGTGATCTCGCTTAGTGTGGCATACCCTTTAGCGCCTCACTCATCTGTCCAGTCTGAATCGGCTCCTGTGATCCTGAACCTGTCCATCCTGTGTTCCTGTAACCCGCCTAGTCTGTTACGGTGTTCCAGTTCCAATCATGTCTGCGAGCCGTGCAGTATTCATCCTTCTGCTATCCAGTTCCAAACAGTTCTGAGTCTCTAGGTCAATTTCTGCTTCCCTACACCCCTTGGGGGAAAATGGGTCAGCTGGAGATGTACCTGGCCTCCACCTCCAACTGGTTCCTAGTCTAAGCACACCATCAGGAGCTCTAGAGAAGAACCAGGTGGTCACTTTGTTACGCCTCTCCACTACTGTGGCACAGTAGTCTCACAACCACGTGCATAACAGAGTGTAGTATGAAATAGAAACAGAAAAGTTGTATTGGCAATCAGATATATTTTTGCAAAAGAACAGTGGAACAGAGGAATTGCACAGGTGTTTTGGTTATTAATTAACTTGATACAGAAGAGCTGAGGGAGCGACAGCATCAGGATAGCAGAGAAAAGTTAGCTATCAGTTACATTGATAAAAGAGTGAGAAGTGTAGGCAGGACCAGGAATAGCAGAACTTAACTTAGTAGTTGGTTGCTGGATAGCAGTCTAGAGTAGCTGAACAGATAAAAAAAACCTGGCTTGAGCAGAACCAAGTAAAATGTTTGGATTAATTCCAGCAAAGCACATGGTATTAAAGTGCAATAATAACTAAATACTTAGGAATTGCCCATTCACATGACATGGCCTTAAAAGGCTTTGGATGATGACATCAGAGGTGCTTGCCAAAATACATTAGTAAATCAGTAAAGGAAAACTGACGAGCACTGCTGCAGCATTCCTGAGACTTGTAGTACGACACCTGGATCAGGACATATAGGTGCCTTGCCACAGAAAAACAGCAGAGTAAAAGTCCTGGATCCTGAACAAGGAAAAAAGTGGTAAAATGGCACTCACTGTCCTTTAATGTCCTTTATTGGTTAAAACATGCAGATGAACATGGAGTGGAAAAGTGCCGGACGACGGCTGTTTCGCGCACACACTGAGGACCCATAGAAGCACAGTGTGTGTGCGAAACGGCCATCGTCCAGCACTTTTCCACACTATGTTCATGTGCATGTTTTAACTAATAAAGGACATTAAAGGATGGTGAGTGCCATTTTGCCACTTTTTTCCTTGTTCAGGATCCAAATTACATTAGTAACCTAGTGCAGGCTAGCACAGAGGTAACCGGCCATGGGGAAGGAAGCAAATCGTGGAGCTGGAGACGGGACAGGTGAGTAAAGGCCACAATCTTCCCCTGGAGCATTATAGACAATTTTGTTAGATAAGTGTAAGCAATGGTACTCTGACTGGTCAATATAATTACTCATTTCCAGTAACATTTTGCTACCATAGCCAGCATTACATTTTACAAACTTTGAGCACCCATGACTTAACAGCTGGTTTACCAGTTCCGATAGAAGAAATGTTCCAATTGGAACACCACTTTTTTCAATCTGAGCATTCATGTTGTTCATATAAAAACAAAAGTAATTTTTTTTTTATTTTCCTTACTTATATAACTCCATTATATCCCACAGTACTTTACAGACATTATCATTGATAGCATATATATATATATATATATATATATATATATATACACACACACACACACACCACACACACACACAACTCTATGGAAATTATTTTTAATAAATTGACTATGAAACAAAATTTGTAAAATTTCTCATGGTTATTAAGTACATATGGTGAATAACAATGTAATAAATGGTTTGGACCACAATATAATATCTCCCAGATGAATAAGGATCGCACAAATTGAAATTCAACAATTCCTTTTTTCCATGATATCTCTGTCGGTGGTCTAATGACATCTCATATCACCTAATCACAGGATAGATTAGAACAGTATGATTGCTAAAGGCCTGGCTGCTGAAACCCCAACTAATCCTGTCATTTAAATATTTGTGAACTGTTTGTAAATGTTATAGGTAGTTAATGGAGTAGGGGTTCGTAGATGCTCACTAGCACTGAATTCACTTTGGGACCCCAGTTCTCCTGACAGCTATATTTCTTACTTACCAATCTTTTATTTTTCAAATGTTATTTTGAGAGATATTCTCGTATGATTTTATTAAACGTGAGTTGAGACTTTGATTAATTTGAGGAAATCCTGACCATGCGGTGATCTAACTACAACTGAACTATAAAAAAATAGCTAGTAGTATGAAAAGTGTTGCATAAAATAAATGTGGCATAAAATCAGTAGCGAATATTAATTTATTGTTTATGGGATGTATTGATTGACTGCAGAACATTTTATCTTTTGGTCCATAGTCACTCAACGACACAATGAAATGAAATAAAAAGGTTGAAAAAACAATAAAATGAAGTTGACAGTTCTGAAATTAGCATTTCTAATGAGTCATAAAACAGCCCCTTTGTTCTTTCCACTTGTAAGAAAGCTTTTGAAATGTAATTACAACATGGCATAAAATAAAAAAACTGCATTTTGATTTTACTGAGGCCATGAACAATATTGTCCTTTTTATCGTAATAGGAAGCCTAAAGACATCCTTTAGATTCTTTCAATGAGCTTCGTTCAATAAATGCTAAATCCCTTCAAGCATTTAAATGTATTAGTGTGATTATGATATCATCATTCTAAAGCACTTCAGTAAGACATGTAGTCTAAAGTAATTTCCATCCTTACCACCCGCGCAGGCACTGACAAAAGTGTGATTTAAGGCACATTTTATCACCTATTTCCCTGTGCACTTATCCTTGGACAAAATGTTAAAACCTACACAGTGTACCTCTGCTATCAACCAGTGGAGAGAAATGTTATGATGGAAACACACATAATATTACTTATCCACACAAGTCCTGCAAGATATATATTGTAGTGCAGTGGGGTTGGTGCAGTGTGACAGTCAGGCAGCGACCACAGAAAAGTTCAAAAGAAAATGTCTTTTAATGTCCAAAACAACTTACAACTGGAACACAAAAAGTATCCTCCGGATTGCAGCCGGGAAACAAGGCAGTCCATAACCGAGACCGGTCGCCGTGTCACGCTGAGGAGTGCCAGGCCGTTTAGCTCCGTGCTACAGCACACAGCCTCCTGCTCTGCACGCTTGCAAACCAAAACTGACACAACCAACCCTCTGCAGCAGGGATTTTACAAGGAACCTGTGGCCATAGGCCACTTGGAAGACCTGGCTGGGAGGAAGCAGACCGCACCACTACCACCCCGTAGTCCGCTTCAAAAAATAAAATCCCATGGCAGGTTTTCTTAAATTTGCCTTGGGCAAATAGCTTGCCCAAGACCAACATTTACTTTTATTTTGCATTGCAATCACAGCTGGTCTGATCAGCTGTCATAAGGCCTAATAGCTGCGGGTGGAATCATGATCCACCCGCAGCTGTTATCATGATAAATGCTGCTGGTAAACTCCAACAGCAGCAGTTAACATGGCAACGCCAGAAGCATGTCTTAGCACCGCTCATCGGCGCCCATGTCACATGACCTCGGGTCGCCAATGGGTTGGCATAACACCCCTGTGGTTGTCATTGCCTGACTGCTATGAGCACCGCCCCTGGCGCTCATAGCAGATGAGCATTTTTGTTACACATAGCAGAGCTGCAGCCTTGCTATGCGTAACACAAGCGTTCAAATGATAAGGAGACTACTGAAGCAAGTAAACAGTTTAAAAAAAAAGTTTTTAAAAATATAAACAATAAAGTTCAAAACACCCCCTTTTGCTCATGCAAAATAAAACCATAAAAATATACACATATTTGGTATTGCAGAGATCAAAATTGCCAGATCTATAAAGATATAAAGATAATCCGATCAGTAAACAAAGCAATGAGAAACAAATCAAAACTAAACAGAACTATGCTTTTTTGGTTGCTGCAACATTGCAATAAAATGCAATAATGCGCGATAAAAACATTGGATCTATCCCAAAATTGTATCAATAAAAACGTCAGCTCAGAGCACAAAAAATAAGCTCTCACTCATCCCCAGATTATAAAAAATGGAGACGCTACGGGTCTCGGAAAATGGTGTCTTTCTTGGATTTTTTTTCACCACTTAAATAAAAAAGAAGCTGTACATGTTTGGCATCTACGAACTCATAATGAACTGGGGAATCATAATGGCAGGTCAGTTTTAGCATTTAGTGAACATTGCAAAAAATGAAAAAAAAACAATTGTGGAATTGTACTTTTTTTTTTTGCAGTATCACTGCACTCTGAATTTTTTTCCTGTTTTCAAGTACACGATATGGAAAAATCAAGCCCTGCTCTATGTAACAGAAATGCTCACTAGGTATGAGGGCCGACTACTGTGCGGCGCTCATAGCTATCCGGCTATGACAACCACAAGGGTCTCCTGCAGACCCCAGGTTGTCATGCATGCCAACCCATCGGCGACCCGGGGTCATGTGACACGGGTGCCGATGTGCGAAGTTATTATTATTATTTATTTATATAGCACCATTGATTCCATTGTGCTGTACATGAGAAGGGGTTACATACAAATTACAGGTATCACTTACAGTAAACAAACTAACAATGACAGACTGATACAGAGGGGGGGAGGACCCTGCCCTTTCGGGCTTACATTCTACAGGATGGTGGGGAAGGAGACAGCAGGTTGGTGGGTTGCAGCAGTTCCGGTGTTGGTTGAGGCGATATCTCCGGTAGTGGTGAGGAGGTAGCAGGGTCATTGCAGGCTGTAAGCTTTCCTGAAGAGGTGGGTTTTCAGGTTCCATCTGAAGGATCAGAATGTGGTTGATAGTCGGACGTGTTGGGGCAAAGAATTCTAGAGGATGGGGGATATTTGGGAGAAGTCTTGGAGGCGGTTGGGTGAGGAGCGAATAAGTGTGGAGGAGAGGAGGTCTTGGGAGGATCGGAGATTATGTAAGGGAAGGTATCGAGAGATTAGTTCAGAGACATATAGGAGAGACAGGTTATAGATGGCCGTTGTAGGTCAGAATTAGTAATTTGAACTGGATGCGCTGAGGGAATGTGAGCCTTTGAAGAGATCTGCAGAGGGGAGAAGCGGAGGAGTAGCGAGGAGAGAGATGAATTAGTCGGGCAGCAGAGTTAAGGATGGACTGGAGAGGTGCGAGGGTGTTAGCAAGAAGGCCAGAGAAAAGGATGTTGCAGTAGTCGAGGCGGGAGATGATGAGGGCATGCACAATCATTTTAGTAGACTGAGGGTTGAGGAAAGGACGGATTCTGGAAATACTTTTGAACTGAAGGTGACAGGAGGTAGAAAGAGCTTGGATGTGCAGTTTGAAGGACAGGGCAGAGACAAGGGTTATCGAGGCAGCGGACTTCCGGTATGGGGGAAAGCGTGATGTCGTTAATTATGATAGATAGGTAAGGTAAAGAAGATCAGTGAGGTGAGGGAAAGATGATGAGTTCAGATTTGTCCACAATGAGTTTGAGGAAGCGGGAGAAGAAGGAGGATATGGCTGATAGACACTCTGGGATTCTGGACAGCAGAGAGGTGAAGTCTGGGCCAGAGAGGTAGATCTGAGTGTCATCAGTATAAAGGCGGTACTGGAATTCGTGGGACTTTATGAGTTGCGCCAGGCCGAGTGTTTAGATTGAGAAGAGTAGGGGTCCTGGTACAGAGCCTTGGGGGACTCCAACAGAGAGAGGGTGGGACGAGGAGGTAGTGTGGGAGTGGGAGATGCTGAATGTGCAGTTGTAAAGGTATGAGGAGATCCAGAATACGGCTAGGTACTTGATGCCAAAGGAGAGAATCTGTAGTAGAAGGCAGTGGTCGACTGTGTCAAAAGCAGAGGACAGGTATAGAAGCAGAAGTATAGAGTATTGTCCGTTCGCTTTGGCTGTAAGTAGGTCGTTAGTAATTTTGGTCAGGCTGTCTCAGTGGAATGATGGGGCGGAAACCATATTGTAGAGTGTCAAAGAGCAAGTTAGATCAGAGGTGGTAGGAAAGTTCAGCGTGGACGTGCAGCTCCAGGAGTTTGGAAGCGAATGGGAGCAGCGATATTGGGCGATAGCTGGACATAGCGGTTGGGTCAGGGGATGGTTTTTTAAGGATAAGCATGATTGTGGCATGTTTGAAAGCAGAAGGGAAGGTACTGGAAGTTAGTGATAGGATGAAGAGGTGGGTTAGGGATGGGATAATAGTGGTGGTGAGGTTGGGAAGGAGGTGGGTTGGGATGGGGTCAAGTGCACAGGTTGTGAGGTGCGATTTGGAGAGGAGACAATTAAGCTCCCCTTCGGTGATGTTGGAGAGGGAGGTTATGGGGTTTGAGCATTGGTCTAGTATACAAAGAGGTTGTGGTGGTTGAACAATGAAGACTTGCCTTTCTTAACCCCTTTCTGCCATCAAACGTACTATCCCGTCCATGTAACCTGGGACAATCTGACCATGGACGGGATAGTAATTCTCCTCCGGGAGCGCGGCCGGGTGTCACGGACAGCTCCCGACACATTAACCCCTGGCACACCGCGATCAAACATGATACCGGTGTACCGGGGGCACAGGGAAGCATTGCGCAGGGAGGGGGCTCCCTGTGTGCTTCCGTGAGACACTCAGAACAGCGCGATGTATCGCGCTGTTCCGAGGGGCCCTCCTCCCTGCAGGCCCCAGGATCCAAGAAGGCCACGGGGTCCTTCCGGGTCCTGCAGGGAGGCGGCTTCCTCAGTGCCTGCTGAGAGCAGGCGCTGAGAAAGCCTGCAGCAGTGCCTGTCACATCGCTGGTCTGATAGAATGCTGTGCACACTGTCAGACCAGTGATCTGATATTATACAGTGATGTCCCACCCTGGGACAAAGTAAAAAAGTTAAAAAAATGAAAATAACGTGTAAAGAAAAATTACAAAATAAAGGAAAAAAAAATATTCCCCAATAAATTAATTTCTTCATGTAAATAAAAAAAAAAAACAATAAAAGTACACATAATTGGAATCACCGTGTCCGTAACGACCCGCCCTATAGAACTATCCCACTAGTTAACCCCTTTAATGAACCCCTTAAAAAAAAAAAAGCAAAAAAAACAATGCTTTATCATCATACCGCCAAACAAAAAGTGAAATAACATGCGATCAAAAAGACCAATATAAATAAACATGGCACCGCTGAAAACGTCATCTTGTCCCGCAAAAAACGAGCCGCCATAGAGCATCATGAGCAAAAAAATAAAAAAGTTATAGTTCGCAGAATAAAGAGATGCAAAAATAATTATTTTTTATATAAAATTGTTTTTATTGTATAAAAGCGTCAAAACATAAAAAAAAATAATATAAATGAGGTATGGCCGTAATCGTACTAACCCAAAGAATTAAACTGCTTTATCAATTTTACCACACGCAGAACGGTATAAACGCCCCCCAAAAGAAATTCATGAATTGCTGATTTTTGTTCATTCTAACCTCCCGCAATCAAAAGCGATCAAAAAATGTCACGTGCTCAAAAATAGTACCAATAAAAACGTCAACTCGTACCGCAAAAAATAAGACCTCACATGACTCTGTGGGCCAAAATATGCAAAAATTATAGCTCTCAAAATGTGGTGATGCAAAAACTATTTTTTGCAATAAAGAGCGTCTTTTAGCGTGACAGCTGCCAAACATAAAAACACGCTATAAATAGTAAATCAACCCACCCTTTATCACCCCCTTAGTTAGGGAAAAAAAATTAAATTTAAACAATGTATTTATTTCCATTTTCCCATTAGGGTTAGTGTTAGGGTTGCGGCTAAAGTTAGGGTTAGGGCTAAAGTTAGGATTAGGGTTAGGGTTGGGATTAGGGGTGTGTTAGGGTTAGGTTTGTGGTTAGGGTTATGGTTAGGGTTGGGACAAGGGTTAGGGGTGTGTTGGGGTTAGGGTTGGAGTTAGAATTGGGGGGTTTCCACTGTTTAGGCACATCAGGGGCTTTCGAAATGTGACATGGCATCTGATCTCAATTCCAGCCAATTCTGCGTTGAAAAAGTCTAACGGTGCTCCTTCACTTCTGAGCTCTGCCATGCGCCCAAACAGTAGTTTACTCCCACATATGGGGTATCAGCGTACTCAGGACAAATTGTACAATAACTCTTGTGGTCCAATTTCTTCTGTTACCCTTAGGAAAATAAAAAATTGGGGGCGAAAATATCATTTTTGTAAAAAAAAAATGATTTTTTTTTTCTTTTTACGGCTGTACGTTATATAGAAGCACTTGGGGCTTC
Source organism: Oophaga sylvatica (assembly GCA_033576555.1). Lineage (NCBI taxonomy): Eukaryota > Metazoa > Chordata > Amphibia > Anura > Dendrobatidae > Oophaga > Oophaga sylvatica. The sequence continues at coordinate 507,548,737 of JARQOD010000003.1, read as the reverse complement.
ATAGCACTCACCATACATCTAGATAAGTTCCTTGTGGGGTCTATTTTCCAAAATGGGGTCACTTGTGGGGGGTTTCCACTGTTTAGACACATCAGGGGCTCTCCAAATGCGACATGACGCCCGCAGACTATTCCATCAAAGTCTGCAATTCAAAACGTCACTACTTCCCTTCCGAGCCCCGACGTGTGCCCATACAGTAGTTTTCTCCCACATATTGGGTATCGGCGTACTCAGGACAAATTGGACAACAACTTTTGGGGTCCAATTTCTCTTGTTACCCTTGTGAAAATAAAATATTGGGGGCGAAAAAATCATTTTTGTAAAAATAAAAAAAAAGATTTTTTATTTTTACGGCTGTACGTTATAAATTCTGTGAAGCACTTCGGGGTTCAAAGTGCTCACCACACATCTATATAAGTTTCTTGGGGGGTCTATTTTTCAAAATGGGGTCACTTGTGGGGGGTTTCCACTCTTTAGGCACATCAGGGGCTCTCCAAATGCGACATGACGCCTGCTGACCATTTCATCAATGTCTGCAATCCAAAACGTCACTACTTCCCTTCCGAGCCCCGACGTGTGCCCATACAGTAGTTTTCTCTCCGCATATGGGGTATCAGCGTACTCAGGACTAAGTACGATACTTTTCCGATATGCTAAAGTAAACGGAATGGGATGAAATCGCCTGATATCACTAAAAAACGGTCGTTACCCTAGATAACCTGACGGAAGTCCCATGTAAGTCTATGGGAACAGAATATGCACATAAAAAAACCCATTCTTCCTTGTAAACACTAAATATACACACATAGAATACATATATATATATATACATGTCATTGTGACATATATATAACATATATGTATAGTTTATACACTTCTACATAGTAAAATATCCTTTGATTCAATTGCCGGGTAAAGCCGCTTCAGTGAAAAGACAGAAGCACCCGACATGAAATGACACTTGGTGTATATAGGGTTAAACATTCTTTCATGTCCTTTGCTATCTAATTTGCACAAACAATTAAATCAGACTGTGTGTGCAAAATTTCACACCTGTAGGGGTTAATTAAAGTGTAAATTTGTTGTAAAAAAAAACGGACTTTTTTGCTACGAATTTACACCTTTAATTAACCCCTAGAGGTGTGAAATTTTGCACACATAGTCTGATTTAATTGTTTGTGCAAATTAGATAGCAAAGGACATGAAAAGACATGGTTAACCCTATGTACACCAAGTGTCATTCATGTCGGGTCACCCGACATGAAGACACTTGGTGTACATAGGGTTAAACATTTCTTTTCATGTCCTTTGCTATCTAATTTGCACAAACAATTAAATCAGACTATGTGTGCAAAATTTCACACCTGTAGGGGTTAATTAAAGGTGTAAATTCGTTGTAAAAAAAAAAGGACTTTTTTGCTACGAATTTACACCTTTAATTAACCCCTAGAGGTGTGAAATTTTGCACACATAGTCTGATTTAATTGTTTGTGCAAATTAGATAGCAAAGGACATGAAAATACATGGTTAACCCTATGTACACCAAGTGTCATTTCATGTCGGGTTCTGCATTTTCACAATAGCCGGCAATTGAATTAGCGGCTATTATACTATGTAGAAGTGTATGAACTACAAATATAAATATATATATATATGTGTCACAAATTCAATGACATGTATATATATATATGAGGTGTAAAATTGCTGAAAAAAAATGCGTGGGCTCCCGCCCTATTTTCGCAACCAGACAGACAAGCCAGTGAGTGGGGGCAGATAATAATAGCCCAGAGAGGGACCATTATTTTTGCCCCCCCCCGGCTACTAACATCTGCCCCCAGACACCCCAGGAAAGACAAATCTATAATTAGATTCGCCCTTTCTGGCACTTTGCCCGTCTATTCCCATTGCCCTGTAGCGGTGGCGAATGGGTTAATATGGGGTTAAAGCCACCTTGCTATTGAAAGGTGACCTTAAGCCAGGTTAATAATTGAGAGCTGTCAATTAGACAACTATCAATTATTAATCCTATTGCATGAAATAAAAATAAAACACACACACTTAATTAAAAATCATTTTAATGAAATAAAGACACATGTTTTTGACCATCTTTTATTTTACTGCAAAAACCATTTCCTGTAATAAAAATAAAATAAAAAAGCAAAATTATTCTTACCTATCCCATGCACAGTCAGGTCCCACGGTGTAATCCTTCAGAAAGGGTTAATGTTTACTGCAGGGACCGCAGCTAATGCTGCAGCCTCACAGTAAACCCCAAATGAATGAGTTCCTCTCCTGCCTGACAGGAGAGTAAAGGCTGGGTGTCACATAACGATACACCAGCGATCCCGACAACGATATGCACTTGTCAGGATCGCTGGTGTATCGCTACATGATCGCTGCTGAGCTGCCAAACAGGCAGCTCAGGCAGCGATCTGGGACAGCGACACTGCGGGTAACATCGCTTAAGGGCCCGTCTCACATAGCGATATCGCTACCGAGATCGCTGCTGAGTCACTAGTTTTGTGACGCAGCAGCGAGCTCACCAGCGATATCGCTGTGTGTGACATTCAGCGACGATCAGCCCCCCTGCCGGGTAATCGCTGATCGTCGCAGAAATGTCAGGACCTTTTTTTGATCGCTGGTTTCCCTCTGACAGGCACGCATCGCTGCGTGTGACAGGCGGGAAACCAGCGATCAAAGGTCCTGACATTTCAGCGACGATCAGCGATACCCGGCAGGGGGCTGATCGTCGCTGAATGTCACACACAGCGATATCGCTGGTGAGCTCGCTGCTGCGTCACAAAACTAGTGACTCAGCAGCGATCTCGGTAGCGATATCGCTATGTGAGACGGGCCCTTAAGTGGAAAGCTTAATTGATTGCTTTCCACTTTCACTTCAGGTCAGCCAGGGACACAATCAGTGACGTCAGAGGGAACTGATTAACAAAAATAGGGTTCCCTTCGAAAAAGAAATGGCGTGGGGTCCCCCCTATTTTTGTTAACCAGCCAGATGAAGCAGACCGCTGAGGCCTGGATTTTCAGGCTGTTAAGGAGCCAAGATCCATGGACCTTGCCAGCCTGATAATACCAGGCCACAGCAGTCTGCATATCTTGGCTGATTAACAAAAATAGGGGATCCCCTCGAAAAAAATTGGCGTGGGGTCCCCCCTATTTTTGTTAACCAGCCAGATGAAGCAGACCGCTGAGGCCTGGATTTTCAGGCTGTTAAGGAGCTAAGATCCATGGACCTTGCCAGCCTGATAATACCAGGCCACAGCAGTCTGCATATCTTGGCTGATTAACAAAAATAGGGGATCCCCTCGAAAAAAATTGGCGTGGGGTCCCCCCTATTTTTGTTAACCAGCCAGATGAAGCAGACCGCTGAGGCCTGGATTTTCAGGCTGTTAAGGAGCCAAGATCCATGGACCTTGCCAGCCTGATAATACCAGGCCACAGCAGTCTGCATATCTTTGGGTGATTAACAAAAATAGGGATCCCCTCGAAAAAAATTGGCGTGGGGTCCCCCCTATTTTTGTTAACCAGCCAGATGAAGCAGACCGCTGAGGCCTGGATTTTCAGGCTGTTAAGGAGCCAAGATCCATGGACCTTGCCAGCGTGATAATACCAGGCCACAGCAGTCTGCATATTTTGGCTGATTAACAAAAATAGGGATCCCCTCGAAAAAATTAGCGTGGGGTCCCCCTTATTTTTGTTAACCAGCCAGATGAAGCAGACCGCTGAGGCCTGGTTTTTCAGGCTGGTAAGGATCCAATATCCATGGACCTTGCAAGCCTGATAATACCAGGCCACAGCAGTCTGCTTAGCTTGGCTGGTTAACAAAAATAGGGGATCCCCTCGAAAAAAAAACGGCGTGGGGATCCCCCCTATTTTTGTTAACCAGCCAAGTAAAATGCAGACTGCTGCGGCCTGGTATTAAAAGACTGTCAAGGCCCATGGATTTTGGCCCTCAACAGCCTGATAATACCAGGCTACAGCAGCCCCCACATTTGGCGCATCAAAAGATGTGCCAATTGTGGCACTTTACCCGGCTCTTCCCACTTGCCCTGTAGCGGTGGCAAGCGGGGTAATAAGGGGTTATTGTCACCGTTGATTGCACGGTGACAATAAGCCCGGTTAATAATGGAGAGGCGTCAATAAGACACCGATCCATTATTAATCCCAAAGTTATTAAATGTGTAAAAAAAAGACAAAGCAAAAAAAAAGTATTTTAATGAAATAAAAGAGACAACACAGTTTTCATTTCTTTTATTACACTCTCATTCCTGCGACGCCATCGATCTCCTGTAAAAAAAGAAAAAAAACAAACCAACAGTATACCACCTGTCCGACGCAGTCCATAACGATAGTCCCACGACGATCCAGCTCTGCTACATCGCAATGACAGGCAGAGCCTGTCATTGCAACGCAGCACAGCTGATTACCTGCTTCCCCGGCGGTGACGTCATCGGACTGACTGCTTTACGGCCGGGATTACCCAGCAGTCACTGCAGTTATCGCGAGAAACTGCATGTGACCGCCGGGGAGAAGAGGATGGCGGCCATGAAGCAGTCCAGGACGTGACCGCCGAGATCTTCTGCCAGGTAAGTGCCGCTGACTCCTGACAGACCCGACAGACGGACACTGACAGTGACAGTGACATCCCGATTCCGGTATCCGATAAGACGAAAATATCGGAACTCGGAATCGGAATTCCGATACAGCTAATATCGGCCGATACCCGATATTTGCAGTATCGGAATGCTCAACACTACTCAGGACAAATTGTACAACAACTTTTGGGGTCCAATTTCTCCTGTTACCCTTGTGAAAATAAAAAGTTGGGGACTAAAATATCATGTTATAAACTTAAGTGAAACACCTGGGGGTTCAAAGTTCTCACCACACATCTAGATAAGTTCCTTGAGGGTCTAGTTTCCAAAATGGTGTCATTTGTGGGGGATTCCACTGTTTAGGCACATCAGGAGCTCTCCAAACACGACATGGCGTCCAGCCAATTCTGCGTTGAAAAAGTCAAACGGCGCTCCTTCCCTTCCGAGCTCTGCCTTGCACCCAAACAGTGGTTTACCCCCACATATGGGGTATCAGCGTACTCAGGACAAATTGCACAATAACTTTTGGAGTCTTGTTACCCTTGGGAAAATAAAAATTGGGGCGAAAAGATTTTTGTGGAAAAATATGATTTTTTAATTTTACGGCTCTACGTTATAAACTTGTGTGAAGCACTTGGGGTTCAAATTGCTCACCACAGATCTAGATAAGTTCCTTAGGGATCTAGTTTCCAAAATGGGGTCACTTGTGGGAGGTTTCCACTGTTTAAGCACATCAGGGGCTCTCCAAATGCAACATGGCGTCCAATCTCAATTCCAGACAATTTTGGTTGTAAAAAGTCAAATGGTGCTCCTTCCATTCCGAGATCTGCCGTGCGCCCAAAAAGTGGTTCCCTCCCACATATGGGGTATCAGCGTACTCAGGACAAATTGAACAACAACTTTTGTGGTCCAATTTCTCCTGTTACCCTTGGGAAAATAAAAAAATGGTGACTAAAGGATCATTTTTTGTGAGAAAAAAATAGGATTTTTTTTTCATGCCAGTGCATTATAAACTTGTGTGAAGCACTTGGGGGTTGAAAGTGCTCACCACAGATCTAGATAAGATCCTTAGGGATCTAGTTTCCAAAATGGGTCATTTTGGGGGGTTTCCACTGTTTAGGCACATCTGGGCACTGCAAACGAATATGACCCCATCAACATCTGCATTCCAAAAGGTTATTACTTCCTTTCCAAGCCCTGCCGTGAGCGCAAACAGTTCCCCCCCACATGTGGGGTATCAGCGTATTCAGGACAAATTGGACAACTTTTGGGGTCTAATTTCCTTGGGAAAAATCAAAAATTTGGCACTAAAAAATCATTTTTGTGGAAAAAATTGTTGTTTTTTTTTCTCACACCCAGGCATTATAAACTTATGTGAAGCACTTGGGGGTTCAAAGTGCTAACAACAGATCTAACAAGTTCCATAGGGGTCTAGTTCCAAAATGGTGTCACTTGGGGGTTTCCACTGTTTAGGGGCATAAGGGGCTCTCCAAACGCAACATGGCATCCAATCTCAATTCCAGTCAATTTTGGTTTGAAAAAGTCAAACGCCGCTCCTTCCCATACGAGCTCTGCCGTGTGCCCAAACAGTGGTTTTCCCCCACATATGGGGTATTGGCGTACTCAGGAGAAATTGCACAACAACTTTATCTGTCCATTTTCTCCTTTTACCCTTGTGAAAAGAAAAGTTTGTAAAAGATAATTTTTGTGACTAAAGTTAAATATTAATTTTTTCCTGCCACGTTGCTTCAGCTCCTGTGAAGTACCTGAAGGGTTAATAAACTTCTTGAATGTGGTTTTGAATACCTTGAGGGGTGCAGATTTTAGAATGGTGTCACTTTTGGGTATTTTCCGCCATATAGACCCCTCAAAGCGACTTAAAATGTGAGGTGGTCCCTAAAAAAATGGCTTTGTAAATTTTGTAAAAATGAGAAATCGCTGGTCAACTTTTAACCCTTATAATTTCCTAAAAAAAAAAAATTTTGGTTCCAAAATTGTGCTGATGTAAAGTAGACATGTGGGAAATGTTATTTAGTAACTATTTTGTGTGACATATTTCTCTGTTTTAAGGGAATAAAAATTAGAAGATTGAAAATTGCAAAATTTTCAAAATTTTCGCCATATTTGCGTTTTTTCAAAAATAAACACAAGTTATATCGAAGAAATTTTACCACTAACGTGAAGTACAATATGTCTCGAGAAAACAGTCTCAGAATCGCGAAGATCCGTTGAAGCGTTCCAGAGTTATAACCTCATAAAGAGACAGTGGTCAGAATTATAAAAATTAGCCCGGTCATTAATGTGCAAACCACACTTGGGGTGAAGGGGTTAAGGTTAACTACACGCTTTCTGCACGTGCATGTTAGAGGCATATGACAGCTGATCAGATCAGCTGTCATGTGCCGGAAAAGAATGCAAGCTCATTGCTGGAACCCACACCAAATAGGCAGAGGAGTCCAATGTCGGATATATCCATCATTGTACGTTAAGGGGTTAAACATCAGACCTTCACTCAGCCTCTAGCAGAGACTGAGCCACACAAACAAGGACTTTTCACCTTGCAAACACCACCCTAATGATATAGCTGAACTTCCTTATATCTGCCGTATCATGACCCAGGGTAGGGATATGTGAGCACCCAGTCCCACGCATCTCTCTGGCTACTCTACACCCGGACCTGGACACGCTCCATTAACTCTCTCAGCGCTATATGTGCTTTATAACAAAAGTACCAGTTCGACATAGTAAATGTACTCATACATTGGCAACTCATAGCAGATGAGTAAGTAAGGAGAAACAGCCAAATATGTCATTTACAATTCAATACAAAAACTTTATTATCATAAATATTACAATGAATGTGAAACACAAAGAAATTTGATGGTTACATATACAGTACAGACCAAAAGTTTGGACACACCTTCTCATTTAAAGATTTTTCTGTATTTTCATGACTATGAAAATTGTACATTCACACTGAAGGCATCAAAACTATGAATTAACACATGTGGAATTATATACTTAACAAAAAAGTGTGTAACAACTGAAATTATGTCTTATATTCTAGGTTCTTCAAAGTAGCCACCTGTTGATTTGATGACTGCTTTGCACACTCTTGGCATTCTCTTGAAGTGTGCCCTGTCAGGTTAAATAAGTGTGATTTCTTGCCTTTATAAATGGGGTTTGGACCATCAGTTGTGTTGTGCAGAAGTCTGGTGGATACACAGCTGATAGTCCTGCTGAATAGACTGTTAGAATGTGTATTATGGCAAGAAAAAAGCAGCTAAGTAAAGAAAAACGAGTGGCCATCATTACTTTAAGAAATGAAGGTCAGTCAGTCTGAAAAATTGGGAAAACTTTCAAAGTGTCCCCAAGTGCAGTTGCAAAAACCATCAAGCCCTACAAAGAAACTGGCTCACATGAGGACCGCCCCAGGAAAGGAAGACCAAGAGTCACCTCTGCTTCTGAGGATAAGTTTATCCGAGTCACCAGCCTCAGAAATCGCAGGTTTACAGCAGCTCAGATTAGAGAACAGGTCAATGCACACTGAGTTCTAGCAGCAGACACGTCTCTACAACAACTGTTAGGCTAAGTGCACACGATCAGGAATAATTGCGTTTTTTTCGCGGTTTTTCCGCGGTTTTCCGCGGTAAAAACGCGATAAAAACGCAAGCATTAAGCATCTATACATGTTAATTGATTCCGCATGTTTTGGCCACATGTTGCGTTTTTTTCCGCGAAAAAAACGCTTTGCGGAAAAAATAGCAACATGTTCATTAATTTAGCGTAATCGCGGTGATTCCGCCGCCATAGGAATGCATTGAACCGCTTACTTTCCGCATGTGGCTATGCCCACTATGCGCAATGTAAGCGGTTCATGTGCGGATGGTACCCAGGGTCTGGAGCAGAGGAGACTCTCCTCCAGGCCCTGGGTACCATATCCCTGGTAAAACAATAATTAAAATAAAAAATAATGATATTCTCACCTTCCGGCGGCCCCGCAGCCTTCCGCGGCCCCCGCAGCCTTCCCGCCTTCAGCGACGCTCCCGGCAACTTCCGGTCCCAAGAGTCCTTTGCGAGAATCACCCAGATGGCGTAGCGGTCTCGCGAGATGCTACGTCATCGGTGTGATTTGTTGCAAAGCACTCCTGGGACCGCGAGTTGCCGGAGCGTCGCTGAGAGGCGGGAAGGCTGCGGGGGCCGCCGGAAGGTGAGAATATCATTATTTATTATTTTTTTTATTATTTTTACATTAGATCTTTTTACTATTGATGCGACATAGGCGGCATCAATAGTAAAAGTTGGTCACACTTGTCAAACACTAAGTTTGACTCGTGTGACCAACCTGTCAATCAGTTTTCCAAGCGATGCTACAGATCGCTAGGAAAACGCTAGCATTCTGCAAGCTAATTACGCTTGCAAAACGCTATTATTCTGGCGGGAATCAGCATAAAAAAGTGCGTATTTCCTGCGGGAGAAGTGCGGGATTGCGCGGAAATTTCCGCGGCAATTCCGCAACGTGTGAACTTAGCCTTAAGAGGAGACTTTGTGCAGCAGGCCTTCATGATAAAATAGCTGCTAGGAAACCACTGCTAACGACAGGCAACAAGCAGAAGAGACTTGTTTGGGCTAAAGAACACAAGGAATGGACATTAGTAGACCAGTGGAAATCTGTGCTTTGGTCTGATGAATCCAAATTTGAGATCTTTGGTTCCAACCACCATGTCTTTGTGCGACGCAGAAAAGATGAACGGATGGACTCTACATGCCTGGTTCCCACCGTGAAGCATGGAGGAGGAGGTGAGATGGTGTGGGGGTGCTTTGCTGGTGACACTGTTGGGGATTTATTCAAAATTGAAGGCATACTGAAGCAGCATGGCTACCACAGCATCTTGCAGCGGCACGCTATTCCATCCGGTTTGCGTTTAGTTGGACCATCATTTATTTTTCAACAGGACAATGACCCCAAACACACCTCCAGGCTGTGTAAGGGCTATTTGATCAAGAGAGTGATGGGGTTTACGCCAGATGACCTGGCCTCCAGTCACCAGACCTGAATCCAATTGAGATGGTTTGGGGTGAGATGGACAGCAGAGTGAATGCAAAAGGGCCAACAAGTGCTAAGCATCTCTGGAAACTCCTTCTAGATTGTTGGAAGACCATTTCCGGTGACTACCTCTTGAAGCTCATCAAGAGAATGCCAAGAGTGTGCAAAGCAGTCATCAAAGCAAAAGGTGGCTACTTTGAAGAACCTAGAATATAAGACATATTTTCAGTTGTTTAACACTTTTGTGTTAAGTATATAATTCCACATGTGTTAATTCATAGTTTTGATGCCTTTAGTGTGAATGTACAATTTTCATAGTCATGAAAATACAGAAAAATCTTTGAATGAGAAGGTGTGTCCAAACTTTTGGTCTGTACTGTAAATCAAATAAAATGCATTAAAACATACATTTTTGTCAAACATGCTTTTATAAGCCAAAGTTTACACAATGTGAAAACAAATGATTAAGATGTGAAAAGTTTACAGATCATCTATACAAATTTTTGAATCATTTATACCAACAAGCGCTTGTGCCCTCAAAAATATTAAAAAAGGAACATGCAATATTGTCTGTCATCCACAATTGTATTAAGAATATACACAGCATAAAGCCAACAGCTACTATTGTTACTGAAATCAACAACTTTCGACTGCTGGGACCTCTAGTGCTCTTGTGATTGGGGCACTGGATTTGGAGCACTGGTCCTTTTGGTGAGTGGTGCACATGTTAAGATTCCGTTGTTAATAGAACAGAGAAAGCCCTGTGCAGTGCATCACGTTCTTACGGTGAACTCACTCAGCTCAGTGCTGCACTACAAGACTTTCTCACGGTGCTAGCGGTGATCTCACTGAGGTCACCGCAGTTCGGGGACCCAGTTCACAGCGAAGTGAGCTGGGATCCCACCGTCAATGACGTTATCGTTTGTCATTGACGCTGTGCTCGTAGCAGCTCATTCTCCCGTGGTTTTAAATCAGGACTGTCGCATTTTGGCACTGTCCAGGGTTGAAAACCACTTATCGCAGACAAGGTTTAAGGCGTGGGACAGCATATCGGACAGGTGAGGGATGTTTTTTTTGTTTGTTTTTTTACAGGAAACCAGGGCTTCAATGTAATGGGCGTTAGGCGAGTATAACTTTGCTTATCATTTGTAAATAACTAAGTTAAACTGTGACGCCGCTCAATTACTAACTTGTGGGCTTGATATCAACGGCCATAAAACAGCTGACATCAACTCCACAAACATTAACCCCACTTGTCACCTTCACAAGGCAACTAGGAAAAGTTGGGCAAAGCACCAGAATTGGAGCATCTAATAGATGCGCCTTTTCTGGGGTGGGTGCGAGCTGCTATTTGTAGGCTGGGGGGGCAATATCTATGGGGAGAAGACAAGCCTTTTTTTAAACTATTTATGTAAATTATTTAAACTAACGTAGTGGGAACCCCTCTATTCTTGATAACCAGCCATGATAAAGTGCAGGCACTGACTGATGAATACTCCCATCAGCCAGCACCTGCTCTAGCTGTTATCAGTGACAGCAGGCGTAGGCTGATAAGAGTTGTACTGCCATGGATGAGTCTTGGAATATCGTTTAGGAAGCCCTCCATTTTTATTAAATTAATTGATTTTTTTCTGTGAATGTAAACATGAAAAACTATCAATTGGGTATTAATTACTATTATTTTTATTATTGTATTGACCTGCAGAATCAAGATAAAGGGGTTGTCTGGTCTGAAATGAAAAGTCTGCAGTCACTCTGTGTGACTGGAGACTTGTGAATCCCTCCACTGTGTGCTGCGAGGATTCACTGGTTTCTGAGCCGAAAGTCAGTGAAATATGAGATATGCATACCCCTGCCAGTGCCAATCTAGCGGGCACAGCCTCGCGCCATATATTTGTATTGAGGGAGGCCACATCCCATTAGACGGCTTATGCCTGGGAGTAAGCATAACGCACACACCACTGACATTCCCGGCTCAAAAACCAGTGAATCCTCGCAGCACACAGTGCGTATGCTGGGGGGATTCATGAGTCTGCAGTCACATAGAGTGACTGCAGATTTATCAAATTAGACCAGACAACCCCTTTAATATGTCAAACTAAGCCCCTGAAGGAAGGAGGCGTAGTGTAATCTGATCTGTCCCTGTCTGATGTTCCCTGTGGGATTTTTTTTTACTGATTATTCAAGTCTTTATTTGGGTACACACTACATCATTTTGCTTTTCAGAAATAAGGCCTTATGTTCAATTGAAATACTTTTATGGCCTTATTTATTGTTGATGATTTGGAGATAAGATTGACAGCTTGTGCTACCTTATTTTTTAATGAGTGATTTTATCATGTTGATTAATTACTGTTAAAATGTATTAATCATTCAATTTGGTATCTATAGGTTTTTAAATTAAATTGTGAAAAAATACAGAATTTGAAGTACTTTTGTACATTTTACCTTCAAAAATGTGTATAAAAAAGTAATCAAAGTCATATGTGCCAGAAAATAATACCACTAAAAATGACATCTTGTCCTGCAACGCAAGGCCTTATACAGCTCTAATGACAGAAAATTGTAAATAAAACGTATGGTTCTCAATATATGGAATACAAAAACATTTTATTTTCAGTGTTTTAGATAAATGTACATTAAAAAAATAATATAAATTAGGTATTGCTGTAATCATGCTGACCCACAGAATAAAGTTAAGACCTTATCTGTGCAGCACGTGAATCGAGGAAAATATAAAACATTCATAAACAACAGAACTGGCATTTTTTTTTGCTATTTCTCCCCATAAAAAGTTAATAAAATATAGCTAAGTTCAATGTACAGCAAAATGCTGCCACTGATAAATACAACTCATCCTGAAAAAGCCCTTGTATAACTACGCCGACGAAAATCTAAAAATATTACAGCTCCTGCAATGTGACAATGAAAAATGAAAACATCAGCTTTGTCCTAAAGTGTTTATCTTGGTGTAGATCGCGATAGACACTTTTCATTTAAAGCAGAGAATTCTAGATTTAAAACAAGCCCAAGATTGCAGGTCTAGATATTATCTAGCCTAAAGGTACTGCCACACTAAGCTATCCGCTAGCGATCTCGTTAGCGTTGCATACTAATGAGATCGCTAGCGGGATTTTTCTATATCGCTAAATGCTGCCGCATTTAGCGATATAGTTAACGACGCTATCGCCGTTAGCGATCTTCTTAACGACTTTAGCGGTACAAAAGTACCGCTAAATCGCTAGAAAAGGTGCCACACAGCGATAAGATACTTACCCAGCGGAGCGCCAGCGATGAAAATAGGGTCTGGAACGATTCCAGCGACGACGAGATCACAGCAGGAAGCTCGTCGCTGGAAGCTGCCGCACTGAACAACATCGCTAACGGGATCGCTAAATAGTGACGTTTTTTAGCGATCCCGTTAGCGATATTGTTTAGTGTGGCATACCCTTAAGACATAGCTAATAGTAGCCATGACCCATCTTATACAATCTTGGCTAATGACATGCCTTCCTGCAAGGAAGTATGAGATATATTATTAGCAGGGAAACCGTTAAAAGGGGTAAAAATCTTTTACCCCTGTCGACACAGTTTTAGAAGTTTTAAGGCCATATACTGTAGTGATTTTGATACATATATGGTCACTTTTAATGTTATATTTTTTTTATAATAGCACGATTAACCCCTTCGCCAAGAAGCCTGTTTTCACCTTCCTGACTAGGCCAATTTTTACAATTCTGACCACTGACATTTTATGAGGTCATAACTCTGGAACGCTTCAACTGATCCTGGTGATTCTAAAAATGTTTTCTTGTGACATATTGTACTTTATGATAGTGATAACATTTATTTGATATGACTTGCGTTTGTTTGTGAAAAAAACAGAAATTTGGTGAAAATTTTTAAAATTTCACAATTTTCAAACTTTTAATTTTTATGCCCTTAAAGAGTCATATCGCACAAAATAGTTTATAAATAACTAGAGTTGAGCGACTTTGGTCGGATCGGGTTTCGGACCACTCGACCGAAACAAAATTTGAGTCGGACGAAACTGGTCTGACTAGGGCAAAAAAGTCGGGAGTTTCGTCCGAAACCCGACCCCAATGCATGTCAATGGGGAATAAAAGTCCGCATTGAGCAGATGACATTCATGTAAGCGGTCAGTGCAGAGCACAGGATAAATGTGAGCTGAGCATTACTACAATCTTTGGGAGGCAGAATAAAAACTCAACAGCATGTGAAGAATTGGTTTTATTTATTTTTTATGGCGTTCCTTGTGTGGTTTAAATGATTAGACGACTTTATTCTCCAGGTCAGCGATACCTCAGTTATATCTTTTTAATGTTTTGGCGCTTTTACACAATAAAAACTTTTATAGAAAAAATAATTATTTTTGCATCGCTTTATTCTCAGAGCTATAACTTTTTTATTTTTCTGCTGATGGAGCTGTATGCCAGTTTGTTTTTTTGTGGGACAAGATGATGTTTTCAGCAGTACCATTTTTATTTACATCCGTCTTTTTGATTGCATTTTATTGCACTTTTTGTTTGGTGGTATGATAATAAAGCAGTTTTTTTGACTAGTTTTTTATTTTTTTTTTACAGTGTTTACTGAAGGGGTTAATTAGTGGAATAGTTTTATAGAGCGGGTCTTTATGGACGTGGAGATACCAAATATGTATACTTTAATTGTTTGGTTTTTTTACATAAATAAATGTATTGGAAAAATATTTATTTTTTTCTTTATTTACAGATTTTTTACAAAATATATTTACTTTGTAATTTTTTTTTTCCTTTTTTACATTGTCCCAGTATGGGACAATACTATATAACATCAGGTCGCTGATCTGATAGGCAGGGAAGGAGGCATGCCGCTGCCTGCTCTCAGCAGACGGTCACAAGCCACCTTATCTGCAGAACTCCGTGGCCATTTTGGAGCTGGGGGTCTCCATGGAGACCATCAAGACAAAGCGATCGCATCGCGTTGTCCTGATGGAAGCGTGCAGGGTGCCCCCTCACTGAACGATGCTTCCCTATGCTGCTGTCACTACTGACAGTGGCATCAGAGTGGTTAAATGCCCACAATTGGTGCTACCACCGATCGTGGGCATTGCTGTGGGGTATTAGCTGTCAAATACATCTGACTCCCGCACCCGATAACCACGGCGCTCAGCGTGAGGTGGCGCGATCGGTGTGCCGTACTAGCACTACTCTTTGTGCGAACGCACCTCCCGCAGAACAGTACTAGTACGGCGCATGTCACGAAGGGTTAATTTAAAAAAAAAGCTATTTTGCATCTAATTTTTTTGATTTGACACAAATCATTATATAACTTATAGCAAGCATAGTTTTATTGTAAAGATCATTATGAGTGTGGAAATATCTAATCCATATATGTTTAAATATAGTTTTATTGAATAAAATTTAGATACTTAAAATACCTGTTTTTATGGTGAACAATGGTCTAAATTATTACAGAACCAAAGCCACATTATATTGCAGTTATGTTATACAAATAAAAAGCTAATCTGAACTTCTCTTGTAACTAATAGGCATCAATTGCAGTTCTTTAGCTAAAAAATATATATTGGAAAAAAAAATTCAGATGAAATCAACATAATGAGATGCTCAGAATACTAGTACTACCATCTGATTTAGTAAAATATTGGGGAACAAAACTGGTACAATGATTTACAATAGTTTGTAAAATAACTTTTTGATGTTTTTTTCTTAATATTACGAGAAAGAGTTCCGTAGAGTTGAAAAAAACATTTTTTACCATGATACGAAGAATGATTATCAGGACCCGATCTTCCTATATCAATGCAGCAGTTGATAAGACTAGTGTTTCCACCAAAGCAAGAAGGGAACAAGATACAGAAAAATACTAATCTGCCTGAATTTTTTTTTATAGCAAGTTTGGTCTTCTCTGCTTCACTGCTCATGTCCTGCCTGTTCTGTAAGCTTCCTTTAGTTGTCAAAACCAAAAGACTGCCAAGTCAAGGCATGAATTAGTTTAGGGAAATGTGATAAGCAATTATTGCCATTTTTCTAAGAGCTTTTTTACACTAATGCAACCGCACTTTGCATAGCAAATACCTACATTTGCATTGCAAGTTTGCAAGTTGCTAGGAAAACCTGCTTATAAGCTGCCATGGCCTTTCATGTTGCTTTGTCTTGTTTCCACTGGAGCAAAAGCGAACAGTGCTTTGACAGTTAGAGAGGCAGCCTTGAAGTGGTCCTCTCAATGAGGCTGGAGAGGAAAATTATCACAAAGCTGGTGAATTCTTCTTAAGAGGTGCATTCATGATTAGGTTACAATTGAGATGAAAATTAGACTGTCATTTTATTTACCATAAGAATATAGAATTTGCCTTCTTAGTTTTATGAGCGAAAAAGACAGTAACTTAATAAAATGTGTATAGAATTATAGTATTGCCACTTAAAAACTTTTAAAGGGGTCTATTGACAGAAACCCAATTTTCACAGTATACTATGCAAATACACATGTAGTTTTTGTGGCAATTTCTTATTTGTTTTGTTCTTTTTAGTTAATGATAATAACAATAAAAAAAATTAACCTGCAAATGTGAGTCCAACCTTGAGATGATTGACCCGTAATTAAAATTTATAACCTAGTTAGGAATATAAGTATTTCATGCATTGACAATTTTGCAAGTTTTCCCACCTAGAAGGAATGGAAAGGTCTGTTATTTTTATCGTAGATACACATCAAGTGTGAGACAGAATCTAAAAATAAAAACCATAAAATCACATTGTATGATTTTTGCATAATTAATTAGCATTTCATTACATGAAATTAGTATTTGATACAATAGAAAAACAGAACTTAATATTTGGTACAGAAATCTTTGCTTGCAGTTCTAGAGGTCAGACGTTTCCTGTAGTTGTTGACCAAGTTTGCACACACTGCAGTAGGGATTTTGGCCCACTCCTCTATACAGATGTTCTCCAGATTGCTCTGGTTTCGGGGCTATTGTTGGTAGTTTCAGCTCTCTCCAAAGATTTCCTATTGGGTTCAGATCTAGAGACTGTCTATGCCACTACAGGAACTTGAAATGCTTCTTACGGAGCCACTCCTTAGTTGCAATGACCGTGTGTTTCAGGTCATTGTCATGCTGGAAGTCTCGGCCTCAACATATCATCAAAGCTCTTACTGAGGGAAGGAGGATTTGGCTTCATGGTTGTGATAGTGTTCTTGATACCAAAAAAATTCTGTTTTGGTCTCACATGACCTTCTCCCATGCCTCCTCTGTATCATCCAGATGGTCATTTGTGAACTTCAAACGGGCCCAGACATGTGCTGGTGTGAGCTGGGGGACCTTGCTTGCTCTGCAGGATTTTAATCCATGACAGTGTAGTGTGTTACTAATAGTAATGTTTGAGACTGTGGTCACAGCTCTCTTCACATAATTGACCAGGTCCTCCCATGTAGTTCTGGGCTGATTCCTGACCTTTCTCACAGTCATCCTTACCAGTAGCGTAGCTACTGGGGGAGCAGAGGGGCCATTGCCCCAGGCCCCATCACATGCAGGGGCCCACTGGGAGACATGGCCACTTACGTCATGAGGCCTTGTCTGAGGTGCAGGGAGAGCAGCCCAATGCCGGCTCCCCTGTCTGACAGACTGCACAGCGGCTGGTTGCAGAGCCAGGGTCTCAGTCCCTGCAGTGTGCGGCTTTCTCACCCCAGAAGCTCCTTCCTGGCCACAGCACCAGCAGTTACTTTCTGTGCAAGATGGCCTCAGGCACGCTGGGTCCTAGTGCCCTCCTCACATGGACACTTCGTGGTCCTGCCTCATTGTGCCTGCAAGCTTTATCAGTAAGTGGGGATGAAATTGATTACATTCGTTTAGTTTGGACATCTCATGGTCAGTGTAGGCTGAAATGTGAGAGATGGGGGGTATTGTGGGGGAGAGGAGACGGCACTGGGGGTGAATGTGAGAGGATGAGGGTGTTGTTGGAACTAGGGCAGTGGGGGGTTAATGTGTGAGGATGGAGGTATTGTGGGGGCTAGGGCACTGGGGGTTAATGTGTGAGGATGGAGATATTAAAGGAAGAGGAGACAGGGTACTGGGGATGAATGTGAGAGGATGGGAGTGTTGTTGGTACTAGGGCAGAGGGGGGTTAATGTGTGAGGATGGAGGTATTGTGGGGGTTAGGGCACTGGGGGGTTAACCCCTCTCTGACATCCGACGTACTATCCTGTCCATGAAAGCCGTGACAATCTGACCATGGACGGGATAGTACGTCATAGCGATTAGCTGCGCTCCCGGGGGAAGCGCAGCTAATCGCCGCCGGGTGTCAGCTGATTATCACAGCTGACACCCGGGACTGTGAGCCAGGAGTGGTCAAGGACCACTCCCGGCACATTAACCCCTGGCACACTGCGATCAAACATGATCGCGGTGTACCAGGGGCGCAGGGGAGCATCGCGCAGGGAGGGGGCTCCCTGCGCGCCCCCTGAGACCCTCAGAGCAGCGCGATGTGATCACGCTGTTCTGAGGGCTTCCTCCCTCCCAGGACCCGGATCCAAGATGGCGCTAGGGTCCTGAAGGGAGGCGGCTTCATCAGTGCCTGCTAAGAGCAGGCACTGAGAAGCCTGCAGCGCTGCCTGTGAGATCGCTGGTCTCAGAGTGCTGTGCACACTGTGAGACCAGCGATCTGACATTTTACAGTGATGTCCCACCCTGGAACAAAGTAAAAAAGTAAAAAAAATAAAAATAAACGTGTAAAAAAAAATTCCAAATAAATTTAAAAAAAAAAAAATATTCCCAATAAATTCATTTCTTCCTGTAATAAAAAATAAAACAATAAAAGTACACATATTGGTATTGCCGGTCCGTAACGACCCCCCCTATAAAACTGTCCACTTAACCCCTTTTGTGAACCCTTAAAAAAAAAAAAAACTAAGCAAAAAATCCATGCTTATCATAATACCGCCGAACAAAAAGTGAATAACACGCGATCAAAAAGACGGATATAAATAAACATGGTACCGCTGAATAGTCATCTTGTCCCGCAAAAAACGAGCCACCATACAGCATCATCAGCAAAAAAATAAAAAAGTTATAGCTCGCAGAATAAAGCGATGCAAAAATAATAATTTTTTATATAAAATTGTTTTTATTCTATAAAAGCGCCAAAACATAAAAAAATGATAGAAATGAGGTATCGCCGTAATCGTACTGACCCGAAGAATAAAACTGCTTTATCAATTTTACCACACGCGGAACGGTATAAACGCCTCCCCCAAAAGAAATTCATGAATTGCTGATTTTTCTTCATTCTAACCTCCCAAAAATCGAAATAAAAAGCGATCAAAAATGTCACGTGCTCAAAAATGGTACCAATAAAAATGTCACCTCGTCCCGCAAAAAATAAGACCTCACATGACTCTGTGGGCCAAAATATGCAAAAATTATAGCTCTCAAAATGTGATGATGCAAAAACTATTTTTTGCAATAAAAAGCGTCTTTTAGCGTGACAGCTGCCAATCATAAAAACCCGCTGTAAATAGTAAATCAAACCCCCCTTTATCACCACCTTAGTTAGGGAAAAATAATAAAATTAAAAAAATGTATTTATTTCCATTTTCCCATTAGGGTTAGGGTTAAGGTTAGGGTTGCGGCTAAAGTTAGGGTTAGGGTTGGCGCTAAAGTTAGTATTAGGGTTATGGTTGGGATTAGGGTTAGGGGTGTGTTAGGGTTAGGTTTGTGGTTAGGGCTGGGACTAGGGTTAGGGGTGTGTTGGGGTTTAGGGTTGGAGTTAGAATTGGGGGGGTTTCCGCTGTTTAGGCACATCAGGGGCTCTCCAAATGTGACATGGCGTCTGATCTCAATTCCAGCCAATTCTGCGTTGAAAAAGTCAAACGGTGCTCCTTCACTTCTGAGCTCTG
The DNA here is from genome assembly GCA_033576555.1 of Oophaga sylvatica. Taxonomy (NCBI): domain Eukaryota; kingdom Metazoa; phylum Chordata; class Amphibia; order Anura; family Dendrobatidae; genus Oophaga; species Oophaga sylvatica. The sequence continues at coordinate 507,529,165 of JARQOD010000003.1, read as the reverse complement.
CCATGCGCCAAACAGTAGTTTACCCCCACATATGGGGTATCAGCGTACTCTGGACCCCAGAGTTATTCTGCAATTTGTCCTATTTCTTCTGTTACCCTTGGAAAAATAAAAAACTAGGGGCAAAAATATCATTTTTTAAAAAAAAAAAAAGATTTTTTTTTTGTTTTTACGGCTGTACGTTATAAACTTCTGTGAAGCACTTGGGGCTTCATAGCGCTCACCACACATCTAGATAAGTTCCTTGTGGGGTCTATTTTCCAAAATGGGGTCACTTGTGGGGGGTTTCCACTGTTTAGGCGCATCAGGGGCTCTCTAAATGCGACATGACGCCCCCAGACCATTCCATCAAAGTCTACAATCCAAAACGTCACTACTTCCCTTCCGAGCCCCAACGTGTACCCATACAGTAGTTTTCTCCCACATATTGGGTATCCGCGCACTCAGGACAAATTGGACAACAACTTTTGGGGTCCAATTTCTCCTGTTACCCTTCTGAAAATAAAATATTGGGGTGAAAAAAATAATTTTTGTAAAAAATATATATTTTTTATTTTTACGGCTGTACGTTATAAACTTCTGTGAAGCACTTCGGAGTTCAAAGTGCTCACCACACATCTAGATAAGTTCCTTGTGGGGTCTATTTTCCAAAATGGGGTCACTTGTGGGGGTTTCCACTGTTTAGGCACATCAGGGGCTCTCCAAATGCGACATGACGCCCCCAGACCATTCCATCAAAGTCTACAATCCAAAACGTCACTACTTCCCTTCCGAGCCCCAACGTGTACCCATACAGTAGTTTTCTCCCACATATTGGGTATCAGCGTACTCAGGACAAATTGGACAACAACTTTTGGGGTCCAATTTCTCCTGTTACCCTTGTGAAAATAAAATATTGGGGACGAAAAAAATCATTGTTGTAAAAAAAAAAAAAAGATTTTTTATTTTACGGCTGTACGTTCTAAACTTCTGTGAAGCACTTGGGGGTTCAAAGTGCTCACCACACATCTAGATAAGTTCCTTCAGGGGTCTAGTTTCCAAAATGGTGTCATTTGTCGGGGTTTCCACTGTTTAGGCAGATAAGGAGCTCTCCAAACACGATATGGCATCCAGCCAATTCTGCGTTGAAAAAGTCAAACGGCGCTCCTTCCCTTCCAAACTCTGCCATGCACCCAAACAGTGGTTTACCCCCACAAATGGGGTATCAGCGTACTCAGGACAAATTGCACAATAACTTTTGGAGTCTTGTTACCCTTGGGAAAATAAAAATTGGGGTGAAAAGATCATTTTTGTGGAAAAAATATGATTTTTTAATTTTACGGCTCTACGTTATAAACTTGTGTGTAGCACTTGGGGGTTCAAATTGCTCACCAAAGATCTAGATAAGTTCCTTAGGGGGTCTGGTTTCCCAAATGAGGTCACTTGTGGGGGGTTTCCACTGTTTAGGCACATCAGGGGCTCTCCAAATGCAACATGGCGTCCAATCTCAATTCCAGCCAATTTTGGTTGGAAAAAGTCACATGGTGCTCCTTCCATTCCGAGCTCTGCCGTGCGCCCAAACATTTGTTCCCCCCCACATATCGGGTATCAGCGTACTCAGGACAAATTGGACAACAACTGTTGTGGTCCAATTTCTCCTGTTACCCTTGGGAAAATAAAAAATTAGTGACTAAAAATAATTTTTGTGGGAAAAAAATAGGATTTTTTATTTTCATGCCCGGGCATTATAAACTTGTGTGTAGCACTTGGGGGTTCAAAGTGCTCACCAAAGCTCTAGATAAGTTCCTTAGGGGGTCTAGTTTCCAAAATGTGGTCACTGTGGGGGGTTTCTACTGTTTAGGCTCATCTGGGGCACTGCAAACGGAACATGACCCCATCAACATCTGCATTCCAAAACGTTACTACTTCCTTTCCAAGCCCTGCCGTGCGCCCAAACAGTTTCCCCCACACACATATTGGGTATCAGCGTACTCAGGACAAATTGGACAACAACTTTTGGGGTCCAATTTCTTTGGGAAAAATCAAAAATTTGGGACTAAAAAATCATTTTTGTGGAAAATTGTTTATTTTTTTTTTCACACCCAGGCATTATAAACTCTTGTGAAACACTTGGGGGTTCAAAGTGCTCACAACAGATCTAGATAAGTTCCTTAGGGGGTCTAGTTTCCAAAATGGTGTCACTTGTGGGGGGTTTCCACTGTTTAGGCGCATCAGGGGCTCTCCAAACGCGACATGGCATCCAATCTCAATTCCAGCCAATTTTAGTTTGAAAAAGTCAAACGGCGCTCCTTCCCTTATGAGCTCTGCTGTGCGCACAGACAGTGGTTTTCCCCCACTTATGGGGTATTGGCGTACTCAGGAGAAATTGCACAACAACTTTATCTGCCCATTTTCTTCTTTTACCCTTGTGAAAATAAAAAAAAAGTTTGTAAAAGATCATTTTTGTGGATAAAAAGTTAAATATTCATTTTTTCCTTCCACGTTGCTTCAGCACCTGAAGCACCTGAAGGGTTAATAAACTTCTTGAATGTGGTTTTGAGTACCTTGAGGGGTGCAGTTTTTAGAATAGTGTCACTTTTGGGTATTTTCTGCTATATAGACCCCTCAAAGTGACTCAAATATGAGGAGGTCCCTAAAAAATAGGCTTTGTAAATTTTGTTGTAAAAATGAGAAATCGCTGGTCAACTTTTAACCCTTATAATTTCCTAAGAAAAAAAAATTTTGACTCCAAAATTGTGCTGATGTAAAGTAGACATGTGGGAAATGTTATTTCTTAACTATTTTGTGTGACATATTTCTCTGTTTTAAGGGAATAAAAATTCAAAGTTTGAAAATTGCAAAATTTTCAAAATTTTCGCCATATGGGGTATTGTGGGGGCTAGGGCACTGGGGACTGAATTTGAGAGGATGGGGGGTATTATGGGAGAGAGGAGACAGGGCACTGGAGGGTTAATGTGAGAGGATGGGGTTAATATCTAAGTATTAGTATAACCAGGATAAGTATAAGGCCGGCGTCACACTTGCGAGTGTGATGCAGCCGCACACTCCGCTTCCGAGTGCCGGCAGCAGTGCCGGGTGTTGAGGTGCGAGACTCGTGCGAGTTTCTCGCAAGTGTGACCCCGGCCTTAGCATAAGGGCGCAGGCAGACGGCCGTATAACTCATGCGAGGATCACTTCGCAATCCTCGGACTGCCCGCTGCTGCTCCTGACATGAGTGTAACAGTGTGATGGATTACTATGCAGCTGTTACACTCAGGTCGGGAGAGCCAACTGTCATTCCGAGGATGGCGATACTATCCTCGCATGAGAAATATGTCCGTCTGTCGGCCCCTTAACAAATGTAACCATGAGCTGCATTCTATTTAATAATTTCATAATTCATTTATTATTATAAAGTTATTAAAGGCTCGGATAATTGTCTGCAGTCACTCTGAGACTACAGGCGGCCAAATCATGATATGGTGCACCTGCTTTCAAGAGACCCCAAGACCACTGGTGCGATCAGGCGGTCATGTGACCACATTTGCTATTTGCACATGTCGACTAGATAAGTTTGACTTCTCTCAATAGAAGATAATTGGAAGAAGCCATTACACGACCCCCTGCTCACATCAGTGATGCTGGGGCCATTACAACTGTACATAAGGGACTCAGTTAATTATTATGTGGGCACTTAAGAAGCATTATTATTTATAGGGGGCACCAGTAGGGTAGTTACTGTGTGGGAGACGGTGCTGAGCCGGCTGTCAGTTAGTGCCGTGGTGCTCTTACAGCCGCCACTTTTTATACACAGAGCGGTGACTGAAACCATGCCAGCGCAGCCCCTATGACTAAAAGAGCAAGGCTGCTGGGAGGAATAAAGTTAATTTCCTCCTGGCAGAGGAGCTTTCAGTGCAGACGCCGCACAGTGTCAGAACACTATTAACGATTATACTGTGTATTGGAGGAGCAGTGGGGACATCATTCTATATATAGGGGAACTCTGGGGGACATTATACTGTATGTACGGGAGCTGCGGGCCCATCATACTGTATATAAGGGAGCTGTGTGCCTACCATACTGTGTATAGGGGAGCTGTGGGATCATCATACAGTGTATAGGGGAGCTGTGGGAGCATCATAGTGTGTATGGGGGAGCTGTGGGAGCATTATAGTGTGTATAGGGGAGCTGTGGGATCATCATGCTGTGTATAGGGAGCTGTGGGATCATCATACTGTGTATAGGGGAGCTGTGGGATCATCATACGGTGTGTAGGGAAGCTGTAGGAACATCATACAGTGTATGAGGGAACTGTGGGATCATCATACAGTGTATGAGGGAGCTGTGGGATCATCATACAGTGTATAGGGGAGCTGTGGGATCATCATACTGTGTATGAGGGAGCTGGAGCTGTGGGATCATCATATGGTGTAGAGGGGAGCTGTGGGCCCACCATACTGTATATAGGGGAGTTGTACATGGTGATTGTAAGGGACATAATTAAATGTTAAGTGGGCACTTAAACATTATTGTTATAGGGGTTCTCAGTATTGTGACCATCAAAGTTGCACATGGAGTATTATTACTTTCTAGGGACAAAATGTGGAGGGCACATGCACAGGAAATTAATATTGGCAATTTTACCATCTAGAGAGCACAAAGGAGGCATTATTACGGTCTAAGGTGCACAGTGGGGGCATTATTATGTGGGGCACTAGGAGGAGCTCTGTTTTTGTACCACACAGAGGTGCAGTAATAGGGACACATACGGCAGCAGCGGCTCAGTATTGGGTATCAGGGGCAGTAATAGGGACACATACGGCAGCAGCGGCTCAGTATTGAGGTATCAGCAGATGAGGAGTTGGTGCAGGTTGGGAATACATTGTGGAAACACAAGAAGCAATGGGATGAAACTGAAAGGGAGAAGATACAGATTAGATAATAGAAAAAAACTTTTTGACAGTTAGGGTGATCAATGAGTGGAACAGGCGGCCAGGTGGTGAGTTCTCCTTCAATGGAGGTCTTCACACATAGGCTGGACAAACATCTGTCTGAGATGGTTTAGTGAATCCAGCATTGAGCTGGGGGTTGGACATGAGGATTATGATTCTACATGTGAACGGTGCTGGAAATGTGAGAAGTCAGATGTGTCTTTGTTGTAATCTGTGCAGATGAGCCCTGGCTGGAGAAGTCGACATGTCGGTCTGGGCCAGATGGAAAAGACGGGAAAAATGAATGACTCCACCTGAAAGGACGTCCTCTGTAAGTCACTATCTATAACTGTACTGTAATCTCTTATATGTTCTGTAGGACTGGTATCTACCACTATATGTCACCATAAAGCGGTAATATCAGTGCTGGTGTTTGTATGGAGATTTATTTTCAATGACAGTGCGGTCATCTCTTGAGGTTCCCCTATACCCCCATAGCTATAATCATGATTACCTGCTTAGGGGCCACAAGGAGACACAGACAGGAAGGGCCCCTGTGCAAGAACAATATATGGGCGCTTTGCAGCTCAAGAGCTCCTAAAAATGCAAAATTGCACCTTCTTTGGAGGAATATATGGGCCCCCTTACCTCTTGCGCCCATGTGCGGTTGCGCAGGTTGCTCCAATGATATGTCCTACTGTTAGGGGCCCACTCAGATGTTTCGCGCCCCCTGAGCTGAACCCCTAGCTACGCCTCTGATCCTGACCCAACGAGGCAAAATTTGCATGGAGCCCAGACTGAGGAAGATTGACAGTCATCTTGTGTTTCTTCCATTTTCTAATAATTGTGTCAACAGTTGTTGCCTTCTCACCAAGCTGCTTACCTATTGTCCTGTACCACATCCCAGCCTTATGCAGGTCTACAGTTTTGTTCCTGGTGTCCTTAGAGAGCTCTTTGGTCTTGGCCATAGTGGAGAGGTTGGAGTGTAATTGATTGAGTGTGTGGACAGGTGTCTTTTATACAGGTAACGAGTTCAAATAGGTGCAATTAATACAAGTAATGAATGCAGAGTAGGAGAGTTTCTTAAAAGAAAAACTGACTCGTTTTGCTGGTTTATAGGTGATCAAATACTTATTTCACTCAACAAGATGCAAATTAATTATGTAAAAATCATACAATGTTATTTTCTGATTTTTTTTTTTTAAGATTCTTTCTCTCACAGTTGAAGTGTACCTATGATAAAAATTACAGACCTCTCCATTCTTTTAGGTGAGAAAATTTACAAATTCGGCAGTGTATCAAATACTCGTTTTCCCCACTGCATCTACAGGAATAAATGTATCCTCATTGATGATCCAACTGCTAAGCCCACCACCAACCCAAGAAGGGGGACCGAAAGTCACCAGAGTGAATAGAGCAGTGGTGAGCAAGTTCAACCATCTCTCCTACAATGAGTGGAGCTGTGGTTGCATATGCTCATAATTGCTCCATTCACACAGAAGAATTTTAAACCCTTGCTTTCTTTAACCCCTTAAGGACCAAGCCATTTTGTAGGTTAAGGACCAGGCCTATTTTTACAATTCTGACCACTGTCACTTTATGTGCTTATAACTCTGGAACGCTTCAACGGATCTTGGCGATTCTGAGATAGTTTTCTCGTGACATATTGTACTTCATGTAGTGGTAAAATTTCTTCGATATAACTTGCGGTTATTCATGAAAAAAACGGATATATGGCGAAAATTTGAAAATTTTGCAATTTTCAAACTTTTAATTTTTATGCCCTTAAATCAGACATATGTCACAAAAAATAGTTAATAAATAACATTTCCCACATGTCTACTTTACATCAGCACAATTTTGGAACCAACATTTTTTTTTTCTTAGGAAGTTATAACTTAAAAGTTGACCAGTGATTTCTCATTTTTACAACAAAATTTGCAAAACCATTTTTTTAGGGACCGCCTCACATTTGAAGTGACTTTGAGGGGTCAATGACAGAAAATACCCAAAAGTGACACCATTCTAAAAACTGCACCCCTCAAGGTGTTCAAAACCACTTTCAAGAAGTTTATTAACCCTTTAGGTACTTCACAAGAATTTAAGCAATGTGGAAGGAAAAAAGACGGATTTTGGTAAGACATTACCTGTAAAATCCTTTTCAGCGAAGGAAGGGAGACACAGTCATTACTAGTGGGTAGGCGGAGCCCACACAGGATAGAATACCTCAGATTAAAAAAAGAGTGTTGACTGGCCCCTCCAGCTTGGGCTCCTCCTACTCCAGCTCTCCAGTCCGTACACAAGCTAAGGAAGAGCAAATATCACCAGCGGAGCAACATAACCCCTTCTGAAAGACTTCAGAGAAAAAAACAAGTAGACAGGTTATGCATATAACAGAAAAAAACACACAGTCCCCGGTACTACTCACTGAACCTGACCACTGCGATGAGCTGGCAATGCTGGAAACAGAGCCTTAGCGCGCCGACCTCAGCCAAGATAATCGCTATCAGAGAAGGATCACGCCGCATCTGAAAACACAACAAACCTCTGCCATGGGAGGGATCTGTGTCTCCCTTCCTTCCTTCGCTGAAAAGGATTTTACAGGTAAGGTCTTACCAAAATCCGTCTTTCAGCAGCAGAATGAAGGAAGGGAGACACAGTCATTACTAGTGGGACGTCCCAAAGCAGTCCAAAATTAAGGGTGGGCAAAAAACCAACAGAGGCAGATTCCCAACAACTTAAATAAATGCGCAACTAGCGCTAAATACAAGTTCACCAGAACTTTAAACTGCAGCTGCCTGCAGGACCCTACGTCCTAAGGCCGCATCAGCGGAAGCACTGACGTCCACCTTATAAAATTTCGTAAATGTGTGGACGGAGCGCCAGGTCGCCGCCCTGCAGAGCTGAGCTGCCGAGGCTCCTTGATGAAAGGCCCACGATGAACCCACAGCCCTCGTGGAGTGAGCTCGAATCTTAATCGGGCAAGGTTCGCCCTTAAGTCGGTAAGCCTCTAAAATGGCCGACCGAATCCAACGAGCTATAGAATCCTTGGAAGCTCTTTGACCACGTCGACGACCTGCTGGAATCACAAACAGAGATTCCGACTTCCGAAAACTTTGAGTAATAGACAAATAGAACTTCAAAGCCCGCACTAAATCCAATGTGTGCAAGGCCCGTTCCTTCGCATTCCTCGGCTCCGGACAAAGCGAAGGCAACACAATATCCTGGTTAACATGAAATTGTGACACAACCTTAGAAAGAAAGTCGCCCTTTGTGCGAAGCACCACGCGATCCGGGTGAAATTCCAGGAAAGGAGGCGAACAAGAAAGAGCCGCCAACTCAGAAACCCTTCTCAAAGAAGTGACCGCCACTAGGAAGGCAACCTTCCAAGAGAGCAAAGAAAGGCTAACAGAGTCCATAGGCTCAAAAGGCCCATGTTGAAGAGCCTCCAAGACAAGATTAAGCCGCCAAGGAGACACAAGCGCCTTCCGCGGCGGAAACTGACGGGTTACCCCGCGAAAAAAGGAACGTACGTCCCTACGCGAGGCGATAGCCTTCTGAAACAGCAAGGACAGAGCAGAAACCTGACCCTTCAGAGTGCTAACTGCCAAACCCTTGTCCAGCCCGTACTGCAAAAAGGCCAACAAATTGGGAATGGAAAAAATCCTCGGGTTCCTAGAAGAACCCGAACACCACGAAAAGAAGGCTTCCCAAGTCTTATGATAAATCCTAGTAGTAGCCGGACCTCTGGCAGCTCGCAGAGTGGCAATGACTTCGGCTGAAAAACCTTGACGGATCAAGATTTCGGTCTCAAGAGCCACGCCGTCAAACGCAGAGACTTCAGGTCCGGGTGACGAACGGGCCCTTGGGTTAACAGGTCTGGACGAAGAGGGAGTGGAAGTGGAGGCGCTGCCAGAAGCGACATCAGCGTCGAGAATCACGTCCTCCTTGGCCAATCCGGGGCTATCAACATCGCCGGGACTCTCTCCAGTCTGATCCGACACAACACCAGAGGAAGTAAGGATATCGGTGGGAACACATAGATTAGCTCGAATTGGTCCCATGGAACCACCAGAGCATACACCGCCACAGCCTTCGGGTCCTTGAACCTGGACATGAACGTTGGTAACTTGGCATTGAACCTGGATGCCATCAAATCCACTTGGGGAGTTCCCCAACGGGAGCACAGCAGTGCAAAAATTTCCGGATGAAGACTCCATTCTCCGGGATCCATCTTCTCGCGACTGAGGAAGTCCGCCGTGATATTCTGAACTCCCGGAATGTGTATTGCAGAGATGGCTGGCACCCTGGCCTCGGCCCATACCAGGATCCGAGACACCTCCATCATGAGCCTGGAGCTCCTTGTCCCACCTTGATGGTTGATATACGCGACCGCCGTCGCGTTGTCTGTCTGCACTCGGACTGGCAGACCGCTCAAAGGGACCGTCCAGTGTTGGAGGCAAAGGAAAATTGCCCTCAATTCCAGGATGTTGATCGGCAGGACAGATTCTTCCGACGACCATACTCCCTGAATCCAGAGATCGTTCCAGACACCTCCCCAGCCCGTCAGGCTGGCATCGGTGGTTATGACCGACCACCTCGGAGGGAGGAAGGACTTCCCCAGGGATAACACTTCCGGACGTAACCACCATCCCAGAGACTCTCGTACCCTGTGGGAAATGACGACACTGCAATCCAGCGAAACCTGCGATCGATCCCAACGGTTCAAAATGAGCCTTTGGAGAGCCCTGGAGTGAAATTGGGCAAACGGAATTGCCTCCATCGACGCCACCATCAAACCCAGAAGGCGCATACACCTTTGAAGGGACATTGCTGTCGAAGACTTCATAACCTGTACATGTCGAAGAAGACTTGCTTGCTTGTCTAGAGGCAGAGACACCACTGCTCGTACCGTGTCGAAACGCATTCCCAAAAACAGGATTGACTGCGACGGTTCCAGAGACGACTTCTCCCAATTGACCAGCCACCCGAAGTCCTCCAGGAGCTGAAGGGATAGATTGCGAGCCGTCACCGCCTCCTCCTTTGAGGACGCCACAATCAAAAGGTCGTCCAGATAGGGAAGAATCGTAATCCCCTGTCTTCGAAGAATCGCCATGAGAGGTGCCAGAATTTTCGTAAAAACTCTGGGTGCTGAGGCCAACCCGAATGGCAGGGCCACAAACTGGTAATGGTCCTGACCTATGGCAAAACGAAGGAAGCGTTGGTGGGCCCTTCCGACGGGAACATGTAAATAAGCGTCGCGAATGTCGATTTACACCAAAAAATCGTTCTGCGACAGGGCCGCCACAACGGAGCGAAGTGACTCCATGCGGAATTTCCGGGTGCGGACATGCCGATTCAATCTCTTGAGATCCAGAATGGGGCGAAATTTGTCCTCCTTTTTGGGGACCACAAAGAGGTTGGAATAAAATCATCTTCCCCGGTCCTCCGGCGGAACGGTACCACCACACCCTTCCGCAGAAGGGAATCGACCTCCCGCAGTAGAGTGGCAAATAGCTCGGGCTCTGACGGAATGCGAGATTGGCAAAAACTGTCTGGGGGTCGAGAAAAAAAATTCTATGAAGTAGCCTGCCGACATAACCCGCGTCACCCAGGCGTCCGACACGCGGGAAGCCCAAGTCGGTTCGAATTGGAGCAGGCGACCTCCCACTCGAGAGCCCTCGAGTGAGACCCTGGCGTCAGTCTGCCTTAGCGGGCTTTTTGTCAGCTTCCCGCTTGTCTTGGCGGAAGCTCTGTTTCCAGGGAGTGCGGGATTTCTGAGCATTCTTTTTTCCTGAAAAAGAGGGACGACCCGATCCCCAAGAGGGCTGACCGAACCGTCCCCTGGACCGAAAAGACCGCCGACTACTACCGGCACTAGGCCTGCCAGACGCAGAAGTCACAGCTCTTCGCTGCGGTAAAGCCGTTTCTTTCGCCTTTGCCTTGGCAATCAGCTCCGTGAGGTCAGATCCAAATAGCTGACCACGCTTGTAAGCTAAAGATAGCAAACCTTGCTTGGAAACCGCGTCCCCGGTCCACTGTCTAAGCCACAGTGCTCTCCTGACTGTGACCGCCGAGGATTGCGCCCTGGACAGCAGTGACGCAGTATCCAAACCTGCATCACTGCCATATCGGGCTGCATCCTCCAACAACTTAAAAAGCCCATCTACCTCGGATAGAGGGGATCCATCTTGCCACGCCGTCCGTAGACGGTCTAACCAGCTTAGGGAAGCTTTACAAGCACCCATGGACCCTAGTACTGCTCTGAATCCATGACCCGCGGCCTCGTAGATGGATTTCGCCGCCATCTCCGTTTTTCTGTCCAGCGGATCCTGCAGATTCGCCTTCCCTTTAACAGGAAGTAATGATGATTTGCTAAGCTGGGATAAAGGGACATCCACTTCAGGAGAAGGAATCCAATTATCAACAAACCAGTCGTACACGGATAGAGTGTCTCAAAAAATCGTGTCCCCTGAAAACGTTTATCTGGACACAGGCGTTCCTTCTCCACTGCCTCATTAAGCTCATCCAGAGATGGCAATGTTGATCGCGACCTATGCGAAACCTGAAACATACGGGCCGACTTACCAGGACGTCTAGTTACCTCCTCTGGTAACTGCAACGCCTCCCTCATGGCTCCAATAAAAGCCTCTGTACGGCCCAAAAGAGAGGCAGAATTCCCTGCCGATCCTCCTTATCTGAATCAGACAACTCCCCATCCGAGCTTGAAGGGGAACCCTCCATGCCCGATATCTCCGAGTCGCTACGCGGGAAGGATGGCACCGGCCTGTGTCGCTTCCTGCCATGAGAGGATCTAGCTGACACCCAATGACCTAGAAGATCAGACAGGCCATCAATAGAACGAGCGAGGGCCTCCATTTTGACATCACTGACACCTCCGACCGCTGCGCTTGACGCCGTCGAGGTCTGCGTGTCAGATACGCGAGACTGATCCTGTAGCGGATCTGGGAGACGGTCCGCACCTCCTGGACCCTGATCTGACATGCCCTTACCCAGTATATGGCAGGTCAAACCTGTCAGTAACTAGGAAAAGTGTGGTTTCTTAGGGGACGAAACAAGAACGCTGAAGAGCTAAAGTTCTAAAAAGGAAAATACCCCAGCTGTCCCTCAATTTAAAATATCCGCAAAATATGAGGATGGTACCAGCAGCAATTTTTAATGCTGGATTTTTGCCCGCTTGAAAGGGTTAACCGCCTATAGGGGTTAATGTCGCATGCTCCCCACAACCTCTTTTTAAATGCAAAAGGGTGTGCGAGCCCCAGACAAAAAAAAGGTCTCTATATGAGACCACAGCTGCAGGATAGCGCAATCTGCCACTCATTACACAGAAAGGGTGCCCTGCGCTGTGGGGGTGAGGAAGTTAAGCTTCTGCCCTAACAGGCAGAAGCGACTCACCCAGCTGGCCGCGGTGCTGTGTTCCTTCGGTCGGTCGGGAGGAGCGGAGAGTGAGGAGCCCGGGGAGCATCAGTAATGGCCGTCGCGCTGAATGAGAGAGCCGCAAGAGAAGAGGCCGGCGAAATCGCGCGTTCAGAGCGCTTCCTGCCCGCGAGAGAGCGGGAAGCGTGAAGCCACGCCCCCCGCCGGCTTCAAAAAAAGCGCGGGACTCCTCCGCTCTCCGCTCCTGCCCCGTTCCCAAGTCCTGCAGGCAGCTGAAGCACTCAAACACATTAAAATGGTTTTTTGAGTACTCACCCAGCTGAGCGCCACAGGGACCCCCAGAGATTTGTGACGCTGTGCCCATCGCTTCCCCCCCAGGGCGGGAACGCAGTGACCCCATAAGCGTGGTTTGCGTCCCCGCAAGGGAAGCAACCCTCATCCCCCGGGGCCGGCAGGGTTCTGCAGGGACCACCTTAAAGGGTAATGCAGATCCGCCAAGGGAGGGGTGGGGGTCCAGCAGCGCTGGGACCCCTGAGACCTCTAGACCACGGGGGTCCAAGTCCCTGTCCGATAAAAATAAAAAAATCTTCTGAGGAGCTGCTTCAGCAGCGACTATCCTCTGTGACCTCAAATTTTAGACTGGAGAGCTGGAGTAGGAGGAGCCCAAGCTGGAGGGGCCGGTCAACACTCTTTTTTTAATCTGAGGTATTCTATCCTGTGTGGGCTCCGCCTACCCACTAGTAATGACTGTGTCTCCCTTCCTTCATTCTGCTGCTGAAATGGACATTTAACTTTTTTCCCAAAATTTTTCTTTCGACACAATTTTTTTAATTTTGTCAAGGGTATCAGGAGAAAATGAACCACAATATTTGTTGTACAATTTCTCCTGAGTACACCGATACCCCATGTGTGGAGGAAGACCAATCTTTAGGAGCACGGCAGTGCTCAGAAGGGAAGGCGCATCATTTGAGATTTTGAATATCAAATTGGCTGGAATCGAGAGCGGACACCATGTCGTGTTTGGAGATTGGAGCCCCTGATGTACCTAAACAGTGGAAACCCCCATAAGTGACCCCATTTTGGAAACTAGACCCCCCAAGGAACCTATCTAAATGTGTGTTGAGCACTTTGAACCCCCAAGGGCTTCACAGAAAGTTATAACGTAGAGCCAGAAAATTAAAAAATCATATATTTTCCACAAAAATGATCTTTTCACCCCCAATTTTTATTTTCCAGCGGGTAACAGGACCCCAAAAGTTATTGTGCAATTTGTCCTGAGTACGCTGATACCCCATATGTGGGGGTAAACCACTATTTCGGCGCATGGCAGAGCTCAGAAGGGAAGGAGCGCCGTTTTCAAATGCAGACTTTGATGGAATGTTTTGCTGGCATCATGTCGCATTTGGAGAGCCCCTGATGTGCCTAAACAGTGGAAACCCCCCACAAGTGACCCCATTTTGGAAACTAGACCCCCAAGGAACTTATCTAGATGTGTGGTGAGCACTTTGAACCCCCAAGTGCTTCACAGAAGTTTATAACGTAGAGCAGTGAAAATAAAAAAAACATTTTTTTCCACAAAAATGATCTTTTTGCCCCAAATATCATTTTATTAGGGTAACAGGAGAAATTGGACCCCAAAAGTTGATGTGCAATTTGTGCTGAGTATGCTGACACCCCATATGTAGGGGGGAACCACTGTGATCACCTTACTGCGATCTTTGGGAGGCAGAATGAACAAATCCAAAAAGGTGAAGAATTGGCTTTATTTTTTTCGCCGTTCTTCATGCGGTATTAGTGATTAGGCGACTTTATTCCTCGGGTCGGTGCTATTACAGCAATACCAGATTTACATCCTTTTTTCATGCTTAGCTTCTGTCACACACTAAACAAAGCTTTTTTGGAAGAATTTTTTGTAAGAAATTTTTGCATTGCCATATTTTGAGAGCTATAATTTTTCCATATTTCAGCCGACAGAGTAAGGGTGGGCTCGTTTTTTGCGGGACGAGCTGACGTTTTTATTGGTACCATATTCGGGCATATAACGTTTTTTGATCGCTTCCTATTCCGATGTTTGTGGAGGCAGAATGAAAAACCAGCAATTCAGGAATTGTTTTTTTTTTTCTCCGTTCCACTTGTGGTAAAATTGATAAAGCAGCTTTATTCTTTGGGTCACTACGATTACGATACCTCATTTATATCTTTTTTTATGTTTGGCGTTTTTTTACACAATAAAAACTTTTATAGAAAAAATAATTATTTTTGCATCACTTTATTCTGCGAGCTATAACTTTTTTATTTTTTCGCTGATGATGCTGTTTGGCGGCTTGTTTTTTTGCGGGACAAGATGACGTTTTCACCAGTACCATATTTATTTATATCTGTCTTTTTGATCGCGTGTTATTGCACTTTTTCCAAGCGGTATGATGATACCGCTTGGAAAAAGTATAATTGACTACTTTTTTGTGTTTTTTTTTACGGCTTTCACTGAAGGGGTTAACTAGGGTTACGATTTTATAGATGGGATTTTTACAGACGCGGCGATAGCAAAGGTGTATTTTTTTTTGTTTTTTTGGGTTTTTTTTACATAAAAATGTGTATTTTTTAGGGGAATTTTTTTTATTATTTTTTTTTACTAATTTTTTTTAAAATGTTTTTTTTTTACCTTTTCCCTTTATGGGACTTTCACTTTTTCCCTTTTGTTGCAGGTATAATATGTTGCAATGCTCCAGCATTGAGCATGGTCACAGCGGCTTTCCGTAGCTAGATGACCCGGAGGTTGTCATGACAACCCCCGGGTCATCAAGGCAGAGATCGGGCCCTGCAACTACATTGCGGAGACGCCGATCTGAGGCAGAGGGAGCTTCCGACCCTCTGCTTCTCCCCCTGAACGCTACGATCGCGCTCGATCACAGCAATCAGGGGGTTTACAGCCAGGGGCGGCGCGGGCGGCTCCGGATCTCAGTGCAGGAAGCTCAGCCACTGCAGCGCTGAGCTCCTGCACTGATCGCGCTGGAGATGCTGAAATTTCAGCATCTCCTGCCCGATCGCTGCTGTGTTTGGGCAGTCAGATTGACTGACCAATCACAGTGGTGTAAGTGCGGGGACCGACTGCAAAGGTCCCCGCACCGCTTGCCGTGCCTGTCAGCTGACATAGACAGCTGTCGACACTGAACTACCACAGCGTGTTAACACGCAGTGGTAGTTCAAAGGCATGACGTGCACATTCCGTCATGGTGCCAAACTGACACCCTGCCATGACGGACTGTGCACGTCAATGGACAGTAAGGGGTTAATGATAGGGGTCCCAGCAAAATCTTGTAGAAAGGGGTTGTTTATAAACATTGTAACATTGACCTGTGATTTCATTTTCATCATAGATCACTAAGGGCTGTATTTAGTTGACTCATGAGCAGCGTCAGCTCTATGCACGGCCCAGTCCAACTGAGCTACATCGGCGGAATCTGCCCGCAACCAGAGCTAGATTCTATCACTGCAGTCTAACCATTTTAATGTTGCTGTTCAAACTGGCTCCCAACAATGCCCTGCAATTCAACTGTGTGGAGCCGATGGCTTACCATGGCAACTGAAGGTCTGCTGACAGCCCATGTAACTTCCAATCTTAGTCCTCGTGTTACTGGCCACTGGCTGAGCTTTATAGGAGAAACACCAATTCACTATGTGAAGGCAAGTTCAAATTATCTAGTGGGACAATTTTAAAAAATACATATATAATAAAAAAATATATAATACAAAATATATGAGTATAAATCACCTTCCCTTTTCCCTTTAAAAAACTAAAAAAAAAATCTAGATGTGTATTGAGCACTTTGAACTCCCAGGTGCTTCACAGAAGTTTATAACGTTAAACCGTGAAAATAAAATAAAAAACACATTTTTCCCACAAAAATCTTTTCTAGCTACAAAATTTGTATTTTCACAACGGCAAAAGGAGAAAATGGACCCCAAAGTTTGTTGTGCAATTTCTCCTGAGTTCACAGATACCCTATATGTGGTCGAAAACTACTTTTGAGACACAGTGCAAAGCTCAGAAGTAAAGAAACGACATATTACAGTCAAGATTTTTCTTCAGTTGTTTAAGGGTGCCATGTTACATTGGCAGAGCTCCTGAGTTGCCAGAACGGCAGAACCCCCCATAAGTGACCCAATTTTACCAATTAAACCTCTCAATTAATTCATCCAGGTGTGCAGTGATTATATTGAGACAACAGGTGTGTCACAGACTTTTAGGCCGGGATCACACATGCGAGAAACTCGCACGATTCTCATGCGAGTCCCTCGCATGAACATCCGGCGCTGCCGCTAGCACTCGAACCGGAGCATGCGGCTGCATGTATTTCTATGCAGACGCAAGCTCCGGTCCGAGTGCCGGTGGCAGTGCCAGGTGGTTCATGCGAGAGACTCGCACGAGAATCGTGCGAGTCTCTCGCATGTGTGATCTCGGCCTTAAAGTCTGTGACAGACCTGTTGTCTCAATATAATCACTGCACACCTAATGAATTAATTGAGAGGTTTAATTGGTAAAATGGGGTCAGTGAAAAAAAAATAATTACATTTTTACTACCAAAATTGTGTGTACCATTGGGCAGTGAAAAAAAAATTTACATTTTCACTACCAAAATTGTGTATTAGCCCCAAGTTTTAAATTTTCACACTGGGAAACTGGTAAAAATGGCACCAGAATTTGTCCCACAATTTCTGCTGAATGTAGAAATAATTTACCCCATGTGGTTATACAGTACTACTTTGCCATACGGAGTGACTCAGGAGGGACGGAGCACTATTTGCCTACTGGAGCACAGATTTTCCTAGACTAGATTTTGTGGATTCCATATAAAGAGCCACAAAGTGCTAGAAAAGCAGAATCCCCCAAGTGACCACATTTTGGAAATTATAACCCTTTGGGAATTTATCTACAGACGTAGTGACGATTTTGACTCCATGGGTGCTTTCCAGAAACAGGCAGCAGTGGATGTTGCTGAGTGAAAATTTCAAACTGCCGTTATAGTGAACGTACGCCGTAGTGACCAGTATATTGCAATCACCAGTACGTTATGCCCAGCTCATGCTTCTGGAGACACGCACCCGTAAATTAGGCGGGCTCTCAACACTACAGAAATGCCAAACATGTGGGTGCTAAATGTTGTTTAGGCACACTGGGGCCCAGAAGGTAGGGGGGCATTTGGATTTGGGAGCGGAGAATTTGTTGAAATGATTTGAAGGAGCGAACGTGGAAGCCCTCTATATTTCCGTTAACAGATGACGGATCTGAGTGGGGACTTGCTATTTCTGTGGATTGAGTTGACGCTTTTATTGGGAACATTTTACATAACCATTGGGATAATTTATCCGCGGCTCTACGCTAAGCAATTTCTTTGGGGTTTGCATCTATATCTCCGAGTGACGTTACAGATGAAACCCCTGAGGGATGCATTCACTCTAATGAGGCAGCAGATTTACTCTGGACTCCATTTGGCCTCTGTTCAGCTGTGTCCTTTTCAGAAGTGCACAAAACTGTTGCCAAGGGCACTTTTATGCAATTCTAAAAAGAAGGACCCAGCCGGATCACAGGTCAGACGGCGTCCACAGTGCCTTCATCTGCTACATTATACAGAATCTTTTACCAGAGGTTCCGTCTGAATCATGTATTTCAGAGATTTACACGGAAACCCCGGTGTCAGCACTCAGCGCAGAGCGCAGGATAAATGTGCACCAAGCCTTATTGCGATCTTTGGGAGGCAGAATGAAAAAATCAACAGCATGTGAAGAATTGGTTTTATTTTTTACGCCGTTCCTCGTGCGGTATAAGTGATTAGGTGACTATACTTCGGGTCGGTGCGATTACAGTGATACCAGATTTATATTGGGTTTTTATGTTTGGCTGCTGTCACTCACTAAAAGACGCTTTTTATTGTGAAAACTAGTTTTTGCGTCAACATAGCTTGAGAGCTATAATTTTTCTGTATTTCGGCTGACAGTCATGAGAGGGCTCGTTTTTTGCTGGACGAGCTGACGTTTCTATTGCTACCATTTTCGGGCACATGACATTTTTGGATCGCTTTCTATTCTAATATTTGGGAGCTGGAATGAACAAAAACCAGCAATTCAGGAATTGCTTTTTGTTTTGTTTTTTTATACCGTTCTGCGTGTAGTAAATGTGGTAAGACAGTTTTATTCTTCGGGTCAGTACGATTACAGCAATACCATAGTTATATTTTTTTTATGTTTTGGCGCTTTTAAACAATAAAAACTATTTTATAGCAAAAATTATTTTTGCATCACTTTATTGTGATAGCTATAACATTTTTATTTTTCTGCTGATGGGGCTGTATTGCGGCTTATTTTTTGCAGGACAAGATGACATTTTCAGTGGTACCATTTTTATGTACATCCGTCTTTTTATCGCGTTTTATTGCACTTTTTGTTCGGCGTATGATGATAAAGCATTGTTTTTTGCCTTGCTTTTTTTTTTCTTTACGGTGTTCACTGAAGGGGTTAACTAGTGGGATAATTTTATAGAGTGGGTTCTCCGGCGTGGTTATACCAAATATGTGTACATTTATTGTTTAATTTTTTATTTACATAAATATGGTAAATGTATTGGAAAATTTTTTTTTTTCTTTAGGGATTTTTTAAAAAATATTTTTAGACATTCCAATATATATTTTTTTACTTTTTTACATTGTCCCAGGATGGGATAGCACTATATAATGTTAGATCGCTGATCTGACACTGCACTGCAGAGTATCAGATCAGGATCTGACAGGCAGGGAAGGAGGCTCACAAGCACCTTCCCTGCAGGACCCGAGGCCATCTTGGTGCCGGGGGTCTCAATGAAGACCACCAGAACAATGCGATCGCAAAAAGGTCAAAATTGGCTCGGTCACTAAGGGGTTAAATTATTTTAGGAATGTACATAATTTGTTATTGGTAATTTTTGTTATGTATAGACAAACCTATGTTTGTTAATTAACGTGAAATATGCATTTTATTGTAACATCAAAGGAAGAGCCAAGAATTTAAGTTCTCCCTTCCCTTTATTTTCCTTTCCTACTAATCTCAATTACTCCTTTTTAAAGACTTATTTACGTATATCTTTCCTCCATCCCTATTTCCCTTCCCATTATATTTCTGTTAATATTTAAAAATGTCATAAAAATTATTGAAAAGTACTGATGTAAAAAACTCACCAAATACTTAACTTGTGCACGTGGCCTTACTGTTTGTAACTTTTTTACTGATGGTGGCCAATGTTTTTCAGTTGTAGTTGCTCATGTGCAAAAGTGTACAGCTCCCTGCAAATAAAGACCCACGACCATATGCATATCAAAATTGTACATTTCATGTTAGTAACATGATGAAACAGTCTTCACTCTTTGAGTGTGTTCACACATACTGACATCACAGAGACAGCACTCCAAACCAATGTCATTCAATTAGGCTATTGAGGTGAGAGTTTTTTTAAATGGATTGAATGTCAGTAAGAAAAATGGCAGAATGCACTAATTTCTTCCGAATGTTGGATGAATCACTAATTCAAGTCTGTGGCTGAGCAAAAATTATATAATAAATTTCCACATGGATCATTCATATAGCATCGTATTGCAATGCTATTAGCACGAGAAACTGTATTTGGCCATAAAGATGCCAATACAGATGAAAAACTGTTCTTTTTTTTCCAGGAAAAAAATGGGACAATTTTTAATAGTCATGAAAACCTAGCCTTTCCATGAGATTTCAGAGCACAATTGCTGAAATCCATGTTCATTCAGCCACATGAGTTTACGAAAGACGAGCACAGATATTCCAATCTATCACAAAAGTGTTTGGAGGCTTGACGATTTGCAGGTCAGTAAGGTTTTTACACACAAACTTAAGGGTATGCCACACTAAGCGAGATCGCAAACGAGATCGCTAACGAGATCACTAAAACGTCACTATTTTGCATCTCGTTAGCGACCTCGTTGTGTGTGGCATGTAGCAACGATGTGGCCCCTGCTGTGATGTCGCTGATCGTTCACTAGCGTTCTGGACCATTTTTTGATCATTGGTGTCCTGCTGGTGAGCCTATATCGCTGTGTTTGGCACCTTTGCGAACGACGAGCGACCTCGTTTGTGATGCATATGTTGTTTAGCGTCACGGAGTGGATCGCAATATCTGTAAGTTCTCTTTTGCGTCACAGAGAGGATCGCAGAAGTTGCAAAGCAGGCTAGCAGGACGCAGAGAGCAGGAGCGATGCTGGAAATTCCTATGAATCAGAAGCGCTCAGTACATGCTAATGACATCCTAACGACCGCCAAAGTCGTTAAAGAGATCGCTGACCGCTGATGAGTTGTTTATGAGATCTCCTGTTTGGCAGCTACTAGCGACCTAAAAGAGATCACATAAACGATCTCATTAGCTTGCGTCGTTATCGAGATCGCTAACGAGATCGCTAAGTGTGGCAGTACCTTTAGTATAAGTTTTAATCATATATTGTAATCATTTTACTTTGGTTATACACATAATATGATGCCCTAATATGAGGTCCTCCCTAAACTATTGCCAGAAACTTGAAAGAGTACAGTATTCAAAATCAGTTACGTGTTTGTCATTACATATTTTTTGCTCACTGGAACTAAGGAGAGGGCTAAAGGAAGGCATGCCTCAGTCTTACATCAACTAAAACAATGCTCTTAGCAGCTAAAAAAAATGACACTTTGCATGTTATTTCCTTATTTTGTTATTATGAACTTAAAAATTTGTTGCAATCTGTGAGATGTATTTTTTATTCTTGCACATAGGTAGAATTCTACATATCCTGTTCATATGGTCTAGACTAGATGTAGGTCACATGTACATTGTCCCCATACTGCAGAGGCTGTCCGGGGGATCACGGCTTGAAATAGTGATATTCACATATAGAAAATATTGAAATGAAATCATTAAAGTGCTTGAATAGCACAATGTTCATTTAACTTAAACAATGTAATCAGAGAGGAAACATTCCTTCCGTATAAGCTTTTTAATTTGGTCTTACCAATGATGAGTAAAACATTCTAATTAAACAAGCAGAGATTGCTTCAGGAAACTCTGCTTCTTTGAAGAGTTTTTCTTTTCCCATTTCCTTAAAAGGTTTGAAAGTTTTTCTCTTGAAGTATTTATTTCCAGCTTTTTGATTGGACAGTTCCTACTTTGGCGAGTTTTCATTTAGGTTTTACCGCTGTTTTTTTCTTCTACTTTTTTTATGGAATGACCAGCTTCCAAGTGGAAGTCCATCTGAAGAATGGTTAAGGTCACTTCTTTAGTCCACTTTGCAGCTTTCAAACCACAAAGAAATTAAAACAAGCTCAAAAAGTAGGACGACACGGACAGCAAGTCGTTTTGACATTGCACATGTTTATTCTTTTTCGCACTTGTTTTAAGTTTTTTTTTTTCAATTGGAAAATTCTAACATTTTCAATTTCAAAAATTGAAAAAAAAAAGAATAAACAGGACAATATAAGTATCAATATATCATAGAATATGAGTTCATGTCCAATAAAACATCAAGTTATAGTAAGAAACAGGAGGGAAGGCAAGGGAACATTTTAAGCCATCAATATTATAATTATGAGGTTATTAAAATCCAATGGAAACCATACATAGTGCAGCCAGGCGTGGAGCATAGTCAGTAAAGAAAAGAAATGCATAGGCGTAAAGGGTGGGTCACATCAGTCTGATGAGAGGCAGTAGGTATCGGATTCCTGGAATTCAATCAAGTCTCACAGTATCCTTCACAGCCAGTGGGGGATTGGGCAATCAAATGTTCCATCCTAGTTAGAAAAGCTATTTCAGGTAACCACAACTCCAGAGTAAGTGAAGTACTTTTCCAGTGACGAGGAATGACATTCTTAGCAGTATGTGTAAGGTAGTTTATTAAAACTCTTTTGTATCTGGTGAAACTAGTTTGGATCATAAAGAGCAAAAGAGATTCAGGAGAGTCCGGTATAGAGAGACTAGTCATTTTTTTTAATAGTTTAAATTACCCGAGTCCAGAAACCTCTTATTATGAGGCAGCTCCACCAAATGTGTGTCATCGTCCCCTCCTCCACTCCACGTCTCCAGCATCTATCTGATACTGTGGGAAAGCACTTATGAAGTAATACCGGAACCTGGTACCATCTCGAGATAATCTTAAAGGAGGTCTCTTGAGTTTTGGCTGCAATGGAAGTTTTGTGAGCAAATTGGAAACATTTAGCCCATTGCGAGTCTTCAAAAGATTTGCCAAATTCTTTTTCCCATGCAGTACGATAGGGTGGTCTGACAGTTGTAGTTTGGGATATAAAGTGATTATAGAGCAACAACAGAGTGCGAGGGTGATGTCACTGAGAGGCAAAGTTTTTCAGAATTTGTAACATCCCTATTCAGCTATCTTTCTTAACAAGGGAATAGAAATGTTGCAATTGTCTATAATCATAGTTGGCTCTTGAAGGGATAGGGCGGTCCCGAAATATCTCGTTAAAGCGTATTAAAGATGCATTAGATAGTACATGAGCAAAATGAAGAGGATATTTTTTCTACCCAGAAATCAACTGGGAGATAGCCCTGGTAAGAAGGTGGGGTTGTCTGAGATTGGGTATAATGGGCCGTGTGGATCATTTAGAGAGATATTTTTATTGTCTCGACATAGGGCTAGGATTGTACAGTATGTGCTGTAGGATTGTTAAGAGGGTTTAGGGACTGATGGATGAGGGCTCCAGGGGATTGTAGTTAATGCCTTTGGACACGGTTTCCATTATATGAGCTAAAAGGTTCCCATGCTGATGATGAAAATATTTGAGTATTCTGGTATGGACTGCCGCCATGTAGTATTTCCTACAATCCGGGAGACTGAGGCCTCCCATCTGTTTAGGCCTGACTAAGATATCACCACAAATAAGTGGACGACCAGTCGGACAAATGAACTTGAAAAAGCTACTAAATAGAGGTTTCAAAAAAATTTAAAGGGATTCTTATTGGGATAATTTGAAAGAGGTAAAGCAGTTTAGGTAGAATATTCATTTTTAATATATTTACTCTGCCAAACCATGAGAAATCCTTAGCATTCTATGAATTAAGGTCCTTATGGATTTGACCAAGTGTTTGTAGTTGCGGTCAAACAGTCGAGATAGATTACTACGCATGCGTATCCCTAAGTATTTTATACACTGTGATGGCCAAGAAAAAGGAAAATTTTATTGGATGATAGCCTGAGTGGTAGTCGGCAAGGAGAAGTTGAGAGCCTGAGATTTTGAAGTGTTTATTTTGAAGTTGGACCAAGCGCCAAAATGATCCACTTCTGCCATGATAGATGAAATTGATATATGTGGGCTTGTAATGTATAGGAGGACATAATCCACAAAGGTGGAACACTTATATTCCACTTGCCCTATAGTGATACCTTTAATGTCAGGATTATCACTAACAGGATAGCAAATCCTCTGGAATTTCACGCCTCAACATGTCCGATTATCCACTACACTCGGATCCTTCAGACGGAACCTGAAAACCCATCTCTTCAGGAAAGCCTACAACCTGTAATAACCATTCTGCCGCCTCTCCACCAGCCGAGCTGTCGCACCCCGACCTTCTGTCTCTTCCCCATTATCCCGTAGAATGTAAGTTCGCAAGGATAGGATCCTCTCCCCTGTGTACCAGTCTGTCATTGTAAATTTGTTTACTGTAAACGATATCTGTAACTTTGTATGTAACCCCTTCTCATGTACAGCACCATGGAATTAATGGCGCTATATAAATAAATAATAATAATAATATATAGGAGAGGGGAGATAGGGAATCATGTGTTGTACCATTAGAGATTGTGAATGATGGGGACAGAGTTCCATTTATCTTTATTTTTAGCACTTTGTAACAGGTTTTCAGGTGGATTTCAAAGTGGATCCACCTAAAAAAGATGCCGTGTGCACAAACTCCAAAGTGGATTTCTCATAAAAATAAATAAGAATAATTTTCCAATACTTTTTGAGGAGGATTCTGGGAAGGATCCACTTAAAAAAAGCCTCAAAAAAACTTTGAAAGCACATGGCCAAATACTTATTAATGGTATGCTTCAAGAGTATGTGCACACAAAGTCTTTTTGCAGAGTTTTTGAGGAGTTTTGAGCTTTTGGAGTTTCTGTCCAAAAACTAAAAAAAAAAACTTAGTGTGAACATACCATAAGATTTGTTTTTGGAAACCAAAGTTCAACTATTCACATGCTGTAAAGACCTAAAAAGGAAGTCTCCAATACAAAGCTTAACTGAATAAAGTTAAGTTTGCCTGACTTTACAAATTGTCTGTGATCTTATTTCACCGTCTACCACGCTCTGTGACTGATAATATGCTGTCTTTCTCCGCCAATCAAATTCTCATCACAGCTCAGGACTACTCTCTTCTTCATACCTGGTGACTACTACCTTTGAAATCTCAGTTATACGTAAGTATCTTCCCAGCAAGGCTCGCTCTAGGTGTTCGTGGATCCCGGGGAAAAAATTCTCAGTCCCTTTAATACATACTACGATTCATGATGCACAAATATGGCAGCAAAATATAGGTATAGTACAATGCCAAATATTTCACCTACTCCTTAAATTACATGGGTGAAATATGAAATATCTATTGTACATTCTACAATAGCACAGAAACCAAACAGTATAGTCCTCCATACAGTATTATGGGCACCAAATAGCGCTCCATACAGAAAAAAGGACCCCATATAATGTTCCATACAGTATAGTGAACCCCATTATATTGCTCCATACAGAATAGGCCCCATGTAAAAAGCCAGAGCAGAAAATAATGCATGTTGCACTTTTTAATACGGCTCACCAATTTTGCAGTAGAAACTGGTGAAAAAGCCTGATGACAATGTCGTTCTAACATTACTTGTCATCCGTTGAGACATAAAGAAAACAGATCCAGGTGGATGGAATTCTGGTCTAAAACCTCATTTAGTTGTCAATATTTTTGCATAAGGGCTTATTATCATCTGCGTATAAATTGCAAGTGTGCAATCCGATAAAAATCGGATTGCACTTTGAATAATGGTATTCAATCATTAGGGGTTGGTCTGCAATTTTTATGTCATCTTCAATCTGGATGAGAAAAAAAAATTGCAGTGTGCTGCGAGTGGCCGCGTACATCGGACACTCGCCAATGTAAGTCAATGGGTGAGAGAAAAAATTGCACGGCACACGGACCATGCGTGTGCTGTCCGATTTTTTACGCACACATCTCAAGAAAACATAAACCAGACATTTCATCAGCCAAGAATAGTAAATTCATAGCTCAAATCGGCAGAATAGAATAAAAAGAAGAGATTAGATATAAAGAAAAAAGAAGAGATTAGATAGATAGATGGATAGATAGATAGAAAGAAATATATCAGTGAGATATATAATTCATGTAGAGCGTGTGTAGTTCTCTGTACTTGAATAGCTAATAAATAAATGTAAAAAATGGAGTGGGGTCCCCCTTTTTTAAATAATCAGCTAAGCAAAAGCAGACACCTGTGAGCTGTAGTAATAGCCTGGAAATGGGTCTATATCCTTGGAGCTTCCCAACCTATTGATATCAGCTCACAGGTGTCTCCTTAGCCTTTACTGGTTATTAAAAGGAAACCCTAAAAAAAAAAAAAAAAAAAAAAAGACGTGGGGTCCCCTCTATTTTTAATAACAAGCAAAGGCTAAGAGGATAGCTGTGGGTTGATATGAATAGGCTGGGAATGTCCATGGATATTGGCCCCTTCCCAGCCTAATAAGAACAGCTCTCAGCCCCCCCCCACAAGTAGCGCATCCATTAGATTTGGGAGGAAATTGTGGGTGCGTCTTACACTCTGAATGTAGCTTACTGGGGGCGGCTGCGGTGGAGCTGTGTCAGAGGAGGCAGGGTCGTTGCTGCAGGAGGCTGACGGCGGAAGAAGTGGGGAAATGATGCAGACCACGGGCTGTGACATTCACAGTGATTTAGACGTACCCACAGAACACATCCAAGTTGTATAAATAAGATACTTATACATATAATTTGTATATAAAAAAAATGATGTTTGTGCTATAAACATGTTTATTACTTTAATAATTAGGAGTGTTACGGGATGTCCTAAGATTACATGATTTCTTAGTGCTGAACTAAATAATTTATGTGATAAAAGTATTCATGGACACTTCATGTTTTATTGTCAATTACACTAGTAGTGGATTTTATTACACAATGGGTAAAGTTGGCGTCTTTGAGAAGTGAGGAGAGGAGTTGTTGCAGTCGGAAGTCCACAGATCTTAAACTGAAAACATCCATTATTTTTGTATATTTAATTGTGAAGGTGTAAATTTATTTGACTTTTTCACGCTTCATAAAACCGGGTTTAACCCAAAAGTTAGGTTGTAAACTATTTTTTGAGTCAATCCACCAGTTCTCAGGATTGGGGTCTGTCATTCAAGGACAATGTTTTATTGCATTTGTTGTATTTTGCTGCAATCACTTTACTTTCTACCCTTAAAGTCTGCCGTAAAAGCAATCCTGCAAAAGCAAAATACTACTAAAATACTTCATAAAAGAGATGTTGTTTATACCTGCTTTATATGATTGGGTAACAAAAAACTTAGGGTCTGATTCATTAAAGTTGTGCGAAATTCTAGGGTAAAAGCTTAGAAAAGTCACAATGTTTTGTTTCAACATGAGGCTGTGCTAAAAGTGAACACATTTGGCAATCTCAAACCAAATTTTCCCAAACATCTCCAGTAAAGTGAGTGGAGCTGGGTTTGAACAGGGGCCTGGCAACCGAGGCTCGGGCAAATTCAGGCAAGCGGCAGCGTTCCTTAAGCCAGGGGTCGACAAAGTTGTTCAGAATCTAGTAGCCAGCCAAAAAATTTAGGAGCCAAATGCCTGCCCATCATCATCATTGCCTCCCCATCATCATCAATGCCGCCCATTATCATCATCGCCTCCCCCTCATCATCAATGCCTGCCCATCATCATCATTGCCTCCTCATCATCATATGGCCTCCCCATTTATCATCATTGCCTCCCCATTATCATCATTTCCTGCCCATCATCATCATCGCCCCCCTCATCATCATCAATGCCTGCCCATTATCACAATGCCTGCCCATCATCATAATTGCCTCCCCATCATCATCATTGCCTCCCCATTATCATCAATGCCTCCCCTTATCATCAATTTCCTTCCCCTTCATCATCAACGCCTCCCATCATCTTCATGGGCCCCCCATTATCATCAATGCCTGCCCATCATCATAATGCC
>JARQOD010000003.1:507415551-507501482 GCA_033576555.1 Oophaga sylvatica | reverse complement strand
AACACGCAGTGGTAGTTCAAAGGCATGAGGAAAATTCCGAGGTGCCAAACTGACCCCTCCCATGCGGATGTGCACGCAGGGGACATAAGGGGTTAATGATGGGGGTCCCAGCAAAATCTTGTAAAAGGGGGTTGTTTAAAAAATTGTAACATTGCCGTGTTTCTTTTTCATCATAGATCCTAAGGGCGTATTTATTGACTCTAGCAGGTACCCTTTTTGCAGGGCCCCAGCCCCAAACTGAGTACATGGCGGAATTGCCGAACCCAAGTTTTCTATCACTGCAGTCTAACATTTTAAATTTTGTGTTCAAACGGGCTCCCAACAAGCCCTGAATTTCAACGTGTGGAGCCAGGTTACATGGCAACTAAAGGCTGCTGACGCCCATGTAATTTCCAATCTTAGCCCTCGGTTACGGCCACGCTGAGCTTATAGGAGAAACACAATTCACTATGTGAAGGCAATTTCAATTATCTAGGGGGAAAATTTTTAAAAAAATCAAAATAATAAAAAAATAATAATACAAATAATGAGTTTAAATCCCCTTTCCCTTTTTCCCCTTTAAAAAACTAAAAAAAAAAACTAGATGTGTATTGACACTTTGAATCCCGGGCTTCACAGAAGTTTTTTAAATTAAACCGTGAAAATTAAATAAAAAACAATTTTTCCCACAAAAATTTTTTTTTAGCTACAAAATTTGATTTCACAACGGAAAGGAAAAAATGGACCCCAAAAATTTTTTGTGCAAATTTTTCCTAGTTCACAGATACCATATTTTTTTGAAAACTATTTTTGGACACAGGCAAAGTCAGAAGTAAAAAAAACGACAAAATTACGTCAAGTTTTTTTTTCATTTTTTAAGGGGCCCGTTACATTGGGGAAGCTCCCCAGTTGCCAAAACGGGGAACCCCCCCAAAATGACCCAATTTTACCAATTAAAAAACCCCAATTTTTCTTCCCGGTGGAAATTATATTTAACAAAAAGGGGTGTCACGATTTTAGGCCCGGGGTCCCCACATGCAAAACCGCACGATTCTCTGCGAGTCCCTGCATAAAAATCCGGGGCGCCGCTGCACCGAAACCGGGGCACGGCGCATGTATTTTTATGCAGACCAAGCCCGGTCCAGTCCGGGGGGAGTCCCAGGGGGGTTCATGCGAGAACCGCCGAAAAAACGTGCGAGCTCTGCTTTGGGATCTCGCCTTAAAGTCTTGACAGCCCCTTTTTCTCAAAAAATCACGCACCCCGAGTTTAAATTTTGAGGGGTTTAAAGGAAAAGGGGGGGCATGAAAAAAAAAAAATTACATTTTTACTACCAAATTGTTGTACCTTGGCGGAAAAAAAAATTTCTTTTTCACTCCCAAAATTTGTTTTTAAACCCAAAAATTTTAAATTTCACACGGAAACTGAAAAAGGCCCAGAATTTGTCCCACAATTTCGGGAAATGTAGAAATAATTCCCTGGGTTATACAGTATATTTGCCTACGGGGACTAAGGGGGAGCATTTCCCTACGGGGACGTTTTTCCAGACTAGATTTTTGGTTCCCCAATAAAAGCCCAAATGCTAAAAAACAGAATCCCCCCAAGGCCATTTTTGGAAAAAAACCCCTTTTTGGGAATTTATCTAAACTAGTGACGATTTGATCCAGGGGTTTTCCCAAAAAAAGCAGCAGGGATTTTTCGGTGAAAATTTAAAAATCCCCTTTTATTTAACTACGCCGTAGTGACCAAAAATTCAATCCCATATTTTTGCCCAGCCATGCTTGGGGGAACAGCCCCCGAAAATTGGGGGGTCCCCCCACAAAAGAAATCCCAAAATTTTGGGGGAAAAAGTTGTTTAGGCAATGGGCCCAGAAGGTGGGGGGGGTTTTGGGGTTTGGGGCGGGGAATTTTTTGAAAAATTTAAGGGCGAACTGGAAGCCCTAAAATTTTTCCAAACAGATGAGGGGGGTTTAGGGGGGACTTGCTTTTCTGTGGATTGGTACCTTTTTTTGGGGAAAAAATTTTCCTAACCTTGGAAATTTACCCCGGGGTTTAAAGCAAGCAATTTCTTGGGGTTTGTCATATCCCGGTGACGTTACGGAAAAACCCCCTGAGGTGCATTCCCCCAATGAGGGCCGATTTATCTGGATCCTTTGGGGCCTCTGTCCGTGTTTTTTTTAGAAGTGACAAAACTTTTGAAAGGGACTTTTGCAATTCTAAAAAAAGGACCCCCGGTACGGCAGACGGGTCCACAGTGTTCATCGCAAATTTATGGGGAATTTTTCCGGGTTTGCTAAATCATTTTTTCGAGATTTCAGGGAAAAACCCCGGGCGCACTCAGCGCAGAGCGCAGGAAAAAAGTGCACCAACTTATTCGATCTTTGGGGGGCAGAATAAAAAATAAAATGTGAAAAATTGGTTTTTTTTTTTAGCCATTCCTTGGGGTTTAAAAGTAAATTTGGTGCTAATTTTGGGCGGTGCGATTCAGTGATACCGTTTATATGGGGTTTTTTTGTTTGGGTGCTGTCCTCAAAAAGCGCTTTTTATTGTGAAAACTGTTTTTTTGGTCAACAAGCTTGAGAGCATAATTTTTCGTTTTCGCTGACAGTCATGAGGGGCTCTTTTTTTTTGGACAGTGCGTTTCAAATTTCTACCATTTCGGGCCTGACATTTTTGGATCGTTCTTTCAATTTTGGGAGGGGAATGAAAAAAACCAAATTCGGAATTGTTTTTTTTTTTTTTTTTAACCGTCTGCGGGGTAAAAGTGGTAAGACTTTTTTTTTTCTTTGGTCAGTACGATTACACAAAACCTAGTTTTTTATTTTTTTTATTTTTGGGGGCTTTTTAAAAAAAAAAAAATATTTTAATCAAAAAATTTTTTTTTCATCACTTTATTTTGATAGCTATAAATTTTTTTTTTGTGAGGGGTGTTTGCGGTTTTTTTTGAGGCAAATACATTTTTTGTGGACCCTTTTTATGTACATCCCCCTTTTTTTTCGGTTTTTTTTTCACTTTTTTTTTGGGGTTGATGATAAAGATTTTTTTTGCCTTGCTTTTTTTTTTTTTTACGGTGTTTTTCTGAAGGGGTTTAATAGTGGGTAATTTTTTTAATGGGTTCCCGGGGTGGTTTTTCCAAAATTAATTTTTTGTTTAATTTTTTATTTACATAAATATGGTAAAAGTATTGGGGAAATTTTTTTTTTTTTAGGGGTTTTTAAAAAAAATTTTTAGACATCCAAAATATTTTTTTCTTTTTTAATTGTCCCAGGTTTGGGGTGACTAATTTGGATGCTGATTCACTGCACGCAAGTACAGATCAGGATCTGAAGGCAGGGGAAGGGGGCCCCAAGTCACCCTTTCCCGCAGGACCCCCAGGCCATCTTTTGGGCCGGGGGTCTAAATGAAAACCCAAAAAACGATCGCAAAAATAAAATTGGCTCGGTCCAAGGGGGGTTTAAATTTTTTTGGGAATGACAAAAATTGTTTTTGGTAATTTTTGTTATGAAGCAAATTGTTTTTTAATTAAGGGAAATATGCATTTTTTGTAACATCAAAGGAAAACCAAGAATTTAATTTCCCCTTTCCCTTTATTTTTTTTAAATCCAATTACCCTTTTTAAAGATTATTTTCGTATATTTTCCCCATCCCTTTTTCCCTTCCCCCTTATATTTTGTTAAATTTAAAAAGTAAAAAAAATTAAAATTGAAAAGTACTGATGAAAAAACTCACCAAATCTTAATTGTGCACTGCCTTCTGTTTGTAACTTTTTTATGATGGTGGCCAATGTTTTTCGTTGATTCTAAGTGCAAAATAAAGCCCCTGCAAATAAAGACCCCGACCAATGCATATCAAAATTGTAATTTAGTTATAACTATAAAACGTCTTCACTCTTTGAGTTTTTTTTACACAAACGAACACAGAGACAGCACTCC
This sequence comes from Oophaga sylvatica, assembly GCA_033576555.1. Classification (NCBI taxonomy): domain Eukaryota; kingdom Metazoa; phylum Chordata; class Amphibia; order Anura; family Dendrobatidae; genus Oophaga; species Oophaga sylvatica. The sequence goes on along the minus strand of JARQOD010000003.1, from coordinate 507,497,573 downwards.
CCAATGTCATTTTTTTGGCTATTGAGGGGAAATTTTTTTTTAAAGGTTTGAATTCGTAAAAAAAGGCAAAAATCACTTTTCTTCCGAATGTTAAAAGAATACAAATTCAATCTGTGGCGGCAAAAAATTTATAATAAATTCCACTGGATCATTCTTGCATCGATTGCATGCATTGACAGAAACTTTTTTTTGGCCAAAAAGATCCCAAAACAGTAAAAAACTGTTCTTTTTTTTCCGAAAAAAATGGGACAATTTTTAATACATAAAAACCACCCTTTCCGAGATTTGAGCAAAATTTTCTAAAAAACCAGTTCATCGCCCATTTTTTTTCGAAAGACAGCACAATTTCAATCATCACAAAAGTTTTTGGGGGGCTTGACGATTTGCAGGTCAGTAAGGTTTTTACCACAAACTTGGGAAAGCCACACAAAGCGAGATCGCAAACGGACGCAAAAGAGATCACTAAAACGCACTATTTTGCGTCTCGTTAGCGACCCGTTGTGTTGGAGAGCAACGATGTGGCCCCTCGTGATTTGGATCTTCATACTTTGGCCCCTTTTTTATCTTTGGTTTCCCCGCTGGTGCCTTCGCTGTGTTTGGCACCTTTTGCGAACGCGAGCGACCCTTTGTGACCATATGTTGTTTGGCCGGGGTGGCGAAAAATCGTAAGTTCTTTTGGTCAAGAAGTACGAAGTTTCAAAGCAGGTGCGGGGCGCGAGGCAGGGCAGCTGGAAATTCCCATGAATCAAACCCCCCAGTACAGAAAAAGACTCCTAAGACCGCCAAATCGTTAAAGGATCCTGACCCCGTGAGTTTTTATAAATCTCTTTTTGGAAACTCTAGCCCCCAAAAGAGATCACATAAACACCAAAAGCTTGCTGTTATCGAGATCGCTAACGGTGCTTTTGGCAGCCTTTTTTAAAAGTTTTATCTATTTGAAAACATTTTACTTTGGTTGTACAATAAAATATGCCCAAATGGGCCCCCCCAAAATATTGCCGAAATTTTAAAGGCAATTATTAAATCAGTTACGGTTGTATTACAATTTTTTCTCAGGGAAACAAGGAGAGGCAAAAGGAAAGGGCTGCCTCTTTACATCAATAAAACAATGCTCTTAGCGCTAAAAAAATACATTTGCATGTTTTTCCTTATTTTTTTTTATGAACTAAAAAAATTTTTTGAACTGTGAGATGTTTTTTTTTCTTTAATAGGTAGAAATTTTAAATCCTTTTATATGGTCTAGCTAAAGTGGTCACTTCTTTTTCCCCCCTACTGAGAGGCTGCCCGGGGGGGTCACGTTTTTTAAAAGGGTTTACTAAAAAAAATATTGAAATAAAAAATTAAAGTGCTTTAAAAGCACAATGTTCATTTACTTAAACAATGTAATAGAGGGAAAAAATTCCTTCCGTAACTTTTTAATTTGTTCCAAGTGAGAAAAAAAATTCTAATTAAAAAAGCAAGATTGTTCGGAAACTCGCTTCTTTGAAGAGTTTTTTTTTCCCCCTTTCCCTTAAAAGGTTTGAAAGTTTTTCTCTTGAAGTTTTTATTTTCCGCTTTTGATTGGGGGCAGTTCCTATTTTTCGAGTTTCATTTGGGGTTTTCCGCGTTTTTTTTTTTACTTTTTTTAGGAATGCCCCCTTTTCCCAAAGGGGGGGTCATCTGAAGAAGGTTTAAGGTCACTTTTTTTTCCACTTTGAGCTTTCAACCAAAAAAAATTTTAAAAAACTCAAAAAGTAGGCAAACCCGGGCAGCAATTTTTGACATTGCACTTTTTTTTCTTTTTGCCCTTTTTTTAAATTTTTTTTTTTAATTGGGGGAAAATTTAACATTTTTAATTTAAAAAAATTAAAAAAAAAAAGAAAAAAACAGGACAAATAAATAATTATCTAGAAATGGTTCAGTCCAAAAAAACATCAGTTTTTTAAGAAAAAGGGGGAAAGGAAAAGGGGAAATTTTAACCATAATTATAATTATGATTTTAAAATCCAAAGGAAAAATACATAGTGCCCGGCGTGGAGATTTGTCAGTTAAAAAAAAGAAATGCTAGGCGTAAAGGGTGGGTACATATCTGATGAGAGCAGAGGTATCGTTCTGGAATTCAATCAATCTCCGAAACCTTCCAGCCCTGGGGGATTGGGCAATCAATGTTCCCATCCCAGTTAGAAAAGTATTCAGGTAACCCCAACTCCAATAATGAAATACTTTCCGTGCGAGAAGCATTTTAGAGTAGTGAAGGGGTTTTTTTAAAAAATCTTTTGTTTGGGTGAAATGTTTGGACTAAAAGCAAAAGAGATCGGGGGAGTCCCGGGAATAGAGGACTAGCTTTTTTTTTTAAAAGTTTTAAAATTTCCCCAGCCAGAAACCCCTTTTTATGGGGACTCCCCAAATGTGTGTCATCCCCCTCCATCCCCGCCCAGCTCTACGATACTGTGGAAAGCACTTATGAAGTAATACCGGAAAAAGGGGGCCATTCGAGAATCTTAAAGGGGTCTCTGAGTTTTGGCTGCAAAGGGGAAATTTTGTGAGAAATTGGGAAAAATTTTCCCATTTTGGTCTTCAAAAAAATTTTCCAAATTTTTTTTCCCTGCACGTAGGGTGGTCGACATTTTGTTTTTGGGGTTAAAAAGGTTAAGGCAAAAAAAGAGGCGAGGGGGATGTAGGAAGGGAAAATTTTTCAGAAAATTTGTCATCCCATTAGCTATTTTTCTTAAAAGGGAATGAAATGTTGCAATTTTTTTTTAAACTGTTGGTTTAAGGGTAGGGCGGGCCCCAAATATCCGTTAAAAAGTATAAAAATGCTTGATGTACATGAGCAAAAGAAGAGGATATTTTTCTACCCCAAATCAATGGAGATAGCCCGGGGAAAAGGGGGGTTGTCTGAGATTGGGTATAATGGGCCGGGGATCATTTTTAGAGATATTTTTTTTTCTCGACATAGGGGGAGGTTGACAGTATGTGCTGTAGGATTTGTTAAGAGGGTTTAGGGGGACTGATGGATGAGGGCTCCAGGGGATTGTAGTTAATCCCTTTTTGGACACGGTTTCCATTATATGAGCTAAAAGGTTCCCATTGCTGTGATGAAAATATTTGAGTATTCTGGTATGGACTTCCGCCATGTAGTATATTCCTACAATCCGGGAGACTGAGGCCTCCATCGTTTAGGCCTGACTAAGATATCACCACAAAAAGTGGACGACCAGTCGGACAAATGAACTTGAAAAGCTACTAAATAGAGGTTTCAAAAAAATTTAAAGGGATTCTTATTGGGATAATTTGAAAGAGGTAAAGCAGTTTAGGTAGAATATTCATTTTTAATATATTTACTCTGCCAAACCATGAGAAATCCTTAGCATTCTATGAATTAAGGTCCTTATGGATTTGACCAAGTGTTTGTAGTTGCGGTCAAACAGTCGAGATAGATTACTACGCATGCGTATCCCTAAGTATTTTATCAACTGTGATGGCAAGAAAAAGGAAAATTTTATTGGATGATAGCCTGAGTGGTATGGGCAAGGAGAAGTTGAGAGCCTGAGATTTTGAAGTGTTTATTTTGAAGTTGGACCAAGCGCCAAAATGATCCACTTCTGCCATGATAGATGAAATTGATATATGTGGGCTTGTAATGTATAGGAGGACATAATCCACAAAGGTGGAACACTTATATTCCACTTGCCCTATAGTGATACCTTTAATGTCAGGATTATCACTAACAGGATAGCAAATCCTCTGGAATTTCACGCCTCAACATGTCCGATTATCCACTACACTCGGATCCTTCAGACGGAACCTGAAAACCCATCTCTTCAGGAAAGCCTACAACCTGTAATAACCATTCTGCCGCCTCTCCACCAGCCGAGCTGTCGCACCCCGACCTTCTGTCTCTTCCCCATTATCCGTTAGAATGTAAGTTCGCAAGGATAGGATCCTCTCCCCTGTGTACCAGTCTGTCATTGTAAATTTGTTTACTGTAAACGATATCTGTAACTTTGTATGTAACCCCTTCTCATGTACAGCACCATGGAATTAATGGCGCTATATAAATAAATAATAATAATAATATATAGGAGAGGGGAGATAGGGAATCATGTGTTGTACCATTAGAGATTGTGAATGATGGGGACAGAGTTCCATTTATCTTTATTTTTAGCACTTTGTAACAGGTTTTCAGGTGGATTTCAAAGTGGATCCACCTAAAAAAGATGCCGTGTGCACAAACTCCAAAGTGGATTTCTCATAAAAATAAATAAGAATAATTTTCCAATACTTTTTGAGGAGGATTCTGGAAGGATCCACTTAAAAAAAGCCTCAAAAAAAACTTTGAAAGCACATGGCCAAATACTTATTAATGGTATGCTTCAAGAGTATGTGCACACAAAGTCTTTTTGCAGAGTTTTTGAGGAGTTTTGAGCTTTTGGAGTTTCTGTCCAAAAACTAAAAAAAAAAACTTAGTGTGAACATACCATAAGATTTGTTTTTGGAAACCAAAGTTCAACTATTCACATGCTGTAAAGACCTAAAAAGGAAGTCTCCAATACAAAGCTTAACTGAATAAAAGTTAAGTTTGCCTGACTTTACAAATTGTCTGTGATCTTATTTCACCGTCTACCACGCTCTGTGACTGATAATATGCTGTCTTTCTCCGCCAATCAAATTCTCATCACAGCTCAGGACTACTCTCTTCTTCATACCTGGTGACTACTACCTTTGAAATCTCAGTTATACGTAAGTATCTTCCCAGCAAGGCTCGCTCTAGGTGTTCGTGGATCCCGGGGAAAAAATTCTCAGTCCCTTTAATACATACTACGATTCATGATGCACAAATATGGCAGCAAAATATAGGTATAGTACAATGCCAAATATTTCACCTACTCCTTAAATTACATGGGTGAAATATGAAATATCTATTGTACATTCTACAATAGCACAGAAACCAAACAGTATAGTCCTCCATACAGTATTATGGGCACCAAATAGCGCTCCATACAGAAAAAAGGACCCCATATAATGTTCCATACAGTATAGTGAACCCCATTATATTGCTCCATACAGAATAGGCCCCATGTAAAAAGCCAGAGCAGAAAATAATGCATGTTGCACTTTTTAATACGGCTCACCAATTTTGCAGTAGAAACTGGTGAAAAAGCCTGATGACAATGTCGTTCTAACATTACTTGTCATCCGTTGAGACATAAGAAAACAGATCCAGGTGGATGGAATTCTGGTCTAAAACCTCATTTAGTTGTCAATATTTTTGCATAAGGGCTTATTATCATCTGCGTATAAATTGCAAGTGTGCAATCCGATAAAAATCGGATTGCACTTTGAATAATGGTATTCAATCATTAGGGGTTGGTCTGCAATTTTTATGTCATCTTCAATCTGGATGAGAAAAAAAAATTGCAGTGTGCTGCGAGTGGCCGCGTACATCGGACACTCGCCAATGTAAGTCAATGGGTGAGAGAAAAAATTGCACGGCACACGGACCATGCGTGTGCTGTCCGATTTTTTACGCACACATCTCAAGAAAACATAAACCAGACATTTCATCAGCCAAGAATAGTAAATTCATAGCTCAAATCGGCAGAATAGAATAAAAAGAAGAGATTAGATATAAAGAAAAAAGAAGAGATTAGATAGATAGATGGATAGATAGATAGAAAGAAATATATCAGTGAGATATATAATTCATGTAGAGCGTGTGTAGTTCTCTGTACTTGAATAGCTAATAAATAAATGTAAAAAATGGAGTGGGGTCCCCCTTTTTTAAATAATCAGCTAAGCAAAAGCAGACACCTGTGAGCTGTAGTAATAGCCTGGAAATGGGTCTATATCCTTGGAGCTTCCCAACCTATTGATATCAGCTCACAGGTGTCTCCTTAGCCTTTACTGGTTATTAAAAGGAAACCCTAAAAAAAAAAAAAAAAAAAAAGACGTGGGGTCCCCTCTATTTTTAATAACAAGCAAAGGCTAAGAGGATAGCTGTGGGTTGATATGAATAGGCTGGGAATGTCCATGGATATTGGCCCCTTCCCAGCCTAATAAGAACAGCTCTCAGCCCCCCCCCCACAAGTAGCGCATCCATTAGATTTGGGAGGAAATTGTGGGTGCGTCTTACACTCTGAATGTAGCTTACTGGGGGGCGGCTGCGGTGGTAGCTGTGTCAGAGGAGGCAGGGTCGTTGCTGCAGGAGGCTGACGGCGGAAGAAGTGGGAAATGATGCAGACCACGGGCTGTGACATTCACAGTGATTTAGACGTACCCACAGAACACATCCAAGTTGTATAAATAAGATACTTATACATATAATTTGTATATAAAGAAATGATGATTGTGCTATAAACATGTTTATTACTTTAATAATTAGGAGTGTTACGGGATGTCCTAAGATTACATGATTGCTTAGTGCTGAACTAAATAATTTATGTGATAAAAGTATTCAGTGGACAGCTTCAGTTTTATTGTCCAATTACACTAGTAGTGGATTTTATTACACAATGGGTAAAGTTGGCGTCTTCTGAGAAGTGAGGAGAGGAGTTGTTGCAGTCGGAAGTCCACAGATCTTAAACTGAAAACATCCATTATGTTGTATATTTAATTGTGAAGGTGTAAATTTATAGACTTTTACACGCTTCATAAAACCGGTTAACTAAAAGTTAGGTTGTATACTATTTTTTGAGTCAATCCACCAGTTCTCAGGATTGGGGTCTGTCATTCAAGGACAATGTTTTATTGCATTTGTTGTATTTTGCTGCAATCACTTTACTTTCTACCCTTACAAGTCTGCCGTATAAAAGCAATCCTGCAAAAGCAAAATACTACTAACATACTTCATAAAAGAGATGTTGTTTATACCTGCTTTATATGATTGGCTAACAAAAAACTTAGGGTCTGATTCATTAAAGTTGTGCGAAAATTCTAGGGTAAAAAGCTTAGAAAAGTCACAATGTTTTGTTGCAACATGAGGCTGTGCTAAATGTGAACACATTTGGCAATCTCAAACAATTTCCAATCATCTCCAGTAAAGTGAGTGGAGCTGGGTCGAACAGGGGCCTGGCAACCGAGGCTCGTCAAATTCATGGCAAGCGGCAGCGTTCCTTAAGCCAGGGGTCGACAAAGTTGTTCAGAATCTAGTAGCCAGCCAAAAAATTTAGGAGCCAGAATGCCTGCCCATCATCATCATTGCCTCCCCATCATCATCAATGCCTGCCCATTATCATCATCGCCTCCCCATCATCATCAATGCCTGCCCATCATCATCATTGCCTCCTCATCATCATCATGGCCTCCCCATCATCATCATTGCCTCCCCATTATCATCAATGCCTGCCCATCATCATCATCGCCTCCCCATCATCATCAATGCCTGCCCATTATCATCAATGCCTGCCCATCATCATAATTGCCTCCCCATCATCATCATTGCCTCCCCATTATCATCAATGCCTCCCCATTATCATCAATGCCTGCCCATCATCATCATCGCCTCCCCATCATCATCAATGCCTGCCCATTATCATCAATGCCTGCCCATCATCATAATTGCCTCCCCATCATCATCATTGCCTCCCCATTATCATCAATGCCTGCCTATCATCATCATTGCCTCTCCATTATCATCAATGCCTGCCCATCATCTTCATGGCCTCCCCATTATCATCAATGCCTGCCCATCATCAACATCGCTTCCCCATCATCATCAATGCCTGCCCATTATCATCATCGCCTCCCCAACATCATCAATGCCTGCCCATTATCATCAATGCCTGCCCATCATCACACACAGACAGCACCGCAGCACACAAGCACACTCTCACATACATACATACATACATACATACATACATACACACACACACAAAGCACCGCACTACATACACACGCACACTGATACACACAGACACACACACACAGACACATACACATCACATCTCACCTGTCCGGCGTCCGCGCACTCTCTGCCACAGCCGGCCGCTGAATGATGACGTCATTCAGTGGCGCTGCTGTGAGAGGAAGCGCCGGCGCCCCCTGGAGCCCGGAGCTGCGGCAGCGGAGGCACGGGAGAGGTAAGTATTGTGCCAGCTGCTGCCGGGGCCCTGAGCAAGCGGGGGGGGCCCAGTGGCGGCGCTGACACCGCTCTCTTCCGCTAACGGGCGCCGGGGTGCCCGACGGCGAGTGGGCCCCCCCGCCTGCTCAGGGCCCCGGCACTTGCCCAGGTTGGCCGGGTGCTGACGCCGGCCCTGCCTCCCATAACAAACATGCCGCTAGTGGCTGGCGGCAGTAAACAGAATTATGGTGGCAGCCAATCAGCGCGGCGCAGCAGAGGCAATCCAGACGGCGCAGGAGCTGCTAATCAGCTGAGTAAAAAATTTATTTTTTTTCCTCTTTAATTCCCCGGGCGCCAGGCATGATTTTCTAGGTAGGCGCCACTGGCGCCCGGGTTTGTCGAACCCTGCCTTAAGCTACAAAGCTGGGCTCATGCCACTTTTCAGATGAACCACATTCATTAAGAGACGTGCTTCTTTTTTTGAATCAGGAGTGTCTGACTCCAGCATACCCCCTCATCAATACCAACATGAAGAAAGTTAGTCCTGACAAATATGGGCCATAGCGTTTCCATTACAACAAAAGGCTGTTTTGCTTAGGTCAGGGTCTTACTCTAATCGTTTGGAAAGCTCTACCAATATGCGACGTGATAAAACTTCTGAAACCTGCATCTGAACTTCCTGATGATGAATCAGTTGACAAACAACCAGATAGACCTATTATTGCTGGAATAGACTCTTTAGATATTATTAGATAGTGAGATAATTTGCACTAGGAAGAAGACATGGCAGGCCACACGATGTCAGCTCGTTATACAGCAACTTCATACGTAAGATTGGACACAAAGCTATTGATTACATCATATGTACTAGATCCCTCATGTGAGATATTAAAAAAATTGAATTATTGCCCAATGAGTTCATCTTATTCCATAAATATTTCATATATAATGGGCATTATTATCTGCGAGTTATAGGTACCACAATGGGGGCTAAATTTAGATTCTGTAATGCAATCATCTTCATAGACACTTTTCAGCCTAAGGGTGAGTTTCCACGGTCAGGAAACGCTGCGTGTTTGGCGCTGTGCGCTGGCGCAGCGCCAAACACGCAGCGTCCAGATGTTACAGCATAGTGGAGGGGATTTCAAGAAATCCCGTCTCCACTATGCGTAACAATACGCAGGTGGCAAACCTGCGTATCCGGACATGCGGCGCGTCTTTTCAGACCGCAGCATGTCCTCGCGTATTGCGGCGACGCTGCGTCGCCGCAACAGAATTAACACAGGGCTATGTAGCCCTGCGCTCTTTCCGGAGGTGTTCCGGAGGTGTCCTGAACACCTCCGGAAAGAGCGCGCGTCATAAAGGGGGCGGGGCTTAGACGGAGCGGAATTTCCGCTCCGTCAAAAGCGCTATGGTTCCGGACCGTGGAACCATAGCCAAAGGGTATGTTTCCATGGTCAGGATTTGCTCAGTATTTGCTCAGGATTTTAGGTCAGTAAATTCTGCAAAAATATGCATCTGAGGTCACTGGCAGGTCACCTGCGTTTTTGATGCGTTTTTTACATGCGTTTTTGATGCGTTTTTTCCGCATGCGTTTTTGATGCGTTTTTTATGTCCTGCGTTTTTCATGTCACTTGAAATAAAGCTCATTGAAAGTTGCCTTCTGGGAAGGAAAAAAAAAATTATTATTTCCTGTTTGCCAATACCTATTTTGCTGCAATGGGTCCAATTTTACTGCCAATCCAAAGGAAGCTAATTATGTACTTCATAATTCTCATTATGAGGCTGATAATGCTACAAACAGTAAGTATATATTAACCCCTTAATTAATTTTATTTATTAACCAGGGCCTTATGCATTTTATTTTGGCCCATATTTTGCACATAATTATCTTTTGCCATGCTTCAATAGCCTCCCAGGGAGGATACAACCTGCCATAGCTAAATGGCCTCAGCTACATAGCGGTGATGCTCATATCATCTATATGTAGCTGAATTACAGCATTGGTATCAGCGCGGACAAGAGAAGGACACCTCTGGTTTTTATTCCGAGGCACCGATGACCCTCTATCATGTGACAGTGGTCAGCGGTGCGTGTATTTGCTGACCGGCGGCTGCTTACACTTTCAAAGTGTGACAGCGGCATGTAACTACTTAATAGGCGCCACTGTATCGCAATTACACTTGCGCCAATTGCGGCCACATGTCATATGATCAAAACATCTGACATGTCCCGTCTTAGATGTGGGGTCACCGCCGCAGCACACATCAAATCGTGGTTAGTGCCATCAGATGTACTATCCCCTAGTATTGTACTAATTTTTTTTAAAAATTTTTACTGTGACCATATTTCTTGGATTGTCTTTTTCCTAGCAACGACCAAGAAGAAGGCACCGCTTCTGGGTTCACCCCCTCCTTGTGGAGCGTCACCAAAAGGGTCACTTTGTCAATCTTTACCGTGATTTGCGCAGGTTTGTTTATCTTGTTTTTTTTTTTTGGTCACAATTATAATGTGTTAATTTTTTATTATTTCCTATCCTTATATGCAGATATCCAGAAAAATTTGTTACTTTTTGCCGCCTTCACATCAATTCCTTTGATGATTTGTTAGAAATTCTTCGTCCACATTTAACCCTTCAAGATACCGTGATGAGGCAGGCTATCTGTGCTGAGGAAAGGCTGCTCATCACCTTGCGGTAAAATATATATATATTGTTTTTCAGAAATGTTGTCTCACCATTCCACTACAAAAAACAATGCCCCCAGGGATTGTTTGCAGCGGTCAGGTGATGTCAGCATTGCTACATAATTCTTTTTCCAATTAAAAGCCCTAGTAATACCACCTTTCCGACGATAACAATCGCTTATCTTTCTGTTTACTAATTTTCCTTTTTTTTTTCCAGATTTTTGGCCACAGGAGAGAGCTTTGCATCCCTGCATCTTCAATTTAGAGTTGGAAAGGCAACCATTTCTAAAATTGTTAGAACCACATGCGATGTTATCTGGCAGAAATTGCAGCCCATAGTGATGCCTTCCCCAACCGAGGAGACTTGGCGTCAGGTCGCAGCAGGCTTTCACACTGTTGCCAACTTCCCAAACTGCATAGGTGCAGTTGATGGAAAGCATGTAAGAGTGATTCAGCCACCGCGGTCCGGATCTGTCTTCTACAATTATAAAAAAATATTTCTCGGTGATCCTGATGGCGGTGGCTGATGCACATTACAAGTTTGTGGCCATCGATGTTGGTGCCTATGGCAGAACGGGGGACTCCCGGGTGTTGAGAACTTCTCAGATTGGACTGCAAATTCTCCTAGATGGCAATACGCTCCCAGTCCCTCAACCTCTTCCAGGAACCACACATCCAGTCCCTTTTGTCATGGTATCGGATGAGGCTTTTCCCCTTATGACAAACCTGCTGCGCCCATATCCACGAAGGGGACTGAATTCCCAGAAGAGGATTTTTAACTTTAGGCTGAGCCGGGCACGAAGAGTTGTGGAATGCACCTTTGGAATCATGGTTAGTCAGTGGAGGATCTTAAACACCGCCATACAGTTGGATATTAGGACAGTTGATTCTGTAGTAAAAGCTTGCTGTGTTCTTCACAATTATGGTAGGGACCACAGTCTTGAAGTAGATGTGGAGACACTGTATGAACCTTTTGATACAGCAATCAACTGGGTTCCTACACGTACCAACATGACCGGTTTGCGTGTTAGAGAAACCTTTGCTGATTATTTCATGACTTCCGAAGGTGCCGTGCCATGGCAATACTCCTGTGTTGGTGATGCGCAGCCTCAACAGCAAACATCCACTTGACAGGAGACATCACGAGGGCTCTGTTGTCGTATTCGGAGTCATGTAGTCGGAATCGGTGAGCAGTTTTTGATATTTGGAGTTGTTGTTGCAGTATGTGTCATGCTAATTGAGGAGTCAGACTTTTGCCTTTACAACTCCACAGTCATGGACATCACTGATTATTCATGAACAAAAAGAACAATGTTCAAATTGTTTGTTCACTTTTTTACATTATAATTTTCCTGTTACATTAGGTAAAAATAAATGTTGGAAACACAAATAGTTGTTTTGTTTTCATTTTCAACTTTATAACTATTTGACCGTACTATGATTCTCTCTCTACATATATATATATATTTTTGTAATAGGGTGGGTGTTAGTAGTAAGATATGTTAAAAAAAAATAACCCTTACAAAAAATTAACACATTTGTGTCCTTTTCAAAGACATGTTGTTTTGGTTAGAATTGTTGTCAGCATTTAATGAAGAAAAAATGTGATACAAAATTATAAAGACACTAATTGCAATCTCAAAGCACAACAGTTAAGGACAGTTTTAGTATAGCGTGTGAGTCGCACGAGTCGCTTGCATCAACACCCGGCACTGCCGCCTGCAATGGGCCTGCAGTGTGCGTTTGCATGTTTTTCTATGCACACGCACGTTATGGTCCCGAGTGCCATTGTCAGCAAACGGTGTTGATACGCGAGACTCCTGCCATTTTCTAGCATTGCACACACTAGTGAGGCTCTGGCTGCATTATGAAGTTGTGACAAACATTACTTTACTCACTTAAATAATACTAACACTGTTGAGGGCCTTTTTGTCCTGTTTATGCTAATAATCTGTACCCTACATTACTATTTTTCCATGTAATGTATTTCTTAAAAATTAAACAATGAAACAAATCAATTAACAATTATTTTATTAACAACGCTATTAATTTGACAACCAATAGAATTACTTTGTAATAGCAAAAGACACAGCTGCATACTAAATGAAAGGGTGGCAACATTAATCATGACCCGCACAAAAAACAACAGCCAATCCAAAAAGTCATAGATGAGAAAATGGTTGTCTTTTGTTATACAAAATCAGGTCTAAACTTTATTAAACAGCACAGAGAAAAGGTGCAATACCAGCATAACTATACAAAATGTCAAAAGTCATACAAAATGTCAAAAGTCAACAAAGTCAAAAGACATGTGTCAGTCCAAATGTCAAAATGGTAGCACACAATTGGCTGTACAATACATGGTGAGGCCAGACACATGAAGGCTTAACGACCATATAGTTGCATATTAAAACACATGTATATGGGTGACTGGATCAAACGCGTGTTATATATCTAACATAAGCTGTTAATAAAAAACTGTTGGGAAAACAGTATAGGAAACATGAATGTTGATACTCCGGTAACATTGTTAATAGCATAGGCATGTAATGGGTGAGGACGGTTGCCGTGTGTGATGCAATAATCTCTGACGAGTCTGTGACATGACGACACGCCACTCCTGCCAGCACACAGACCAAACAGCGTGCAGCTGCATAGAAATAATGCAGTCGCAGTGTCTGATTGGAGGTCCCGCAGCAAGGCCGTGTGTTCATGTTACAGACTCATGCAATATTCTCGCATCACACAGGGCAACCATCCTGACCCATTAAATGGAGATGCTATTAATGTTAACGGAGTATCAACATTAATGTTACCTATAGTGTTTGGCCAAAATGTTCTTGTTAAAAATACTAGGGTATACATGTAACACGTTTGATCCAGTCAACCATATACATGTGTTGTAAGATATTTTTACTATGTTTTTCTGCCTTAGCTGCAATTTCTCTTTGATCAAAAATGTTGTTTTTTATAGGACATTGGAACAAACATTTTGGTAAAGGCTGGGTCTCACATAGCGATACACCAGCAATCCCGACAACGATATGCACTTGTCAGGATCGCTGGTGTATCGCTACATAATCGCTGCTGAGCTGCCAAACACGCAGCTCAGGGCAGCGATCAGCACAGCGACACTGCGGGTAACATCGCTTAGTTACCCGCACTGTACCTTGGATACCAGCTCTCTGCATCAGGGCGCTGGTATCCAAGGTACACAGCGGGTTTCTAGGCACAGCCCCACGCCTGGAAACCCGCTGTGTACCTTGGTTACCAGCGGATCGCTGGTCTCCCGCCTGTCACACGCAGCGATGCGTGCCTGTCAGCGGGAGACCAGCGTTAAAAAAAATGTCCTGACATTTCAGCGACGATCAGCGATACCCGGCAGGGGGGCTGATCGTCGCTGAATGTCACACACAGCGATATCGCTGGGGAGCTCGCTGCTGCGTCACAAAAATAGTGACTCATCAGCGATCTCGGTAGCGATATCGCTATGTGAGACGGGCCCTTAAGTCTATAAAAAAAAAAACAATATAACAAATACTAACAAATATTGTACATTTTATGTCAATTTTAGTTTAACTGATGGTAAGTGGGAGTTGAGGCTTCACAAACAGTAGGGGTAATGGAGGTCGGGTAATCGGAAGTAGTAGCAACGTTGCCCATTAAGGCGGGTTGCGAAATGGAGGCAGTTGGCAAGGGGTAGTTAATAGAACTCAATAAAGAACTCTGATTACCTGAATTGTGAGGAGCACGTAAACTAGAAGAATGGGGAGCAAGGAAAGATGAAGAATGTGAAGGTGGAAAAGAGGAAGAAGGTTGAGATGGTAAAGAGGAAGCATGGGGTAAATGGAAAGAGGAAGAAGGTTGAGATGGGAAAGAGGAAGCATGAGGCAAATGGAAAGAGGGAGACTGAGATGGATACACATTTTGAGGATGTTGCCTTCTGTTAATTTCATAGTTTCGTTGTGCTATAGATTCTATAGCTTGACAAATTTCCGTTGCATTGAGGTGACATGTATTGTTTTGGAACATAGACAACACATTACACACAACCGAGGCACATGACCATTGGTTTTCAGGCGGTACTTTTCTAATCCCTGCTGCTACTGACGCTCCAAAGTGGTCCCAGTTATCTGTGGAGTCAATCTTATTTAGAAAGCGCATTGCTTGTTGTGTAACCACAACGGCTTCCTGATTTGCATTTACATTTTCACAACGTACTTGACGCCGGCGAACTTGTTGCCTACGTTGTATAGGGCTGACATTTATGTTCTGTGCATGTTCGGTTGAAGATGGCGTCAGACTTTCAGACGGATCTGCTGACTGATCTGGCACATCTTCGCAAGATGTCAACAGTGCATCTTCAGTAGCTGAGCTGTGTTCTAGTGTGTCTTCCTCATAGGGTGGTGCTGCAATGTTTCCATCTGTCCTGTACAAATACAAATTTTGAGACATCATTAAGTTCACATTAAACAGACAATAGGACAAACATTGCCATCTGTGCATGCGCCGCCCCACGCGAACATCTTCATGGAGTACACCGCACAGGAAACCAAGGAAGTGAGGGTGGCTCTTGCCTTTCACAAAATGGCGGGA
This sequence comes from Oophaga sylvatica, assembly GCA_033576555.1. Lineage (NCBI taxonomy): Eukaryota > Metazoa > Chordata > Amphibia > Anura > Dendrobatidae > Oophaga > Oophaga sylvatica. The sequence continues at coordinate 507,482,248 of JARQOD010000003.1, read as the reverse complement.
ACTGCCTCCCCAAAGCAACGCGGACACCAGCATCAAGGGAGAAGCCTGCATCACGGGCCAAGACAACATTATTAAAAGGCAGACAAACTCGCATCACAGGATCAACACGGCGCACATTGGAATACCCCCTGAGGCAAGGCAGCGGCCTGCAGCAACGCTACACTCAGGCCTCCTACACCAGCGACCCTGGGACCTCGATTCACTGCAGCCACCACCCATGTTAATAAATTGCACCCATGGAAGCACAACAATGTACCTAGCAAACATTTATTGGCTATTTGTGTCCTCCAAAATTGGAGTGCGTCCTACAATGTGGAGCATGAATAAAATGGGAAAAATAAATTATGTTTAAGAATATTTTATATATATATATATATATATATATATATATATTACCTTCGGAGCTCCCGTGTGTTGAGCAGAAACTGGAGGTCGTTATAATAAGGGCACTTTCTTGGCTTTGGCGAAGAACCACTTTTCTCCTGGTCTTGTGCATTTTTTTTAAACCTATCTCGTACAGATCGCCATCTGGTTTTCAAATCATTCACTGATAATTGATTAGGAACAAAAAATTGGTTAATTGTTTTTCCAAAACATGTTGATTTTCCTGTATGCACACATTTTACGTACATATTTGCTTTCTTTTTTGGTCTGCCATTCCTTGAACTTCAGGATATAGCTCTTCAAGCACTTTCTCCAGGCATCATCCCGTAGGAGTCTGTTGTGGTAATTTTCACTTGCCGGATCCCACAAAACGGGTCTGTTATGAACCTACAGTTAACAAACTTCAAGTGTTATTTAATATGTAATAATGGCTTATAAAATATTGATCTATGTTTAAAGTGATCATATGTAAGGTTTCAAAATAAAAAAACATGTTGATCAAAATTTTTATTTAAAAATACTTAAAATCTATTGACATTAAATTACATTACCAGCAAAATCAGTCGCTGCACATTGATGGACATCCTTTCATATGACATCTTGGTTTGGCTCATCAGCAAACTTTTTTATTTTTTATGAAAACAACTGTAATTACAAAATTTGAATAAAAGACAAAATCATTTCGGGTAAGGAATTACCTATCATTTTCCTCATATAACACGCACCACAACTTTATTACAGAAAAAGTATTGTTAAAATATTAGTTTTACAAAAAGTTGGGGCTTCTTTAAATACATGGGTATTATTGCTGTGGGGGGGTGGGTGCGGGAGCGGTGTCCCAGAGGCGCTGGTGGAGGAGGCAGGAGGGTGGGATGAGTGGGTGTCTGATGTGTAGTGCACCGCTGATGCTGTTTGGTGGTTCAGTGGTGCCTGGCGCTGATATCTCCTGAGATCTTGGTAACGAGATCTCCATCTGCGCATGAGCAGCCCACGCTCATTTTTATTGAGTCAACCACACATGAGGAAACCACATAAATGCGGGTGGCTCTTGACTTTGTAGAAATGTTGTCAGAGTACCCCAGCAGTAGCGGTGGACACAGTGTAATCTTAAAGGGACTGTGTCACACCATTTTCCACACATAAGCTACAGCCACCGCCATTACGTGCTTATCTACAGTATTCTGTAATGCTATGGATAAGGCACCGATGTAACATGAACGATAATGAAATATAGTTAGAATATACCCACCCGAGGGTTCGGTCCAATGGGTGTCGTAGGTTTGATGTCAGTGCCTACCATGTTCATGCAATGACGTCATTCTCTCTAAACCATTCCTGGTGCCTGTGAACTGCAGTAGTTAGCTGTGCTCTCAACAGGGCTAATAAAGTAGGCCTGCACAGGAGCCACGGCATAAGCAAGGAGGAGGACGTCATCGCTACATGGGAACCGCCAGAGCCCGAGCTGTGACGCACATGGGACCGGAGGGCATTGTCCCCCGGTGAGTAAAATATAAATTTTATAATCTTTCAGGTTACAAGAGGGACTTATGTACAGCATTATAGAATACTGTAGATAAGCACGTAATGGCGGTGGCTATCTTATATAGCAAAAGGAGGTGAGAGATTAGCGTTAAATAAGGGCCCGTCTCACATAGCCAGATCGCTAGCGAGATCGATGCAAAACAGCAATCTCACTATGTCTGACACGTACCAGCAATCAGGCCCCTGCTGTGAAATGGCATGTTTTTTTTTTTAAGGCTGGTCTCCGGCTGGCCATCACGCATCGCTGGGTGTGACAGGCAGGAGACCAGCGATCTCCTGTTAACCAAGGTGCACATCGTGTTTCCAAGTGTGGGGCTGTGCCTGGAAACCCAACGTGTACATTGTATACCAGATCACTGATGCAGGGAGCTGGTAACCAAGCTACACGTGGGGTTTCCAGGCACAGCGACTGGAAACCCTACGTGTAGCTTGGTTACCAGCTCCCTGCATCATTGATCTGGTATCCAATGTACACTGCGGGTAACTATGCGACGTTAGCAGCAGTGTCGCTGTCCTGATCGCTGTCTGTTTGGCTGCTGAGCAGCGATCATGTAGCGACACACCAGCGATCCTGATTGTTGTTGGGATCGCACATGTGTCGCTATGTGAGACGGGGCCTTAAAGCGGCGTGTGTTCCCCCCCCCTATTTTTTTTTACCAGCCTGATAAAGCAGACTACTGAGGCCTGGTTTTTCAGGCTGGTAAGGATCCAAGATCCATGGACCTTGCAAGCCTGATAATACCAGGCCACAGCAGTCTGCTTAGCTTGGCTGGTTACCAAAAATAGGGGATCCCCTGGAAAAAAAAATGGCGTGGGGTTCCCCCTATTTTTGATAACCAGCCAGATGAAGCAGACTACTGAGGCCTGGTTTTTCAGGCTGTTAAGGAGCCAATATCCATGGACCTTGCAAGCCTGATAATACCAGGCCACAGCAGTCTGCTTAGCTTGGCTGGTTACCAAAAATAGGGGATCCCCTGGAAAAAAAAAATGGCGTGGGGTTCCCCCTATTTTTGATAACCAGCCAGATGAAGCAGACTACTGAGGCCTGGTTTTTCAGGCTGTTAAGGAGCCAATATCCATGGACCTTGCAAGCCTGATAATACCAGGCCACAGCAGTCTGCTTAGCTTGGCTGGTTACCAAAAATAGGGGATGCCCTGGAAAAAAAAATGGCGTGGGGTTCCCCCTATTTTTGATAACCAGCCAGATGAAGCAGACTACTGAGGCCTGGTTTTTCAGGCTGGTAAGGATCCAATATCCATGGACCTTGCAAGCCTGATAATACCAGGCCACAGCAGTCTGCTTAGCTTGGCTGGTTAACAAAAATAGGGGATCCCCTCAAAAAAAAAAATGGCGTGGGGTTCCCCTATTTTTGTTAACCAGCCAAGTAAAATGCAGACTGCTGCGGCCTGGTATTAAAAGACTGTCAAGGCCCATGGATTTTGGCCCTCAACAGCCTAAAAATACCAGGCATCAGCAGCCCCACATTTGGCGCATCAAAAGATGTGCCAATTGTGGCACTTTACCCGGCTCTTCCCACTTGCCCTGTAGCGGTGGCAAGCGGGGTAATTAAGGGGTTAATTTCACCGGTGATTGATCGGTGACAATAAGCCCGATTAATAATGGAGAGGCGTCAATAAGACACCGATCCATTATTAATCATAAAGTTTGTAAAGTTTGAAAAAACACACAGCAAGAAAAAAGTATTTTAATTAAATAAAAGACACAAAACAGTTTTCATTAATTTTATTCCACGCTCATCCTGCGACGCCAGTCACATGATAGTAGATAGTAGATAATGATAGTCACATGCGTAGTAACTGCGTTATTGCTGGATACTACGCATGTCAACTAATTAGCATAACAAGAGTTCCTGTCTCACGTGCGGAAGTGCGTGACCCAGGAACTTCCGGAGAAACAGAGGCAGAGGTCAGTGTCGTGTCGTGTCCTGTCCTGTCTTTTTTTGTTAATACATCTACGGTACCCCGATGCCCTCTGCCCTGAAGTGCTTACCGCTACAGATTCCCCGACACTCACATGCAGTGGATCCCTCGCGGCCAGCTGATCGTACAGCTGACCGGCAATTACCCGGTCCCTGGCGCTTCTCGCGATAACCGTGGCCGTGACTGCCGGGGACTGGGTAATCTCGGGCAGCTATACTCGCGAGAAGCTGGCCGAGAGAAGTCCAGATGCCGTGACCGCCGGGGAATCTCCATCGGTAAGCAGCTCTGCTGTGTCTGGATGTCAGGCTGAGCCTGTCATCCAGATGTAGCAGAGCTGGACTCGTCGTGGGACACTCGTGACTTTGGACTGCGCCGGACAGGAGTATTTGTGTTGGTTTGTATATTTTGTTTTTTTACAGGAGATCGATGGCGTCGCAGGATTGAGCGTGGAATAAAATTAATGAAAACTGTTTTGTGTCTTTTATTTAATTAAAATACTTTTTTCTTGCTGTGTGTTTTTTCAAACTTTACAAACTTTATGATTAATAATGGATCGGTGTCTTATTGACGCCTCTCCATTATTAATCGGGCTTATTGTCACCGATCAATCACCGGTGAAATTAACCCCTTAATTACCCCGCTTGCCACCGCTACAGGGCAAGTGGGAAGAGCCGGGTAAAGTGCCACAATTGGCACATCTTTTGATGCGCCAAATGTGGGGCTGCTGATGCCTGGTATTTTTAGGCTGTTGAGGGCCAAAATCCATGGGCCTTGACAGTCTTTTAATACCAGGCCGCAGCAGTCTGCATTTTACTTGGCTGGTTAACAAAAATAGGGGGAACCCCACGCCATTTTTTTTTTTGAGGGGATCCCCTATTTTTGTTAACCAGCCAAGCTAAGCAGACTGCTGTGGCCTGGTATTATCAGGCTTGCAAGGTCCATGGATATTGGATCCTTACCAGCCTGAAAAACCAGGCCTCAGTAGTCTGCTTCATCTGGCTGGTTATCAAAAATAGGGGGAACCCCACGCCATTTTTTTTTCCAGGGCATCCCCTATTTTTGGTAACCAGCCAAGCTAAGCAGACTGCTGTGGCCTGGTATTATCAGGCTTGCAAGGTCCATGGATATTGGCTCCTTAACAGCCTGAAAAACCAGGCCTCAGTAGTCTGCTTCATCTGGCTGGTTATCAAAAATAGGGGGAACCCCACGCCATTTTTTTTTCCAGGGGATCCCCTATTTTTGGTAACCAGCCAAGCTAAGCAGACTGCTGTGGCCTGGTATTATCAGGCTTGCAAGGTCCATGGATATTGGCTCCTTAACAGCCTGAAAAACCAGGCCTCAGTAGTCTGCTTCATCTGGCTGGTTATCAAAAATAGGGGGAACCCCACGCCATTTTTTTTTCCAGGGGATCCCCTATTTTTGGTAACCAGCCAAGCTAAGCAGACTGCTGTGGCCTGGTATTATCAGGCTTGCAAGGTCCATGGATCTTGGATCCTTACCAGCCTGAAAAACCAGGCCTCAGTAGTCTGCTTTATCAGGCTGGTAAAAAAAAATAGGGGGGGGGGAACACACGCCGCTTTAAGGCCCCGTCTCACATAGCGACACATGTGCGATCCCAACAACAATCAGGATCGCTGGTGTGTCGCTACATGATCGCTGCTCAGCAGCCAAACAGACAGCGATCAGGACAGCGACACTGCTGCTAACGTCGCATAGTTACCCGCAGTGTACATTGGATACCAGATCAATGATGCAGGGAGCTGGTAACCAAGCTACACGTAGGGTTTCCAGTCGCTGTGCCTGGAAACCCCACGTGTAGCTTGGTTACCAGCTCCCTGCATCAGTGATCTGGTATACAATGTACACGTTGGGTTTCCAGGCACAGCCCCACACTTGGAAACACGATGTGCACCTTGGTTAACAGGAGATCGCTGGTCTCCTGCCTGTCACACCCAGCGATGCGTGATGGCCAGCCGGAGACCAGCCTTAAAAAAAAAACATGCCATTTCACAGCAGGGGCCTGATTGCTGGTACGTGTCAGACATAGTGAGATTGCTGTTTTGCATCGATCTCGCTAGCGATCTGGCTATGTGAGACGGGCCCTTATTTAACGCTAATCTCTCACCTCCTTTTGCTATATAAGATAGCCACCGCCATTACGTGCTTATCTACAGTATTCTATAATGCTGTACATAAGTCCCTCTTGTAACCTGAAAGATTATAAATTTATATTTTACTCACCGGGGGGACAATGCCCTCCGGTCCCATGTGCGTCACAGCTCGGGCTCTGGCGGTTCCCATGTAGCGATGACGTCCTCCTCCTTGCTTATGCCGTGGCTCCTGTGCAGGCCTACTTTATTAGCCCTGTTGAGAGCACAGCTAACTACTGCAGTTCACAGGCACCAGGAATGGTTTAGAGAGAATGACGTCATTGCATGAACATGGTAGGCACTGACATCAAACCTACGACACCCATTGGACCGAACCCTCGGGTGGGTATATTCTAAACTATATTTCATTATCGTTCATGTTACATCGGTGCCTTATCCATAGCATTACAGAATACTGTAGATAAGCACGTAATGGCGGTGGCTGTAGCTTATGTGTGGAAAATGGTGTGACACAGTCCCTTTAAGATTACACTGTGTCCACCGCTACTGCTGGGGTACTCTGACAACATTTCTACAAAGTCAAGAGCCACCCGCATTTATGTGGTTTCCTCATGTGTGGTTGACTCAATAAAAATGAGCGTGGGCTGCTCATGCGCAGATGGAGATCTCGTTACCAAGATCTCAGGAGATATCAGCGCCAGGCACCACTGAACCACCAAACAGCATCAGCGGTGCACTACACATCAGACACCCACTCATCCCACCCTCCTGCCTCCTCCACCAGCGCCTCTGGGACACCGCTCCCGCACCCACCCCCCCACAGCAATAATACCCATGTATTTAAAGAAGCCCCAACTTTTTGTAAAACTAATATTTTAACAATACTTTTTCTGTAATAAAGTTGTGGTGCGTGTTATATGAGGAAAATGATAGGTAATTCCTTACCCGAAATGATTTTGTCTTTTATTCAAATTTTGTAATTACAGTTGTTTTCATAAAAAAAAAAAAGTTTGCTGATGAGCCAAACCAAGATGTCATATGAAAGGATGTCCATCAATGTGCAGCGACTGATTTTGCTGGTAATGTAATTTAATGTCAATAGATTTTAAGTATTTTTAAATAAAAATTTTGATCAACATGTTTTTTTTATTTTGAAACCTTACAATGATCACTTTAAACATAGATCAATATTTTATAAGCCATTATTACATATTAAATAACACTTGAAGTTTGTTAACTGTAGGTTCATAACAGACCCGTTTTGTGGGATCCGGCAAGTGAAAATTACCACAACAGACTCCTACGGGATGATGCCTGGGAGAAAGTGCTTGAAGAGCTATATCCTGAAGTTCAAGGAATGGCAGACCAAAAAAGAAAGCAAATATGTACGTAAAATGTGTGCATACAGGAAAATCAACATGTTTTGGAAAAACAATTAACCAATTTTTTGTTCCTAATCAATTATCAGTGAATGATTTGAAAACCAGATGGCGATCTGTACGAGATAGGTTTAAAAAAAATGCACAAGACCAGGAGAAAAGTGGTTCTTCGCCAAAGCCAAGAAAGTGCCCTTATTATAACGACCTCCAGTTTTCTGCTCAACACACGGGAGCTCCGAAGGTAATATATATATATATATATATATATATATATATATATATAAAATATTCTTAAACTAATTTATTTTTCCCATTTTATTCATGCTCCACATTGTAGGACGCACTCCAATTTTGGAGGACACAAATAGCCAATAAATGTTTGCTAGGTACATTGTTGTGCTTCCATGGGTGCAATTTATTAACATGGGTGGTGGCTGCAGTGAATCGAGGTCCCAGGGTCGCTGGTGTAGGAGGCCTGAGTGTAGCGTTGCTGCAGGCCGCTGCCTTGCCTCAGGGGGTATTCCAATGTGCGCCGTGTTGATCCTGTGATGCGAGTTTGTCTGCCTTTTAATAATGTTGTCTTGGCCCGTGATGCAGGCTTCTCCCTTGATGCTGGTGTCCGCGTTGCTTTGGGGAGGCAGTTCCGCCATTTTGTGAAAGGCAAGAGCCACCCTCACTTCCTTGGTTTCCTGTGCGGTGTACTCCATGAAGATGTTCGCGTGGGGCGGCGCATGCACAGATGGCAATGTTTGTCCTATTGTCTGTTTAATGTGAACTTAATGATGTCTCAAAATTTGTATTTGTACAGGACAGATGGAAACATTGCAGCCCCACCCTATGAGGAAGACACACTAGAACACAGCTCAGCTACTGAAGATGCACTGTTGACATCTTGCGAAGATGTGCCAGATCAGTCAGCAGATCCGTTGAAAGTCTGACGCCATCTTCAACCGAACATGCACAGAACATAAATGTCAGCCCTAACAACGTAGGCAACAAGTTCGCCGGCGTCAAGTACGTTGTGAAAATGTAAATGCAAATCAGGAAGCCGTTGTGGTTACACAACAAGCAATGCGCTTTCTAAATAAGATTGACTCCACAGATAACTGGGACCACTTTGGAGCGTCAGTAGCAGCAGGGATTAGAAAAGTACCGCCTGAAAACCAATGGTCATGTGCCTCGGTTGTGTGTAATGTGTTGTCTATGTTCCAAAACAATACATGTCACCTCAATGCAACGGAAATTTGTCAAGCTATAGAATCTATAGCACAACGAAACTATGAAATTAACAGAAGGCAACATCCTCAAAATGTGTATCCATCTCAGTCTCCCTCTTTCCATTTGCCTCATGCTTCCTCTTTCCCATCTCAACCTTCTTCCTCTTTCCATTTACCCCATGCTTCCTCTTTACCATCTCAAACCTTCTTCCTCTTTTCCACCTTCACATTCTTCATCTTTCCTTGCTCCCCATTCTTCTAGTTTACGTGCTCCTCACAATTCAGGTAATCAGAGTTCTTTATTGAGTTCTATTAACTACCCCTTGCCAACTGCCTCCATTTCGCAACCCGCCTTAATGGGCAACGTTGCTACTACTTCCGATTACCCGACCTCCATTACCCCTACTGTTTGTGAAGCCTCAACTCCCACTTACCATCAGTTAAACTAAAATTGACATAAAATGTACAATATTTGTTAGTATTTGTTATATTGTTTTTTTTTTTATAGACTTAAGGGCCCGTCTCACATAGCGATATCGCTACCGAGATCGCTGATGAGTCACTATTTTTGTGACGCAGCAGCGAGCTCCCCAGCGATATCGCTGTGTGTGACATTCAGCGACGATCAGCCCCCCTGCCGGGTATCGCTGATCGTCGCTGAAATGTCAGGACATTTTTTTTTAACGCTGGTCTCCCGCTGACAGGCACGCATCGCGCTGCGTGTGACAGGCGGGAGACCAGCGATCCGCTGGTAACCAAGGTACACAGCGGGTTTCCAGGCGTGGGGGCTGTGCCTAGAAACCCGCTGTGTACCTTGGATACCAGCGCCCTGATGCAGAGAGCTGGTATCCAAGGTACAGTGCGGGTAACTAAGCGATGTTACCCGCAGTGTCGCTGTGCTGATCGCTGCCCTGAGCTGCGTGTTTGGCAGCTCAGCAGCGATTATGTAGCGATACACCAGCGATCCTGACAAGTGCATATCGTTGTCGGGATTGCTGGTGTATCGCTATGTGAGACCCAGCCTTTACCAAAATGTTTGTTCCAATGTCCTATAAAAAACAACATTTTTGATCAAAGAGAAATTGCAGCTAAGGCAGAAAAACATAGTAAAAATATCTTACAACACATGTATATGGTTGACTGGATCAAACGTGTTACATGTATACCCTAGTATTTTTAACAAGAACATTTTGGCCAAACACTATAGGTAACATTAATGTTGATACTCCGTTAACATTAATAGCATCTCCATTTAATGGGTCAGGATGGTTGCCCTGTGTGATGCGAGAATATTGCATGAGTCTGTAACATGAACACACGGCCTTGCTGCGGGACCTCCAATCAGACACTGCGACTGCATGTATTTCTATGCAGCTGCACGCTGTTTGGTCTGTGTGCTGGCAGGAGTGGCGTGTCGTCATGTCACAGACTCGTCAGAGATTATTGCATCACACACGGCAACCGTCCTCACCCATTACATGCCTATGCTATTAACAATGTTACCGGAGTATCAACATTCATGTTTCCTATACTGTTTTCCCAACAGTTTTTTATTAACAGCTTATGTTAGATATATAACACGCGTTTGATCCAGTCACCCATATACATGTGTTTTAATATGCAACTATATGGTCGTTAAGCCTTCATGTGTCTGGCCTCACCATGTATTGTACAGCCAATTGTGTGCTACCATTTTGACATTTGGACTGACACATGTCTTTTGACTTTGTTGACTTTTGACATTTTGTATGACTTTTGACATTTTGTATAGTTATGCTGGTATTGCACCTTTTCTCTGTGCTGTTTAATAAAGTTTAGACCTGATTTTGTATAACAAAAGACAACCATTTTCTCATCTATGACTTTTTGGATTGGCTGTTGTTTTTTGTGCGGGTCATGATTAATGTTGCCACCCTTTCATTTAGTATGCAGCTGTGTCTTTTGCTATTACAAAGTAATTCTATTGGTTGTCAAATTAATAGCGTTGTTAATAAAATAATTGTTAATTGATTTGTTTCATTGTTTAATTTTTAAGAAAATACATTACATGGAAAAATAGTAATGTAGGGTACAGATTATTAGCATAAACAGGACAAAAAGGCCCTCAACAGTGTTAGTTATTATTAAGTGAGTAAAGTAATGTTTGTCACAACTTCATAATGCAGCCAGAGCCTCACTAGTGTGTGCAATGCTAGAAAATGGCAGGAGTCTCGCGTATCAACACCGTTTGCTGACAATGGCACTCGGGACCATAACGTGCGTGTGCATAGAAAAACATGCAAACGCACACTGCAGGCCCATTGCAGGCGGCAGTGCCGGGTGTTGATGCAAGCGACTCGTGCGACTCACACGCTATACTAAAACTGTCCTTAACTGTTGTGCTTTGAGATTGCAATTAGTGTCTTTATAATTTTGTATCACATTTTTTCTTCATTAAATGCTGACAACAATTCTAACCAAAACAACATGTCTTTGAAAAGGACACAAATGTGTTAATTTTTTGTAAGGGTTATTTTTTTTTAACATATCTTACTACTAACACCCACCCTATTACAAAAATATAAAATATATATGTAGAGAGAGAATCATAGTACGGTCAAATAGTTATAAAGTTGAAAATGAAAACAAACAACTATTTGTGTTTCCAACATTTATTTTTACCTAATGTAACAGGAAAAATTATAATGTAAAAAAGTGAACAAACAATTTGAACATTGTTCTTTTTGTTCATGAATAATCAGTGATGTCCATGACTGTGGAGTTGTAAAGGCAAAAGTCTGACTCCTCAATTAGCATGACACATACTGCAACAACAACTCCAAATATCAAAAACTGCTCACCGATTCCGACTACATGACTCCGAATACGACAACAGAGCCCTCGTGATGTCTCCTGTCAAGTGGATGTTTGCTGTTGAGGCTGCGCATCACCAACACAGGAGTATTGCCATGGCACGGCACCTTCGGAAGTCATGAAATAATCAGCAAAGGTTTCTCTAACACGCAAACCGGTCATGTTGGTACGTGTAGGAACCCAGTTGATTGCTGTATCAAAAGGTTCATACAGTGTCTCCACATCTACTTCAAGACTGTGGTCCCTACCATAATTGTGAAGAACACAGCAAGCTTTTACTACAGAATCAACTGTCCTAATATCCAACTGTATGGCGGTGTTTAAGATCCTCCACTGACTAACCATGATTCCAAAGGTGCATTCCACAACTCTTCGTGCCCGGCTCAGCCTAAAGTTAAAATCCTCTTCTGGGAATTCAGTCCCCTTCGTGGATATGGGCGCAGCAGGTTTGTCATAAGGGAAAAGCCTCATCCGATACCATGACAAAAGGGACTGGATGTGTGGTTCCTGGAAGAGGTTGAGGACTGGGAGCGTATTGCCATCTAGGAGAATTTGCAGTCCAATCTGAGAAGTTCTCAACACCCGGGAGTCCCCCGTTCTGCCATAGGCACCAACATCGATGGCCACAAACTTGTAATGTGCATCAGCCACCGCCATCAGGATCACCGAGAAATATTTTTTATAATTGTAGAAGACAGATCCGGACCGCGGTGGCTGAATCACTCTTACATGCTTTCCATCAACTGCACCTATGCAGTTTGGGAAGTTGGCAACAGTGTGAAAGCCTGCTGCGACCTGACGCCAAGTCTCCTCGGTTGGGGAAGGCATCACTATGGGCTGCAATTCTGCCAGATAACATCGCATGTGGTTCTAACAATTTTAGAAATGGTTGCCTTTCCAACTCTAAATTGAAGATGCAGGGATGCAAAGCTCTCTCCTGTGGCCAAAAATCTGGAAAAAAAAAAGGAAAATTAGTAAACAGAAAGATAAGCGATTGTTATCGTCGGAAAGGTGGTATTACTAGGGCTTTTAATTGGAAAAAGAATTATGTAGCAATGCTGACATCACCTGACCGCTGCAAACAATCCCTGGGGGCATTGTTTTTTGTAGTGGAATGGTGAGACAACATTTCTGAAAAACAATATATATATATTTTACCGCAAGGTGATGAGCAGCCTTTCCTCAGCACAGATAGCCTGCCTCATCACGGTATCTTGAAGGGTTAAATGTGGACGAAGAATTTCTAACAAATCATCAAAGGAATTGATGTGAAGGCGGCAAAAAAGTAACAAATTTTTCTGGATATCTGCATATAAGGATAGGAAATAATAAAAAATTAACACATTATAATTGTGACCAAAAAAAAAAAACAAGATAAACAAACCTGCGCAAATCACGGTAAAGATTGACAAAGTGACCCTTTTGGTGACGCTCCACAAGGAGGGGGTGAACCCAGAAGCGGTGCCTTCTTCTTGGTCGTTGCTAGGAAAAAGACAATCCAAGAAATATGGTCACAGTAAAAATTTTTAAAAAAAATTAGTACAATACTAGGGGATAGTACATCTGATGGCACTAACCACGATTTGATGTGTGCTGCGGCGGTGACCCCACATCTAAGACGGGACATGTCAGATGTTTTGATCATATGACATGTGGCCGCAATTGGCGCAAGTGTAATTGCGATACAGTGGCGCCTATTAAGTAGTTACATGCCGCTGTCACACTTTGAAAGTGTAAGCAGCCGCCGGTCAGCAAATACACGCACCGCTGACCACTGTCACATGATAGAGGGTCATCGGTGCCTCGGAATAAAAACCAGAGGTGTCCTTCTCTTGTCCGCGCTGATACCAATGCTGTAATTCAGCTACATATAGATGATATGAGCATCACCGCTATGTAGCTGAGGCCATTTAGCTATGGCAGGTTGTATCCTCCCTGGGAGGCTATTGAAGCATGGCAAAAGATAATTATGTGCAAAATATGGGCCAAAATAAAATGCATAAGGCCCTGGTTAATAAATAAAATTAATTAAGGGGTTAATATATACTTACTGTTTGTAGCATTATCAGCCTCATAATGAGAATATGAAGTACATAATTAGCTTCCTTTGGATTGGCAGTAAAATTGGACCCATTGCAGCAAAATAGGTATTGGCAAACAGGAAAATAATAATTTTTTTTTCCTTCCCAGAAGGCAACTTTCAATGAGCTTTATTTCAAGTGACATGAAAAACGCAGGACATAAAAAACGCATCAAAAACGCATGCGGAAAAAACGCATCAAAAACGCATGTAAAAAACGCATCAAAAACGCAGGTGACCTGCCAGTGACCTCAGATGCATATTTTGTGCAGAATTTACTGACCTAAAATCCTGAGCAAATACTGAGCAAATCCTGACCATGGAAACATACCCTTACGTTGCGGCGACGCAGCGTCGCCGCAATACGCTAGGACATGCTGCGGTCTGAAAAGACGCGCCGCATGTCCGTTTACGCAGGTCTTCCGCCTGCGTGTTGTTACGCATAGTGGAGACGGGATTTCTTGAAATCCCCTCCACTATGCTGTAACATCTGGACGCTGCGTGTTTGACGCTGCACCAACGCACAGCGCCAAACACGCAGCGTTTCCTGACTGTTTCCTGACCGTGGAAACATACCCTTATAGGGGTCTGTTTAATTATAACAACATTGTATTCTATAAGTGTTACATAGTTGTTTTTTTGTTTCAAAGTGACTCATTGATTTAGTGGGCCTCATCTGGGAATTGAATGAAAAAAGGTATCAGCATATGCACTTTACTTAGCATTTTTATGTGTCTTCATGTTCTTACTGTTTTTTGATGATTCACTGCACTTTATTTATTGGTGTAATTTATGATTTTTGCATCTTTTTCTTTTCATATATGTTTAATTTCATTCTTCTCTCCATATACTCATCTGCATTGTGTCATCCTTTTGGGGTTCCAACTGCCCTGCCTTTTCACTTCTGCTTTTCTATATGGAATGGATTCCTTGTATTCTATTATTAATATGTTTTTATTAATATTTCAATAAAGTTTGTGATGTTTTGCATTACTATATGATTACAGACATGCTTTCTTTGGTAACTTATGCATTTTTTAAAAAATGGGGTATTTATAATGAGGATCCACACATTTGCTCCAACGTACAGTGGGGGAAATAAGTATTTGATCCCTTGCTTACTTTGTAAGCTTGCCCACTGACAAAGACATGAACAGTCTTACAATTTTGAGGGTAGGTTAATTTTAACCTTGAGAGTTAGAATATCAAAAATAAAATCCAGAAAATCACACTGTATAAATTTATTTGCATTTTGAAGTCAGAAATACGCATTTGATCCCCTAACAACCATTAAGAGTTCTGGCTCCTACAGACCAGTCAGACGCTCCTAATCAACTCATTACCTGCATTAAAGACAGCTGTCTTACATAGTCACCTTTATAAAAGACTCCTGACCACAGACTCAATTAGTCAGTCTCTAACCTATACAACATGGGCAAGACCAAAGAGCTTTCTAAGGATGTCAGGGACAAGATCATAGGCCTGCACAAAGCTGGAATGGGCTACAGAACCATCTGGGGCACCATGCAAAATCTCACCTTGTGGGGTATCCTTAATCATGAGGAAGGTGAGAGATCACCCTAAAACTACACAGGGGAACATGTTATTGATCTCAAGGCAGCTGGGACCACAGCCACCAAGAAAACCATTGGTAACAAATTACACTGTAAAGATTTAAAATCCTGCAGTGCCCGCAAGGTCCCCCTGCTCAAGAAGATACATATGCAGGCCCATCTGAAGTTTGCCTGGATGATTCTGTGAGCGATTGGGAGAAGGTGCTGTGGTCAGATGAGACAAAAATTGAGCTCTTTGGCATTAACTCAACTTGCCGTGTTTGGAGGAAGAGAAATGCTGCCTATGACCCAAAGAACACCATCCCCACTGTCAAGCATGGAGGTGGAAACATTATGTTTTGGGGGTGTTTCTCTGCTAAGAGCACAGGACTACTTCACCGCATCAATGGGAGAATGGATGGAGCCATGTACAGTAAAATCCTGAGTGACAACCTTCTTCCCTCTGCCAGAACATTAAAAATGGGTCGTGGCTGGGTCTTCCAACAAGATAATGACCTAAAACATACAGCCAAGGCAACAAAGGAGTGGCTCAAAAAGAAGCACATTAAGGACATGGAGTGGTCTAGCCAGTCTCCAGACCTTAATCCCATATAAAACTTATGGAGGGAGTTGAAGCTCCGAGTTACCAAGTGACAGCCTCAATATCTTAATGATTTAGAGATGATCTGCAAAGAGGAGTGGACCAAAATTCCTCCTGACGTGTGCAAACGTCATTCACTACAAAAAAGTCTGACTGCTGTGCTTGCCAACAAGGGTTTTGCCACCACGTATTAAGTCTTGTTTGCCAGAGGGATCAAATACTTATTTCTCACTGCAAAATGCAAATAAATGTATATAATTTATACAAGGTGACTTTCTGGATTTTATTTTTTATATTCTATCTCTCAATGCTAAAATTAACCTACCCTTAAAACTATAGCCTGTTCATGTCTTTGTCAGTGGGTAAACTTACAAAATCAGCAAGGGATCAAATATTTATTTCCCCCACTGTACATTACAAAAGTGTAGATGCTATCAGGTACTTTGATTATGAGTTTCCATTTTTGCAGCTGGAAAACCAAAATTCTGCATACTCACATGAAACCGTCTTGTAGAAACTGTACAATTGATATGTCCTTGAGTAAACTTAAAATAAAAGTGATTTTAGGATGAGCGATATCCTAAGAAGCTAGCAGACAACTTATTCACATGAAATAAATGACTCAAGCAGAAAGCCAGGAAGGTATAAATAAATGAAGATTCCAACTCACTCAATATAACCCATATCATTCTAGGATTAGAAATACACTGTTCAAAATAATAAAGGGAACACTTAACAGTATATAACTCCAAGTAAATCAAAACTTCTGTGAAATCATACTGTCCACTTAGGAAGCAACACTGATTGACAATCGATTTCACATGCTGTTGTGCAAATGAAATTATTGGCAATTATCAAGACACACTCAATAAAGGAGTGGTTCTGCAGGTGAGGACCACAGACCACATCTCAGTACCAATGCTTTCTGGCTGATGTTTTGGTCACCTTTGAATGTTGGTTGTGCTTTCACACTCGCGGTAGCATGAGACAGACTCTACAACCCACACAAGTGGCTCAGGTAGTGCAGCTCATCCAGGATGGCACATCAATGCGAGCTGTGGCAAGAAGGTTTGCTGTGTCTGTCAGTGTAGTGTCCAGAGGCTGGATGCGCTACCAAGAGACAGGCCAGTACACCATGAGACGTATAGGGGGCCATAGGAGGGCAACAATCCAGCAGCAGGACCGCTACCTCCACCTTTGTGCAAGGAGGAACAGGAGGAGCACTGCCAGAGCCCTGCAAAATGACCTCCAGCAGGCCACAAATGTGCATGTGTCTGCACAAACAGTTAGAAACCGACTCCATGAAGATGGTGTAAGTGCCCGACGTCCACAGATGGGGGTTGTGCTCACAGCCCAACACCGTGCAGGATGCTTGGCATTTGCCACAGAACACCAGGATTGGCAAATTCACCACTGGCGCCCTGTGCTCTTCACAGATGAAAGTAGGTTCACACTGAGCACATGTGACAGAGGTGACAGAGTCTGGAGACACCGTGGAGAGCGATCTGCTGCCTGCATCATTCAGCATGACCGGTTTGGCAGTGGGTCAGTAATGGTGTGGGGTGGAATTTCTTTGGAGGGCCGCACAGCCCTCCATGTGCTCACCAGAGGTAGACTGACTGCCATTAGGTACCGAGATGAGATCCTCAGACCCCTTGTGAGACCATATGCTGGTGAAGTTGGCCCTGGGTTCCTCCTAATGCAGAACAATGCCAGACCTCATGTGGCTGGAGTGTGTCAGCAGTTCCTGCAAAATAAAGGCATTGAAGCTATGGACTGGCCCGCCCGTTCCCCAGACCTGAATCCGATTGAGCACATCTGGGACATCATGTCTCGCTCCATCCACCAATGTCACGTTGCACCACAGACTGTCCAGGAGTTGGCAGATGCGTTCGTCCAGGTCTGGGAGGAGATCCCTCAGGAGACCATCTGCCACCTCATCAGGAGCATACCCCGGAATTGTAGGGAGGTCATACAGGCACAGGGAGGTCATACAAGCACTTGGAGGCCACACACACTACTGAGCATCATTTTGACTTGTTTTAAGGACATTACATTCCACTTTAATTTTGTGTGTGACTCCAAATCCAGGCCTCCATTGGTTAATAAACTTGATTTCCATTGATGATTTTTGGGTGATTTTGCTGTCAGCACATTCAACGTTGTACAGAACAAAGTATTCAATGAGAATATTTCATTCATTCAGATCTAGTATATGTTATTTGAGTGTTCCCTTTATTTTTTTGAGCAGTGTTTATTAAAATAGCACTGAGAATTTCTTCTTAATTACCACATTTTGTGTAAAATTGTAAGTAATCAGTCTCAAGCACACACGTTTATTTTTCATTGAATCCAACATATAAGAGTTTTTGGGGTGAAAGGGTGAAGCAAAAAGAACTTCACTCAGTCACTGAAAATGGCTTATTCAATTGTAGACCTATATAGTGTAAATCTTGTTTTTCTATAGCGGATTTTAAGAAGCATACCACTCATTTCAGATAAATTAGACTGTAGTTCTGACTCAGAGGCTTCCAGCATTATGGGTAACTATTCAATCCTTTCCTTAGTAAACAAGTATATAAACATTGTTCTTGCAATTTATCAATCATGCTGTAGTCAAACATCTCAAGTTTGGATATTTAAAGGAAATCTGACAGAACAATCAAACTCCAGTCTCCCAAACTATTTAGTTACATTTGATTCTCAAAGAAAATGTAATCCACATCTTTACTTGTGTTGCTCCATAGCTGAAAAGTCACTTTAATACAAATGATGGTTGAATGATCTGGGTGTGATCAAAGCACTTCCATAGCTTGTGCATTCCATTGTCTATTCCCGCCTCAGCCTCATTCTCTGCTTTACTGATAGCTTACTGGCTTGACTACACAGTTAGTGGGCTGCCAGTCAAGCAAAGGAAGGTGGGCTATAAGGTGGGGAATAGAGCCAGGGAGGCTTGGGAAGTGCTCTAATCACACCAAGAGCCCTTAACCCCTTTCCAACATTGGGCGTAATAGTACGTCGATGTCAGACTCCCCATTTGCTGCGGGCTCCAGCAGTGAGCCTGCACTTTTCAGGGCACATGTCAGCTGACATGTGCCCACAACATCCACGGGTAGAATCGCAATCCACCCACAGTTGTTAACCCATTAAATGCCGCTGTCAATCTCTGTCAGTGGCATTTAACTCGCGCTTCCGGCAAGCACGCCGGAAATTCAGCCCATCGGTGACCCCGTGAAGTGATTGCGGGTCACCAATGGGTTGGCATGACAACCAGCAGACCTCTATGGTTGTCATAGCCGGATTTGTATGAGCGTCGCCTGGTGGTCGGCGCTCATAGCAAGTGAGCATTTCTGCTACATACAGGCAATCTGATCATCGCCTGTATGTAGCAGAGCCAATCAAAATACTGCAGCTTCTAGTCTCTCCTGAAGACTATTGAAACATGCAAAAAGTAAAAAAAAGTTTTTAAAAATATAAAAGTTAAAAATCACCCACCATTAGTCCTATTCAAAATAAGACAAAAAAAAATACACATATTTGGTATCGCCACGTTCAGAATCGCCCAATCTATCAATATAAGAAAAGAATTAACCCGATCGCTAAACAGTGTAATGAGAAAAAGTCAAAATGCCAGAATTACTTTTTTTTGTAGTCGCAACATTGCATTAAAATGCAATAACAGGCGATCAAAAGATTATATCTGCACTAAAATGGTATCATTAAAAACGTCAGGTTAGCGCAAATAAAAAAAAAACCTCACCCAACCCAAGATCACGCAATATGGAGCCGCTATTATGGGTATTGGAAAATGGCACAATTTGGTGGGTTTTTTTTTTACAAACTTTCAATTTTTTTTTCACCACTTACATAAAAAAAGAACCTAGCCATGTTGGTGTCTATGAACTCGTAATGACCTGGAGAATCATAATGGCAGGTCAGTTTTAGCATTTATTGAACATGGTAAAAAAAAAACTCTGGGACTGCACTTTTTTTTGCAATTTCACAGCACTTGGTAAAACCAACGATGTTGTTCAAAAGTACAACTGGTCCCGCATATGGGCATATTGATTAAAAAATAAAAAAGTTATGGCTCTGGGAAGAAGGGGAACATAAAAATGAAAATGAAAATACTCCGGGGGCTAGGTGGTTTAATCTAATTTGCACATGAATGAAAAAAAAAGAGTTTTTTTCAGTGAAGGGGAAACAGAATGCATCAGTAAAAGTATGAATGAAATTATATTTAAGAGAGCAATATGACCATCGAATTAATTTGAGTGTGTGTGTGTGTGAGAATAAAAAAATAAGCCAAACCAACTGATATCAGCCAACACTAATGTGTTTAGGATCTGACTCTATAGTGTCGGGGGAGATAAGAGAGAAACAGTTTGAATGTTTACAACCGCCCTTTTGTTATTTAGGAGATCATAATTCTGAGCATTCATGTGTATGGGGAAATTGGGAGAGATACCTGTCAACTGAATTAAAAAAGAAAAGGAGAAATATTTTAGGAAAGATCACTGATTAAACACAGAAGTGAAAATGAGACTCAATGATCTAATAGTGCACCAATAGCATTTTTTTTTTTTTTTTACTGGAAATCTAAAAGCAAAAATCCAACAGATATAAAACAGATCTATAAAATTTATACATCAGCTGATAAAAGTAAATGTTCATATGTCAAGTGAGATGCTCTGGGTTTATCAGACACTTACTGAGGCCTGAGATTTTAGAAGCACTGTTTACTGGTTCAGCAAGATAAATAATTGATAGTGAGGTAAGCACACATCAGCTGCGGAAGAAAAAAATATAAATTTTTTTAGCCTGAGGTTACATTTTCAAAAGCTGTCCTATATGCATACAGCTTGGCAGGTATGATGTAGCTTTTATTTATTGTAGGTCTGACCCCAATTCAGGCTATGCAATCCTCAAAGTGCAGCAGACTATGCAACTGAACACTTATACAATTCAAGAAGATATCACTGTTATATGAACCTAAGTAGTTCAGGAATTCCAAAATGACCCAACAATTTCAAGGGTGGATAACACCTATGCTATGCAGAAGGAAAAAAGTCTTTAATCTTTGTTAGTATATTATACTAAGCACACATATATATTACACTGATGTATTTTTGTTATTACAGAGTGGAACTTAGATCTCCAATTCTCTGAAATAATATACTGAACTGTAAGGTCTCTATCTTCAATACTTTATAAAATCTTAACAATAACTGACACTACAAATAAAATTAAGAAGCTGCCAAATTGCATATTATAGGAAGCTGGATACACCCAGGACCCCTAATGGTTATTATTCATGCAGTTTATGTGCTACACGTCACCAATTTTCTAAGTACAGTTGTGCTCAAAAGTTTACATATCCCGGCAGAATTTTTGCTTTCTTGGCCTTTATTCAGAGAATATGAATGTAACACCAAAACTTTTTCTCCACTCATGGTTAGTGGTTAGTTGAAGCCATTTATTGTCAGATTACTGTGTTGTCTCTTTTTAAATCATAATGACAACCCAAAACATACAAATGACCTGGATCAAAAGTTTACATACCCTGGTGATTTTGGCCTGATAACATGCACAGAAGTTGACACAAATGGGTTTGAATGGCTACTAAAGGTAACATCCTCACCTGTGACCTGTGACAAATGGCAGGGGGGTACAGTAGGTCAAGTTAAGTTTGATTCCATATGAAAAAGTTCATTGTTATATTTGATAAGCAAAAACTTCCTAAGATGTAGACACCTTTTTAAGAAATATCAAGGTTGGGCAGCGACTTTGTCCAAGCTTTTAATTTTGTCTCTCTGTGTATTTGAGTTTCACATCCTTCCACTAAAGGGCACAAGTTTATAATGTGTCAGGAGTTGTGACATTAGGTATTTGCATGATCTCTATTCTGTTTACTTTACTGAACTCTTTGCTTTGGACAACTTCCTGTTTGCTCTGCTGCCTTTGTTTCAATCAACTTTATTAAGACCAAAACTCACACAAAAACGCAAGGGAGCTGATGTGTGTGAATCATGTGGAAATTCAGCTGCAAGAAAACCTGAGCAAACACGGATTGTACCCCAATTACCCCTGAAACATCGCACAAGCGTGCAGGAGTCCTGTTCCACCTTGCAGTGTCTCAGCATGTAAGAGGTTCTCTTGTGGATCTACATCTATGTCCGCTTGAGGTAGCAGTATGCACCGAAAGTGAACTATTTTTTGTATGTATCCTTGCTGGACTGTATATTTGCAAGTTATCGGAAAAAAAATATTTCTATTTGAAGAATACATTTGTCGGGTATTTCAATATTTACCCATCTGCGATTGGCATAATTGGGGTCACGTGCCATCTAAAGTCTTTTCCCACTTCCTTTGATATAAATTGAGGAAATTACTGCAGAGAATTACCACCAGACTGTAATTCAAACATCAGCCATAACACAATTCTCATCTTTTTGGGCTATTCATTGTTAGCGTAAATGTGTTATGCATATTATGTAGGAATTGCCATTAGCATGATTGTTTGGACTCTTTGAACTTTATTAATTGCAATTCAAACAAGTTAGTATACATTAGCCATAGTTAGCTAGTACAATAGATAACTGTTCTACAAACAAGGAAATCCTTAAATCATGTTGTACATAGGCAAGACAGCAGAACAGTAGTAAAGTGCTAAACTTTTTATATATGGATTCTACATATGGATTTTTGTTAAATGGCTGTAAAATATGGTACACTCCCGGCCCCAGTAACACTGCTGTTATCAGGAGTGGACATACCACATGTGCGGCCGGTGCCACTGCACCAGGGCGCGGAAGTGGAGGGGGGCCTCTGCAGGGCAGTTAACACTGAGGGCAATCTGGCCTGTTTATCCGGCCCCGAGGCTCCAGGGGTCCCCTGGCCAGATTGCCCTTATGTGCGGCAGGCAGGGAGCGATCCCTGCAGCTCCATTGCCTACAGGAGAAAATGGCAGAGGAGCAAAGCTGCAGGGATCCATTCTGCTTCCTGTCTGACAAAGCAGCGCAGCTGTATGGCGTCAGCATTCAGCGGTGTCTGTATCAGATAGAAAGCTGGCGAAGAAAATTCTGCGGAGAGGTGAGCATTGGTGTGTGTGTATGTAGAGGTGAGTGATGTGTGTGTGTATGTGTGTGGTGGAGAATGATGGAGTAGTGGAGGAGAAGGCAATAATAATCTTTATTTTTTATTTTTATATAGCGCTAACATATTCCGCAGCGCTTTACAGTTTTGCACACATTATCGTCGCTGTCCCCGAAGGAACTCACAATCTAGATTCCCTATTTTAATGTTTTTTGGAATGTGGGAGGAAACCGGAGTACCCGGAGGAAACCCACGCAAACACGGGGAGAACATACAAACTCCTTGATAGGGTGATGGAGGACAAAGCAATGTTGGAGGTGATGGAAAGGGCAATGATAGGGTGGTGGGGGAGGAAAGGCAATGATGGGTGTGGTGGAGAGTGTAATGATGGGGTTTCATGGAGAAGGCAATGATGAAGAGGGTAATGATGGAGTTGAGGGAGAGGACAATGATAGGATGCGAGAGGTAGGAGGACAATGAGGGATGTGGGGGATTGGGATGGGAGGAAGGGCGACTTATAATGGACTTACGAACAGGGGGAAGTAGGGAAGACGTTAAATATGGATTTAAAATGAACTGGTGGTAGAGGAGGATGTCAAGCCCCTGATAGCATCCTCCCCATCTCACAATTCATTGTGATGCTATCAGGGACTTAAAATTTATTGGGGAGTGGAGGAGGCGATAAGGTGCATAGGACCCTTTATAATTAACTGAAAGGTAGAAGACCCTGTCAGGGACTTGTAATGAATTGGGAGATGACGGAGGATGCTCAGTATCTGATAATGTCTTATCCCACTTCCAAATTCATTTTGATTATTAAGGACTTATAATGAATGATGGGGACACAGGACAGTGACTAAGGCTATGTGCACACGTTCAGGATTTACAGGAGAAAATTCTGCTGCATATCCTAATGTGTTGGCAGGATGAAAGTTGTTTAAAATACATTTATTATTTTTCCACATTTTTGCTATGCTTTTGTTACGTACTTTTCCCCATTAGTACGGGTGAAAAACGCTCTAGGGATAACCAGACATGTCTGTGTCTTCCCACTCCTCATGAACATTGCTCTTATGTGTTTGATGACTGGGAACACTCTGTTCCTCTGTGTTCTCAGCCCTCCAAACATCTTGTCCTCTATTGTATGTGGCACCTGAGTCTCCTCGACCTGAATGGTTGCCCGTACCGCTCTTAACAGGTCCTCCGTATTTTCGAACGAGAAGAAATTTCTTCCTCTCCTCCAAGAGTATTTGGGGAGTATTTTCCTCTTCTCCTTTCATGTCCTCATCGGAACAGTATGAGTAAGCATATGCCTCCTCAGAAGATTGCTCCATCTCCCACCTCTTGTGATGGGAAGTACTCTGAGATAGTACTAGATTATCGACTGTACTTTGGACCTCTTCCCTAATCATGGCCCACATGTTCACTAACAAGGACGATTGTTCACCCTTAAGGAACTTTGTGATACACTCTGTACAAAGCTGCTTTTTGTATGATTCAGACAGCTTTGTAGTGCACGCCGGGCATTTCTTAGCCCAGGGTTCGACAAACCCGGGGGCCAGGTCGCCAGTGGTGCCTAGAAAATCATGCCTGGCGCCCGGGGGAGCGCAGCCGGGTGTCAGCTGATTATCACAGCTGACACCCGGCACTATGTGTCAGGAGCGGTCACGGACCGCTCCCGGCACATTAACCCCTGGCACACAGCGATCAAACATGATCGCGGTGTACCGGGGGCACAGGGGAGGATCGCGCAGGGAGGGGGCTCCCTGCGCGCTCCCTGAGACCCTCAGAACAGCGCAATGTGTTGCGCTGTTCCGAGGGTCCCTCCTCCCTGCAGGACCCCGGATCCAAGATGGCGCCAGGGCCCATCCGGGTCCTGCAGGGAGGCGACTTCCTCAGTGCCTGCTGAGAGCAGGCACTGAGAAGCCTGCAGCGATGCCAGAGCTATTGCTGGTGTGACAGAGTGCTGTGCACACTGTCTCACCAGCGATCTGGTATTATACACTGTATAATACCATGTATAATATACAGTGATGTCCCACCCTGGGACACAGTAAAAAAAAATAAAAATAAAAAGTGTTAAAAAAAATCATAATAAAAAAAAAAATATTCCCTAATAAATTCATTTATTCCTGTAAATAAAAAAAACAAAACAATTAAAGTACGGTACACATATTTGGTATCGCCGCGTCCGTAACGACCCCCCCCTATAAAACTAGAATGTTGCGATGTTAATACCCTAAACACTGCTTTTAGGAATTTTATTCGGGGAGAAAAAAAGCATACACGCATAGGTCTAATCAAATTACAAGCCCCAAAGGAGGAGGGTGGCATCAACTTCCCAGATATTGCAAAGTATAATCTAGCAGCAAATCTTAGATACGCCATTGACTGGTTGAGAGGTAGCTCACATTTCACAAACGTACTATTAGACCAACAATTAAGTCCCCATGTCTCTTTACCAGCATTATTACATATGACTAACGAGGACTTTATCGCAGAAATAAGAGATCACCCCACCTTATGGCAAACTATACAGACGTGGAGGAAATGTCGGAAACTATGTCATTTGAGAGGTGATCTCTCTCCCTTTATGCCCTTTCTAGGTAACCTGGACTTTATAGGAGGTAGACCGCCCTCATCCTTTATTGAGCTGGCTGGGCAGGGTTGCATCTTGGCGGCTGACCTATTGGATGATAGCTTTTCTATGCTCACATTTGACATGGCAGCACGGCGCTTCTCAGCATTTGTGAATAGGCCTTTTCTTTTTCTTCAAGCAAGGAGCTTAATCCTGAAGGGCATGGCTGCTGGGGGAGGTGTAAGAGGGAAGAACGCTTTAGATGGCTTTCTTAGAACCGCTAGGGTGCAGATAGCCTCAACAAGTAGTATTTATATACTATTGCGAAAGCAGTGGTCATGGGAGGGTAAGAAGACAGGTCCAGCACGATGGATAAATGACATACAGAACATCACAGTTGGGGAAATCTTAGACGCCACCTTAATGCAACGGAAGGTGATCCCCTCCAGCAGTTATGCAGACATGTCTTTATTGCTCCTCCATAGAGCTTATATTACCCCACATATTAAGTCTAGAATGTCTCCGGAGGGCACTTTCACCTGTTCCAAATGCGGGACAGGAAATACAGACATATTTCATCACATGTGGGGTTGTCCCAAAGTACAAAAATTATGGCAATCTATTCATGCTGAACTACAGAATCTTGGCGGGATGGTATTTCCTCTGACTCCGCAATGGGCAATATTTAATATACTTGATAGCTCTCAACATAAACTCCCCAAACATGTCAAGGCCATGTTGATAATATGGGCCTCGGCTGCCAGGAAAAGTCTATTGCAGCACTGGCTGGATCCATTGCCACCACCCAAATCTCTCATTTACTCCAAAATATTGTATATTTTTCGAATGGACTGGCTGGATACCCTAACAAATAAAGAGAAATTGACCGGGAAATTTTTAACCACATGGTCATTTTTCATTCCATCTCTGACCCAAGACACTAGGGACAAATTAAGGTCAAATTTTGAAAATACTCAATGGTATCTTCTTCAGAAAATTAGTGGACATGATCCTATTCCTTAAAATTTTGATGATTGTCAATTGAATGCAGGGAAATTATAGAGGTTTACATGTTGGGGGGATGGGAGGGTGGAGGGTAGTGGGGGGGACATTTATGATTATTATGATTATTATTCTTATGTGACAAGTTTGACATCTTTGAATTCGCATGACTTACTTTGTGGCAATGTTCCATATTTCATCACATCAAGTTTTAAATATGTCATTTCAGATTGTTACTTCATGACTTGTACAAGTAAAAATTTATTGTAATACTTTTAAAATCAATAAATCATATTGGAAAAAAAAAAACTAGAATGTTGCCTAAAATCTACCGTATATACTCATGTATAAGCCGACCCCCCCTAATTTTGCCACAAAAAACTGGGAAAACTATGCCCCCATATGATGCTCCACAGATTATGCCCCCCATATGCTCCAGATTATGCCCCCATATGCTACAGATTATGCCCCATATGTTCCACAGCTTATGCCCCCATATGCTCCAGATTATGCCCCATATGTTCCACAGATTATGCCCCCATATGCTCCATATTATACCCCCCATATGCTCCAGATTATGCCCCATATGTTCCACAGCTTATGCCCCCATATGCTCCAGATTATGCCCCCATATGCTCCAGATTATGCCCCCATATGCTCCAGATTATGCTCCCATATGTTCCACAGCTTATGCCCCCATATGCTCCATATTATGCCCCCATATGCTCCAGATTATGCCCCATATGTTCCACAGCTTATGCCCATTATAATGCCCCCATATGCTCCAGATTATGCCCCCATATGCTCCAGATTATGCCCTTATATGTTCCACAGATTATGCCCCCATATGCTCCAGATTATGCCCCATATGTTCCACAGATTATGCCCCCATATGCTCCAGATTATGCCCCATATGTTCCACAGCTTATGCCCCCATATGCTCCATATTATGCCCCCATATGCTCCACAGATTATGCCCCATATTATGCCCCATATGCTGCACAATTATGCCCCATAGTATAGGCCTCATCTGCTGCTGCAAAAAAAAAAAAAATGACATACTCACCTCTCGTCGCTGGGGGCCAGGTGCCGGTGTCCTGAGTAGGCGGTGACACTGGTGCGCTATGGGGGACAGGTGCCGGTGTCACCGCTCGCTCAGGACCCCGGCACCTGAGATATTTACCTGTCCCGTTCCACCGCTGCACGCTGCGTAATCGTCTGACTACTCTGGCAGTGAATGATCAGGCAGGGGGCGGGGCGCGCACTAACGACGTCATCGCGCCCTCTGCCTGATCATTCACAGCCAGAGGAGTCAGACAAGGACGCAGCGCGCAGCGGTGGAACGGGACAGGTAAATATCGCTATACTCACCCCTCCGCCGCGCCTCTCTGCAGCCTCTCTGCTTCTCCCGGCGCTCTCTGCAGCGCTTCCTTCAAACAGCGGTCACATGGTACCGCTCATTAAAGTCATGAATATGTGTATATTCATGACTTTAATGAGCGATGCCATGTGACCGCTGCAGGAAGGAGCCTGAGATCGTGGGAGAAGCAGGGGGGCTGCAGAGACGCGCCGGCGGAGGGGTGAGTATGATCCGACACCCCCCGCTCCCCCGCCGACCCCCGTATATGACCAGCATATAAGCCGAGAGGGGGACTTTCAGCCCTAAAAAATGGGCTGAAAATCTCGGCTTAAACACGAGTATATACGGTAATATATCAAAATATAATATTTATTATCTTTAGAAGTTAAATGTTTATAATGTTTGTAATGTTTTTTTGTTAAATTAAAAACCAAGTTTGTTAAAAAAAAATTCTGGCTCCTAAATTTTTTGGCTGGCTCCTAGATTCTGAACAACTTTGTCGACCCCTGTCTTAGCCTTTTTATAAAGAAGAAGATTCTGAACTTAAAAGGAGTCCCTCTGTACTATTTAAAAGATAGGAGAATTGTGTGCTGTTTGTTATGGGATCCCTTCCTGGTAAATAGAAAAAAAAACGGGCCACTATGGGGCTACTTACACTGGCCAGGGACTGTTCCACTGTTGCTTCTGAGCGTGAAGGATTAGAATCCATTATGCACCCAAACCCAGTGTAACAGCACCCTTTTATAGATTCTTACCTTATCCAGTTGTGCTTCATACTTACCCCATAGCTTTTCCCTGCAATCCATGATGAAACACACGCTGAGATCGACAGGAACCCCTTGAACCAGTAGATATGTTCCACCGCTTGAAAACACGTCCATACGCGTGACCCATGAGTCCAGCCGGCTGCTGCAGCATGGCGCTGAGAGTTCTCCGCAGAGGATAGCGGAGGAAGTCGGGATCTCCTTCCTACTCCACCGACTGGCTGAGGGACCCTGCCCAGTGACCTATCAGCCTGGAGCCTCTTGACAGCGGGATGGGAAGAGCTCAAGGCCCCTCCAATCCCCTGAGCTCCAAGGTAAGTCTTCCTCTATCTTGCGATCCTTCTCCATGCTCTATCCTGCTAAGGAGAGGAAAAACACTGAGGGTAAAGTGGAGGGGTAGGGCTGTTAACCTCTCATGTTTCCTTTCCCTGGAGGTTAAGTAGGACTACCTCCTGAAGTGCAGTCATGAGGGACGTCCTGGGAAAGTTAAGTTACCTAGTAAAAGTGAAATTTTGTGCTCAATTTGGAGAAACCAATCATTATATTAATTGTGTTGCACACTTTTTAAATTGTTCTTGCTTCATAAGTTTGTTGTAACATTTGCTAATCAATCTAATTTGCAATGAGAGTTGAATAATTTTGATTTCAACTGTATAACAAACGCACCAGAAAAAAATATGTTGTCTGTTTAGTATTATTTTACAATCATCAAATTGCAGCTGCCTAGATACAGTGGAAAATTAAGTACATCCCTAAATCCAAAAACAGTTGTGACACTGTGTAAAATGTAATGAAAACAAGAATGCAATGATTTGGAAATCTTTTCTCTCCATATTTTACTTACAACAGAACACAGATTAAAAGTTTAACGTTAGACATAATTTCTTTTCAAATGAAATTATACAAATGAAATTATAAAGCGATGCAACAACACATCTCAAAAAAGTTGGGACAGGCCTAAGTCTATCCTTGTATAGCATCCCTTCTTTTAACAATAGTATGTAGACGTCCGAGAAAAGAGCAATTGTTGGAGATTTGGGAAAGAAATGTATCATTCTTGTCTGATGTTGGATTCTCGCTGCTCAGCAGTCCTGGGACTTCTTTACCACATTTGTCTATGTGTTTTCTATTGGTGAAAGGTCAGGACTGCAGGTGGTCACTGAACTCTTTTTTTGCAAAACCATGCTGTTGTGATGGATGCGTTGTGAGTTTCAGAATTGTCTTGCTGAAATATATAATGAATTCCCTGAAATAAATGTTGCCTGGATGGGAGAATATATTGTACTAAAACTTATATAATGCCCAGCATTGATAGTTCTATTCAAAATATATAAGCTACCCATGCCATAGGCACTAACGCAGCCCCATACCATCATAGATGCATTAGCTGATAACAGGTTGGATGGTTCCTCTCATTTGCGTCCACAAAACTTGGAGTCTGTGGTTTCCATAAAGAATTTCACATTTTATACATCTGACCAAAGTGCAATTTTTCATTTTGACTCAGTACATTTATAATGAGCTTTGGCATAGAGAAGACAGCAGCATTTCTGGATTGTGTTGGCTTCTTCTTTGCATGATAGAGCTTTGACTTGCATTTGTGGCAGGCACGGCACTGACTAAGGAACGTGCCTCTGACTGCGTAGCCCCCATAGACCTAGCTAGAGGGTCAGATTACGGTGCCAGAGTTCCCCCCTCCCACTATTCCCCCCCAGGTGAGGCTACACTGGGACCCCTGACTGACCAATAGGGAAAGGAGGAGGGGGCGGTCAGCCACACCCACGGGGGTTAAATCCAGCTACCAGGGGTCAGCGCTTCCTCTTTCTCCTCTGCTGACCCCTGGTAGCTGTTGTGCGGACCACCGGACCTCCTCCTTCTACCATGTCGGATCCCACGATCGAGGCCCTGTGGCAGAGAGCAGCACAGGAAGGTGAGCCATGGGTGCAAGCCCTTATAGCCGGCCTCGGAGCTCACCTCACTGTGCCCTCTCTGGCCCCTCCAGCGGCTCCCCCGGCGCCCCATGAGGCTGCACGGGACCCCATACCTCCCGACATGGTAGGCCCCAGCTCCCCTGGCCCCGGGGTCTCCTCCTCGCGTCCCGGGGCGCCCTCCTCTCCTCCCCTCGGCACCTGTCTCCGGGGCGTCCTCTCTGCCGTCTGCCCAGACGGATCCCGGGTTGGCAAGACCCGAGACCCC
Organism: Oophaga sylvatica; assembly: GCA_033576555.1. Classification (NCBI taxonomy): domain Eukaryota; kingdom Metazoa; phylum Chordata; class Amphibia; order Anura; family Dendrobatidae; genus Oophaga; species Oophaga sylvatica. Next base: position 507,451,592 of record JARQOD010000003.1, on the reverse strand, counting down.
TCACCAACCTCCTGCTTCCTCGCCGGGTCCCGGGGTCGTCGTCGTGGAGGGGGCCCCTTCAGGCAGATGCTCTGCACGTTCCTCCAAGCCCCCAGAGCGCCTGCACATCGTTGGTGGCATAGCTATGCGACGGGTCCCGGCCTCGTCCATGGCCCGCCTGCCTCGGGCCCCGGGCAGCGCGACCCCATCTGGGCCCCTGGGTCGGGCTGCGCCGCGCCGAACCACTGCGGCCACCGCTCGCCACGCCACTCGTCCCACGCTTACTTTCCGCACTGGAGCCTCGCCGTTGGTGGGAGGGGCTCCGGCGTCCCTGTCTGTCGGCAGTCCATCGGCGGGATCTCACGGACCCACAGCGTCGGGCCCCGGGTGGGGGCTGCAGGCCGTGCGGCCTCCTCTGTCCATGCTGCACGGATCCATGCAGCCTCCCCAGCAAGGGGGTTTCCCCAGGCAGCGTCAGCCGGCTTCTTGGCCCCGCCCCCTCGTGTCATGCCGGAGGCGGAACCCATCCCCGCCCCAAGCCACGCCCCTTGCCCAGACATTGCCAGCCATATCCTTAGCCCCGCCTCTCCGTGTCACGCTGGAGGCGGGATCCACCCCAGGCCAAACCACGCCCATGTGCGAAGCCACGCCCCCACATCACATCATAGGAGGCGTGGCCCCCAGGTACCTCCCACCCATTCAAAAGAGAGGCAGGAATCCTCACAGGGAGCTGGCCTCGCCTCCCCAGTGGGCGCACGGATGCCGCCCACTAGGGGAGACCCCGGGGCCGGCCCAAGATCACAGGACACTGCTGCAGAGCGCGCTGTTCCGTCCAACCATACGGAGCAGCGTGCTCCGCACCAGACACAGCGTAACGCACCACATCACACACCAACACGTAGCAACGCAGGCAATACGAAGGGGTTAACCATTCACTACACACCCCCAACCCCCACTGACGCAGACTCAGCCATCACCCACTCACGGCAACCGGTCAATCGCACGCAGCGCATCCCCCCTCCTCATATCGCCCCGTTCCTCAGCGCCCCGCGATGCATCCCCGCTCGCGTCCCCCAGCCGGCATGCTCACCTCAGCGTACGGGGGCTGCGCGTCCCCAGCGCATCCCATAGCCACGGCGGTCAAAGGCGCAGACGCCGCAGATCCTCCTCAGCTTCCTCCACGGAGGCCAACCGCTATTCCCGCAGCCACCGCCACCACCGCAGACGCAGCTCATGTAGCAGGTCCCGGTCCGCCAGATGGCGTTCCCCGTCCTCCTCAGAATGGTCCGATGCATCCGCGAGTCGCAGCAGTCGCTCTCACGCCTCCACCAGAAGACACCGTCCACGCCGTTCATCGGCCAGAGAGTGTTCCTCTCCGCGCAGAGCCACCTCCGGCCGGTGCTTTAGTAACGAGTATTCCAGGTTTCCACCCTCAGAGGGAGCCGAACAGCTCCAGGCACCCGACAGGCATCGGCCGTCACGTGCACCATCCCTGGCTGCCAGCCGCGTCGGAGATCCATCCGCGCACCGTCTCATCCTGATATTGGAAGCCGGATTCCCAGAAGTCGCTCTCACCTTGCCACAGGTATCATCACCAGCCAGCGGCAGGGGAGTCCGATCCTCGGCTCCCTGGGCCTCCGGCCACCAGCGAGACAGCTCTGCGGCGAGAGCCAGAGCTCCTCTACCCCAGAGAGACGCACGGCCCGCACCAGACAGCGGTGAGTAATCCACGATCGGCGAGCACCACACCACACACAGCGTAGGAGAGACCGAGCTAGCGTCAGCCGTCAGGGCGCTGATTCAGCAGTTCTCACGCCCAGATGCGTCACCCGACACAAGGTCGTCACCGCAAGCACCTAGCCAATGCAGAAGCGAATCGTACTGCGGAGTCAGCCCACTGGGCACGCACGTAGGACTAGAGACAAAGAAAAAGATCTGGAACGAGTACGTGAATATATGGTCGCTTCTATCAGCGGACCAGCCAACGGTAGAAAAGGAAAGGTGGACCGGGGAACGGTTGCGCGATAGCAGTAGGACGAAGGTAGCGCACAGTATGAACAACTGGCTACAGGCCTTCACGGTACTCGGGTATATTATGGGCCAGAAACACCCCGAGCGGTGTTGCGAGCTTTTTTTGTATCTAGACCTAGTGTACAAATCATACAAGGCCCATGGCGGTTCCGCATGGAGTCAAAACGACGAGGAGTTTCGTAGACAGCTAGACCAGGAGCCCGATTTAGGATGGGGGGTTAAGGCGACTGACGTGTGGCTGCGACTCATGCTGTCGCAGAAACACCCCTTTTCATCAACGGCCACTAGTCACTCAGCAGCTGCAGGCCAGAATTCAGTGGTCGTACGAAGACCGGGGCCTGCATGTTATTTAATGAGGGAAACTGCCACTATCAGGGGTCCTGTAGATTTACACACGAATGCTCCGCTTGCGGGGGAGGACACCCTGCAGCGAGATGTTCCCACGAGGCAAACAGAGCCCATATCAGGCAGAACCCCAGTGAGCGTAACCGCAATGGGGCCCTGGCTAAACCTGTACCCCAATAAGCAAGCGTCTTACCTGGGCCAAGGAGAATAAGAACCAGACTGTTGCTCAGTGGTCCAAGGTGTTGTTTTCAGATGAAAGTAAATTTTGCATTTCATTTGGAAATCAAGGTCCCAGAGTCTGAAGTAAGAGTAGAGATGATGTGTCCGTGGCGTAGGTGTTAAAGCAACAGTAACATCTGCAGAAGAAAGACCATCTTCTAGCAAACTAAGATGTCTACTTCTTTTAGTGGACAATGTGGTACGATCCCTTTCTTACGGGCACGCCCATCGCTACAAATTCCAGATGAGGCACAAAAACAGCAGGTGATTCAACAGATATCAAGTGTTCCTTTAAGTCGGCTCTCCTCCACCTAAACTTCAACATCACAAAAACTCCAGTCCTCAGAGGTGTCACCACAATCGCACTTGCTTCCTCACAGCTTCCAAGTCTCCAGCTGCCCGTCTGAGTATAGGGTAGAACAGATGGTTGAGTCTGCATAGCGGTTTACTCATACTATAGCCTGGGAATCAGAGGTCATCTCCACAGCTTCTGTGAATCCAGACGAGGAAATGATCTGCACTGAAGCCCAGAATGTTTAGGAGTCGGATCCAGGACCAGATGAAGAAGGTTCTGAGCATAATGTAGACCCTCATTCCCAAACTGTAACTCCTGTTGGTGGAGACAATGAGGAAGACGATGATGAGACTCAAATACCTGATTTGAGTGACATTTTGAGTATTGTGTCAGGGCAGGAAGAGGTTGGCTCTGAGGACGACGGGTGTGAGAACACACAGGGTGATGATGACGAGGTTACAGTTCCCACTTACTGTCAACCCACAGTCGATGAGGTCAGCAGAGGAGGTGGAGGAGAATTCGAGTGACGATGAGGTCAGGGTGCGCCTTCCTGGACAGAGATGTAGTACTGGAAGCACGTCACCAACTGCATCCTCAACCACAACTCTGCCTCTGACCACAAGTCAAGGTGGCTCTTCAGGTCGCATGGGTTCTAAGCCTTGCATAGCCTGGGCATTTTTTAACATCAATAAGGATGACCCAACTCGTGTTATCTGTAACATTTGTGACCAAAAGCTAAGTAGAGGCTAAAAAATCCATAGTTTGAGTACTTCATGCATGAACCGTCACATGGATATAAAGCATAAGTTGCAGTGGCAAGCTCACTGTGCTATAATGCGGCCTAGCGGGCCAGCCCAACCACCGTCTGCCCCATCTTGTGCATCCGCGACCGCGGCCTCTTCATCCTCTGTGACTGGGGGACAGCAGTCAGACCTGTTTTGAGACTCAGACCTGGCACCCCTTTACCCGCAACAGCCAGTCTGATTGGCAGGTCATCAGTTCATTTGGAAGTGTAAACACCAGCTGGTGTTGAGCGCTCTCCGACATCGAGAGCACCATCTTTGGATCAAGGCAAACTAACTTTTGCGCCTGCATCTTCTTCACAGACCGTCAGTTGTCCGGAGACACCCTACTCAACCCCGTCTATGCACAACAGCCAGCCCTCGGTCCCTCAGATGTGGACAAGTAAAAGACCATTTCCTCCTAGCCATGAGAAAGCTAAGAGGTTGAATTTCACCATCTGCAAGCTCTTGGCTACAGAAATGCTGCCTTTCCGCCTTGTGGACACAGAGGATTTTCGAGACCTTATGTCCGTCGCAGTGCCACAGCACCAGATGCCCAGTCGGCACTACTTCTCAAAGGTGTGCCTGCGCTCCACCAGCATGTCGCACACAACATCACGCTTCTTTAAGAAACTCAGTTTGTGACAGGGTGCATTTCACCACAGACACTTGGACTAGTAGGCATGGACAGGGGCGTTACATGTCGCTGACTGGGCACTGGGTAACTATGGTGACCGCAGGACCAGTGGCTGCTGTCCAAGTCTTGTCGTCCCCACGAGTTGTGCATCAATCCTCTTTATCTCGTAGTTCCTTCACTGCTTCTGCCTCCTCAACCTCATCTCCGTCCTCCACCTGCACCCAAAGCCTGTCTGGTCATGCCACGGGCTTTCTAACTGCGCAGAAAGGATCCTGCACACCTCCTTGCTATGCTGGCAGAAGGGATCAAGGTAATCAGGCGGTTTTTATGTTGAAATGTCTGGGAAATGTGAGTCACACAGCTGAGGAGTTGTGGTCAGCTCTGGAGAACCAGTTTCATGAATGGTTGTCTCCACTGGACCTGCAACCAGGGAAGGCCGTGTGTGACAATGCCGCAAACCTGGGTGCGGCCCTTCGCCGGGGCAATGTCACACACGTGCCTTGTATGGCTCACGTGTTGAACCTGGTTGTCCAGCAATTTTTAGCCCACTATCCCGGACTACATGGCCTTCTGCAGAGGGCATGGTCGCTGTGTGCTCACTTCAGCCGTTCGCATCCCGCAGCTCAGCGACTTACATCTCTACCGAAGTCGTTGGGCCTGCCACTTCACCAGATAAAATGCGATGTGCCAAAACGGTGGAATTCAACTCTGCACATGTTGCAGCGACTGTGGCAGCACCGACAAGCCCTGGTACAATAAGTTCTGAATTATAGCCTGGGCCAACGAGATCCAGAGGTGGGGCAAATCACACTGGAGGAGTGGTCTCAGATCAGGGACCTATGCACCCTTCTGCACAGTTTTGAAATGGCCACGAAGATGTTTAGTGCTGACGATACCATTATCAGCATGACTATTCCGGTGATTTACATGCTGGAGCAAATGTTAAACAGAATTCGGAGTCAGGTGGTGGAACAAGAGGAAGTGGAGGAAGTGGAGGAGTTTTTGCGGAAGGGCTAACATGTGCAAGGTCCAGACGGTCGGCAGCACCAATGCGGCTGGCATGGGAGGGTGGGTGAGAGGGATTAACCAGGGCGCATGGTAGCAGCCAAACTAGTGAGGAAGGTGCAGGAGCCCAGGAAGAAGTGGAGGACGAACTGGCGATGGGCATGGAGGACTCATCAGATGAGGGAGACCTTGATCACATTTCTGTTGTGCGAGGTTGGGGGGAGAGGGCAGAGGAAGGAAGCATGATTCATACCTCGCCACCAACACAACAGAGACTTGGTGCTCCTGGATGCGCAAGACACATGAGTGCCTTCTTGCTGCACTACCTGCAACATGACCCTCGAATTGTCAGAATTTGAAATAATCCTGACTACTGGGTAGCCACACTGTTAGATCCCCGGCACAAAAGTAAATTTGCCGAAATAATTCCTGCCATAGAAAGGGACTCACGCATGCAGGAGTATCAGCAGAGACTGTTGCAGAATCTTACATGTGCTTTTCCACAAAACACCAGTGGTGCACGTAGTGAATCTCACAGTTCTAACTTGCCAACAGTGGGACTGTCGAGTCTTCAGCACTCAAACCGTAACAGAAACACAGTATCTGCTGGTGTTAACAGCAATTTTGCGGAATCCTTTCACCAGTTTTTTAGCCCATCCTTTGCAAGGCCACAGTAGACAAGAAGTCAGACACATAGTCAACGCCTAGAGACGATGGTACAGGAGTATCTCCAACTGAACATCGAAGCCATGACTGTGTCACTGGACCCTTGCTCTTTTTGGGCTTCCAATCTGGATAAATGGCCGGAGCTCGCCACTCACGCCTTGGAGATCTTGTCATGCCCCGCAGCCAGCGTTCTCTCTGAACGTGTGTTCAGCGCTGCTGGTGGTGTGCTGACAGATAAGCGCATGCGGCTGTCCACTGAGAATGTAGACAGACTCACGTTCATAAAGATGAACAAATCATGGATCCGCAAGGACTTTTCTACCCCTGTGTCATCCTGGGGAGAGTAAAAGCTTGAAGATTTGGTAAAATCACCTCACCAACCATTTTAAGCTTTCAAATTACTAATAATTTTTAGCTGCATCTAGGCCGGAAAATAATTTTGGGCCTGTAGCAGTGTGTGGTACTCATTCTATTAGGCCATCTATACTAAGCTCCACCAGCTTTCAAATTAATAATTTTTAGCTGCATCTTGCCTGGACAATAATTTTGGGCCTGTAGCAGTGTGTGGTACTCATTCTATTAGGCCATCTATACTAAGCTCCGCCAGCTTTCAAATTAATACGAATTTTTAGCTGCATCTTGCCTGGAAAATAACTTTGGGCCTGTAGCACTGTGTGGTACTCATTCTATTAGGCCATCTATACTAAGCTCCACCAGCTTTCAAATTAATAATAATTTTTAGCTGCAACTTGCCTGGACAATAATTTTCGGCCTGTAGCAGTGTGTGGTACTCATTCTATTAGGCCATCTATACTAAGCTCCGCCAGCTTTCAAATTAATACGAATTTTTAGCTGCATCTTGCCTGGAAAATAACTTTGGGCCTGTAGCACTGTGTGGTACTCATTCTATTAGGCCATCTATACTAAGCTCCACCAGCTTTCAAATTAATACGAATTTTTAGCTACATCTTGCCTGGACAATAATTTTGGGCCTGTAGCAGTGTGTGGTACTCATTCTATTAGGCCATCTATATACTAAGCTCCACCAGCTTTCAAATTAATACGAATTGTTAGCTGCATCTTGCCTGGAAAATAACTTTGGGCCTGTAGTAGTGTGTGGTACTCATTCTATTAGGCCATCTATACTAAGCTCCACCAGCTTTCAAATTAATAATAATTTTTAGCTGCATCTTGCCTGAACAATAATTTTGAGCCTGTATCAGTGTGTGGTACTCATTCTATTAGGCCATCTATACTAAGCTCCACCAGCTTTCAAATTAATAATAATTTTTGTTCTCTCTGAACGTGTGTTCAGCGCTGCTGGTGGTGTGCCGAGTCTGACAGATAAGCGCACGTGGCTGTCCACTGAGAATGTAGACAGACTCACGTTCATAAAGATGAACAAATCATGGATCCGCAAGGACTTTTCTACCCTTGTGTCACCCTGGGGAGAGTAAAAGCTTGAGGATTTGGTAAAATCACCTCACCAACCATTTTAAGCAACTCTGGGGCAATTGATGCTACTTAAGTGGTGTCTGTGCCACAAATTTTTGAAAAAATGGAGACTCTTTTTGGAATCCCCTTGCTGTGTTTTACGTGACGTTGGCATCGTCAATTACAGGTGGGTTGGGTCTTTCCCTACCCCCCTTTTAACCGTAAGAAACTACATACACTATGGCTTGGGGTAACACAGATGGTTGAGTGTGAAGAGCTGTTTACTCATACTATAGCCTGGGAATCAGAGGTCTGCTCCAAAGCTTGAGTGTCTGCTAGTCAGCGGAGTAGCCACCGGCTGTAGATCTAATTACAAATTTTTATCTGCATCTAGCCCAGACAATAATTTTGGGCCTAGTAGCAGTGTCTGCTATTCAGCAGAGTAGCCACCGGCTGTAGATCTAATTACAAATTTTTAACTGCATCTAGCCCAGACAATAATTTTGGGCCTAGTAGCAATGTCTGCTAGTCAGCGGATTAACCCAGCTGTTAAGCAAGCTACACCACCTGTACTTTGGACACTTAATTTTTTCAAAGGAAATGCTTTGGGCCCCCGGGAAAATCAGTGAAGAGCATCGGGGACGCACCCCAAGGCACAGGGGCTGTGACTGGCGGTAGGACGCCTTGCGGTGGACCGCCAAGCTCGATCCTTATAAAAGCTTTTTAACTGCAGCTTTACTGGACGCTACTAGAGCTGGCATTACCGCGGCTGCTGGCATGAGACTTGCCCTCCAATAGATCCTTGTAAAAGGATTTAAAGTGTACTCATTCAAATTAGAGAGATAATTTAAATTAAAAAGATTAGACCTGCCTCCAGCACAGAGGGGCTCGCTCGACCCACCAGCGGACAGGCACCAGTATTGGGAGAGGGGGGCTGGCTGCCAGGGTCCACCGCAGGTCTGGCACAAACCTGGCGACACGCAGGTCGCACGGGCAGGAATGGATTGGCCGTGTCGGCTTCGCACTTTTTTGGTTTTAGAAGGGCATGCCATGCCAATATCTGCGTCTCCCCCTACTTTTACTCCTCCACCTCTTTTCTTTTTGCATGACTATATGTACTTGTCACTTTTCCATGTGTTAGTTGTGTCTTCTGAGCAATTTGTCAGCTTTTGGACACCTCTGAAGTGTTTTCTATGTGTTTCTATGTGTTTTGGTTTGCCTGCCATTGGTTTTAACGGTGTTCAATGAACAGTTCGACGAACATTTCGTCAAACACACGGCTGTTCGGCGAACCGAACTCGAACACTACGGGGGTGGCTCATCACTAGTGTGAAGTTTCCACAATCAGTGATGGTTTAGGGAGCCATGTCATCTGCTGGTGTAGGTCCACTGTGTTTTATCAAGACCAAAGTCAGTGTAATTGTCTACCAAGAAATTTTAAAGCACTTCATGCTTCCTTCTGCCAACAAACTTTTAGGAGATGGAAGTTTCATTCTCCAGCAGGAATTTGGCACGTGTTCACACTGCCAAAAGTACCAATACCTGGTTTAAAAACAACAGCATCACTGTGCTTGATTGGCCAGCAAACTCGCCTGACCTTAAACTCATAGAGAATCTATGGGGTATTGTCAAGAGGAAGATGAGACACACCAGACTCAACAATGCAAATGAGCTGAAGGTTGATATCAAAGCAACCTGAGCTTCCATAACACCTCAGCAGTGTCACAGGCTGATAGCCTCCATGCCACGCCGCACTGATGCAGTAATTGATGCAAAAGGAGCTCTGACCAAGTATTGAGTGCATTTACTGAACATATATTTGACTAGGCCAACATTTCAGATCTTAAAATTATTTTTCAAGCTGGTGTTATAAAATATTCTAATTTACTGAGATAATGACTTTTGGGTTTTGATTGGCTGTAAGCCATAATCATCAACATTAACATAAATAAACACTTGAAATAGATCACTCTGTTTTAATGACTATGAGTTTCACTTTTTGTATTGAAGAACTGAAATAAATTAATGTTTTGATGATATTCTAATTTAGTAAGAAGCACCTTTATGTATAGCCAGTACAAAACACTGGCACATGACTTATTCCTTCCAAGGACCATACTAAGGACCAGAGGGCACTCATTACAGGTGGAAGAAAGGCAATTCAGGCAGCTAAATAGAAAAGGGTTCTTTACACTTAGAGCAGTCAGACTGTGGAATGCCCTACTACGAGAGGTAGTAATGGCAGACAGTATGACAGCTTTAAAAAAAGGCTAGATGATTTCTTTAATACACATAACATTGAGGGTTATAGTTAAATTAGTGACGACATGCATAATTAGTGAAGAAAGTTTGATCTTGATGGACCTAGGTTTTTTTCAACCTATGTAAATATATTATGTAATCTAGTTTAATATTGAAAGTCCCTACAAAGATATGTTAAAGACCATTTTATGAAATTATTTCACAATTTTTAGAGCATTTACCAGTATTCACAGATTGGACAACTTCTGACCATCTTTCTTTCTCGAAGACACTGCCTCTCTAACATGCATTGTTATACGCATGTGAACTTGTTGAATATTGACTCTCCAGCTATTTTTCATTAGGATCACTTAGTTTTTTGTTTTTGTTTTTTTTTAACTCCAGCCTTTTGTCAATCTATTTTTTTAGACGTATTACTGACATTAGTTTCTAAATAAATATTTCAATTGAAATAGAAATATGTCTATTTATCTGTATTCTATGTTCTGTTGTAAATAAAATAGGACTAGAAGAATTCCAAATCGTTGCATTCGTTTTGGTTCTTTTTTACATTTTTACAGCGTCCAAACTTTTTGGGGAATTTGGTTGTAAAACTTTGTCCCTGATATCAGGTAATATTTATATCTAAAGCTTATTATATTATCACTCTGGTATGTATAGCTTACTTATGTCTGATTTCACTCATTACATTCTAATTAACTCAATTTGGCAGGAATGCGGAGACAAAAAAAAATCTTGACTGACTTTTTATTTATTTTTATATTTTTTGAATTTCAACAACAGCTGTAGACACTTCCCAATATTGAAATTGCACCACCAAGAAGCAAAAGTCATCGAATTCTGGAAATCATGGGATTGTTATACATTTTACCGATCAAGCAATTGATGAAAAAATGACAACAAAATATTCAGAACAACTCAATTTATTCAACATTAAGTGCTACATGCATAAATCCTGGACTAAATTTATATGTATGGGCGCACTAAAGTCATAGAAATATACTGATGGGAGGTGCAACTGGTAGTAATAGAACTGGAACACGAACAATGAGAAAAGGACTACCAGAAAGAATTGTTGCACACTCAACCCAATAATAATGAAAAAGTATAAACAATTTTATTAATTTGACATGATACCACAAGTGCACAATAAAACCATTTAAAAGAAACACGGGTAATGGTCAGATATCAACCTGCATGAATGTAAAGCAATATACATATATTGATCACATAACAATGATTCCTCCAGCCATATATGGAGGGTAATGAAAACCAGCTAATTGCCAATATCTGAGTCCAAACACAGGGATTAATGAAGATGAAAAAACCCCCCTAAAGAAGGGCCCCTAATAAGGCATACCGTCTGCTAAACAATGAGGCTCAATACAAGAGCCAAACAAAGACCTGTATGGACAAAATAAAAGCACATATTACCCGACCAGGAAATCCTCACAATGAAGGAACCACATGTGGCAGAGATCAGAACATGACCCGGGGAAAGACCCCACGCGTTCCGCCGTAACTAGTACGGCTTCATCAGGGAAGTGAAGAGTGAGTACCCCAGAGCCCTTTAAATACCTTGCAAAATGAAAAAACACATATCACATGTGGAGCGGGAAATAGCAGTGAACCAATGGAGCGGTCCGACAGGAAGTCACGGTGTGCAGACGTCTCTGACACACCAGAAGGGATGCGCATGCGTGCAGTGGAATGCATGTGGAACGCATCCCTCTGACCCACCAGACGAAATGCGCATGCGTGCAATAGAACGCATAAGGAGCGCATCCATGTAGGGGAACATAATGAAAAATTCAGCCTCCCAGGAAGCACTTGTAGAATGACAAACAGGGGTAAACCACAAATGGATAAAGCACACATAGCCATACATCACTCGTATCATCACATATACTAGATCATACATGGGAAATACAGAAGGGGAGTGTCAAGAAATGTATTGTTTTATTATTACAAATGTCAGAATACATATATATAGATTGTGCTATGTCAAGAAAACCTTTTATAATTGAAAAGGAAAACCTTACATAATCAGCCCAGAAGAAAGTTGATAGTGTGGAATCCAAGTTCTAATGAAGGATGATTTAACCATGACATACCGTATCTCTTTCCATAATATGCCTAGTATGGACTTCTAGGCCATCCAGAGCAGGGGACAATAAATTTGTCATCCCAATGATGCCACCTAAATATATTGTATATTTAATTGCAAGTGGACCAAACATAAAACTCCAAAAAATTGGAATAAACAAGCCTAACCCACTGTAGTCCGATCAGTATGAGTATCCGTATGGACTATATGTATATTGTGTTATATTCATGCAGGTTGATATTTGACCATTACCCGTGTTTCTTTTAAATGTTTTTATTGTGCACTTGTGGTATCATGTCAAATTAATAAAATTGTTTATACTTTTTCATTATTATTGGGTTGAGTGTGCAACAATTCTTTCTGGTAGTCCTTTTCTCATTGTTCATGCATAAATCCTGGCACGTAAGCTTCTAGGCTGCTATCAATGAGGTAATAGGTGTCTGAGGAAAGTTCTGCAACACAGTCTGCACTTGGGGAAATCATAAAGAACTGCTACTGGCAGCTCCCTTTACAACTGCTGACCAATGATGTCCCAGATGTGCTTGATGGAAGTCCGGAGATGCTGCAAGCCATGGTAGCACATGTTAGGCTACACAAAGCAGCATGAATCACATGCGGCTTGACATTATGTTAAAAAAAGGATCCTGGGACATTTTAGAGAAATGACCCTAACACTGGTTCCACAATTGACTATTCTGTTCTGCACGTGAAATTAGAAGTCACATACCAAGCCTAAGGTATCAAAAGTGTCTATGCAAAACAATGAGAAGGCATTCGCATATTAGGCTATAAGCCAGATATTCAGCTATAGGTTCTCTATTGGCTGCACGCCTCTGCTCTCAAAGGCCATCATAGAATCATAGAATGATAGAGTTGGAAGGGACCTAAATGGTCATTGTGTCCAACCCCCTGCTCAATGCAGCGCAGGATTCACTAAAAAATCTCAGACCGAAGTCTGTCCAGCCTCTGCTTGACTTTTATTGAAGAACTAACCACCTCTTGTGGCAGCCTATTCCACTCATTATCACTCTCACTGTCAAAAAGTTATTTCTAATATCCAATCTGTATCTTCTCACTTTCAGTTTCATTGCTTTGATTTTCTTGTTTTCAAGTGAAAATGAGAATAAGGAAGATCCCTGCACATTGTGTCATCCCTTCAGATATTTGTAGACAGCTATTAAGTCTCAGCCTTCTTTTTTGCAAGCAAACATTCCCAAATCCTTTAACCCCTTCATGACCTTGCCATTTTTTGCAATTCTGACCAGTGAGGTAATAACTCAGGAACGCTTCAACGGATCCTAGCGATTCTGAGATTGTTTTTTCGTGACATATTGGGCTTCATGTTAGTGGTAAATTTAGGTAGATAATTTTTGCGTTTATTTGTGAAAAAAATGTAAATTTGGCAAAAATTTTGAAAATTTCTCTATTTTCAAATTTTGAATTTTTATTCTGTTAAACCAGAGAGTTATGTGACACAAAATAGTTAATAAATAACATTTCCCACATGTCTACTTTACATCAGCACAATTTTGGAAACAAAATTTTTTTTGTTAGGAAGTTATAAGGGTTAAAAGTTGACCAGTGATTTCTCATTTTTACAACAAAATTTACAAAACCATTTTTTTAGGGACCACCTCACATTTGAAGTCACTTTGAGGGGTCTATATGGTAGAAAATACCCAAAAGTGACACCATTATAAAAACTGCACCCCTCAAGCTACTCAAAACTACATTCAAGAACATTATTAACCCTTCAGGTGCTTCACAGGAACTAAAGCAACGTGGAAGGAAAAAATGGACATTTTAATTTTTCCAACAAAAATTTTATTTTAGCATCAATTTTTTCATTTTTGCATGGGCAACAGGATAAAATGGATCCTAAAATTTGTTGGGCAATTTCTCCTGAGTACACAGATACCTCATATGTGGTCATAAACCACTGTTTGGGGCGCACGGCAGGGCTCAGAAGTGAAGGAGCGCCATTTGACTTTTTGAATAGAAAATATGCTGGAATATTTAGCGGTTGCCATGTTGCATTTGGAGAGTCCCTGTGTGCCTAAACATTGGAGCTCCCCACAAGTGACCCCATTTTGGAAACTAGACCCAAGGAACTTATCTAGATGCATAGTGAGCACTTTGAACCCCCAGGTGCTTCACAAATTGATCCGTAAAAAAAAGAAAGTACTTTTTTTTTACCAAAATTTTATTTTAGCCTCAGTTTTTTCATTTTCACATGGGCAACAGGATACAATGGCTCCTAAAATTTGTTGGGCAATTTCTTCTGAGTACACAGATACCTCATATGTGGTATAAACCACTGTTTGGGTGCACGGTAGGGCTCAGAAGGGAAGGAGCGCCATTTGTTAGCCATTTGTTGCAGCATCGGCCATGGCTGGATTGTAATATTTAACCAAATTTCATTGGTGAAATATTACAGATTGCTCTGATTGGCTGTTTCACGTTTAACAGCCAATCAGAGCGATCGTAGCCACGTGGGGGTTAAGCCAACCCCCCTGTGGTGAAGCCCAAAGGGTCTTGTGCCTGCGGGTCGGGTGACCTTTCAGTGACCCCGGTCACCCGACCCGCAGGAACACGATCCTTTCATGACACATACGCTGTGTCACAGGTCGGGAAGGGGTTAACCGATACTCGTAGGACATACTTTGCAGTCTGCGCAACATCCTTGTAGCTCTTCTCTGAACTTGCTCCAGTTTTTCATTATCTTTTTTAAAATGTGGTGCCCAGAACTGGACACAGTGTTCCAGATGAGGCCTAACAAAAGAGGAGTAGAGGGGATAATTACTTTACATGATCTACACTCTATGCTTCTCTTAATACATCCTAGAACTGTGTTTACCTTTTTTGCTACTGCATGAGACTGTTGACTCATGTGCAGTCTGTGATCTATTAGTATACCCAAGTCTTTTTCACATGTGCTGTTGCTTAGTTCTATTTCTTCTCCCATTCTGCAGATGTAATTTTCATTTTTTTTTTGCCCAGATGTAGAATCTTGCATTTCTCCCTGTTAAATACCATTCTAATAGTCGTTGTTCAAGCTTATCTAGATCTTTCTGAATCCTTTTTCTGTCTTCTCTATTGTTAGCTATCCCTAACTTTGCATCGTCAGCAAATTTGATTAGTTTACCTTCAGTTCCCTTAGCTAGATCATTTATAAAACTGTTGAAGAACACTGGAGCCAGGACAGAGCCTTGTTGTACCCCACCTGAAACACTCTTCCAATTGGATATGCAACCATTTATTACCATTATTTGAGTATAATCATTGAGCCAGTTATTAATCCACCTAACAGTAGCCTTGCCAACCCCATAATTTATTCAATAAGGATAGTAAGATACTTTATCAAATGTTTTGCTGAAGTTTAGACATACTATATCTACCGCATTTCCCTGATCCACTCAGTCAGTGATTCCATCACAGAAGGAAATTAGATTAGTCTGGCATGATTTGTTCCTTACAAACCCATGCTGGCTCTGGTTAATTATTGTATTTTTATCCAAGTACTTACATGCTGTTTAAGAATTTGTTGAAAGTTCATTCCTTGTATAGAAGCAAGGCTCATTGCCCTGTAATTTACTTGCTCTATCTTCTTTCCTTTTTTGAAGATAGGGACAACCTTTGCCCTTCTCCAATCTTCTGGGACTTCTCCTGTTCTCCAGAATTTTTCAAAGATTCTGGCTAGAGGTTCTGCAATTTCCTCTGCTAACTCTTTCGATATCCTAGGATGTAGTTTATTTGGACAAACAGATTTACATTCATTTAAATTAACAAAGTCTTCCCTCACCATCTCTGTTTATAGATAATGTGGAATCTGTTATTTCTTCGATGGCACCATGAAGATCAGTTGATATTACAATTGCTTTCTTAGAGAACACAGATGCAAAATAGAAATGTAAAAGTTCAGCCTTCTCAACTTAATATTTGACCACTATCATGGCGCAGAGCAAGATAGCAATGGAGATTGGAAAGAAGCGGTATCCCCTTCAGAGCAGAGTCATACTTTTGTTTTGCACACAATCGTGGCTGGAGATTGGTTTGAAGACCAGGTGGGCAACGCCATAAATAAGCCTTCATAAGAGAACATGACACTTTCCTAATCCCAGGTTTATGCTGTGGGATAGCATAATATACGATAGCCAGACCTCTTTAGTCTTCATTTCAGGTACACTTGATATTTCCACAAGCTGCGTTTTTTTCAACCTTTTTTATGCAAATTTTCAGCTGCATTTTACAGTATCAGCAAAGTGTATGAGATTTCAGAAATCTCATGCACAAAACTTGTTTTTATGACTCATTATATTGTGCACAATCTTGTTTTTTTTCAGAATGCAGCATGCCACTTTCAGCATTTTTCAGCCATTGAAAGCAATGGGTAATGCAAAAAATGTTGAAAAAAACCATCAATTTTTGATGCGTTTTTGTCCCAAAACCTGATGAAGTAGAGTCAGATTTTTTTTTATACACCAAACTTTATCAGCATGCTTAAGAGACAAATGTACCCTGACAAAAACACAGCAAAAAAAATGCAACAAAAACTATGCAAAACCTGCTTGAGGCAAATTTCTTACTGACAAGAGAGCAGGTTTTGCTTTAGGAAAAAAAATGCAGCAAAAATGCAGCATGTGAACATAACTTAACAGCTCAGCTTTACACTGATTTGGTTCTGGAACCAGTGGTGCAACCATTTCTCCAAAGTGTTCCAGAAGGTTTTTTTCAACACAACTCCAGGCTACATGTTGCTTATTCTACCGCAACTAGCCTGTGAGGCCTAAACATTTTACTATTGCTTGCAACATCCCCAGACTTATCAAATCACAAACATCTGGGACAATCTTTGGTTGGTATTAGAGAGCTGCCAGCAGCGAATCTTGATGATTTGCCCAAGTGCAATCAGCATGACAGAACATTCCTCAACCATTAATAGCATAATTGATATCAGAGAAGACGTGTAAGTGCGAGGATTTCTTCACACTGCGCTCACTCGATACTAAATAAATTGAACGTTTTGAAAATTTTGTTACCATTTTTCATAAATTGCATAATCAGTAAAATGTCTATCGGTCCTGTGATTTGCAGAATTTTACAACTTTTCCTTCTTGGTGTTGCAAATTCATTGAGAAGTGTGTACAGCTGGCCTTCAAATTCACAAAAAAGCCAGTTGAGATTTTTCTTTCCTCTTCCCCATTGCTGACACATGGAACTCATAAGAATGTAATGAATTAAAACAGACAGATGAGTAAGCTATGCGTACCAGAGTAATACTATAATGTGCTTTAGATATGAATATCGACTGACACCGGTGACAGGCCGTACAAGGTTTTATTTCATTTTGCACTGTATCTAGGCTTCATACTTTATCTTCTTTGTTCTCTTTTCATCAAGCTCACAGCATCTCTTTCTGACAACCCAAGACATTTAAGGCACTTTCGTTTCGAATGGAAGTTATCGTGCTTGATTTGTCATTAAAATGCAAAACGACTGCCAGTCCAGGTAAATGTAGGTATGCTTAAAAGGTTACATCGACAAATGCAAAAGAAAAATTGTTTATTGCTGGTTTCAATGCAATTTTTCAGAGATTGTTTTTTTTTAAACTACAAGTATGTAATGAAACTTGGAAATAGAAACCTTAATGATGTAAACTTTTTAATTTTTCTGTCAATTGAGCTGTAAAAGGGCTTGATTTTAGTTTGGGGACCTGGCAGTTTCAGTGATACTCAGAGGCATAAAAGTCTTTTTGCAACAATGTAAATGTTTCCATTACAAAAAAAAGTCACTGTTTTCAATCAGGCAATTTCTTTTTAACCCCTTAAGGACCAAGTCACTTTGTAGGTTAATGACCATGCCAATTTTTACAATTCTGACCACTGTCACTTTATGTGGTTATAACTCTGAAACGCTTCAATGGATCCCGCTGATTCTGAGAATGATTTTTCATGACATATTGTACTTCATGTTAGTGGTAAAATTTCTTCAATATAACTAGCGATTCTTTATGAAAATAACGGAAATTTGACAAAAATTTTGAAAATTTTGCAATTTCCAAACTTTTATTTTTTGTACCCTTAAATCAGAAAGTGATGTCACACAAAATAGAATAAATAACATTTCCCACATGTCAACTTTACATCAGCACAATTTTGGAAACATAATTTTTTTTTGTTATGACGTTATAAGGGTTAAAAATTAACCAGCGATTTATGTTTCCAACAAAATTTACAAAACAATTTTTTTAGGGACCACATCACATTTGAAGTGAGTTTGGTCCCTAATATAACAGAAAAAACCCAAAAGTGACACCATTCTAAAAACTGCACCCCTCAAGGTGTTCAAAACCACTTTCGAGAAGTTTATTAACCCTTTAGGTACTTCACAAGAATTGAAGCAATGCGGAAGGAAAAAATTAACATTTAACTTTTTCCCAAAATTTTACTTTGGACACAATTTTTTTATTTTGTCAAGGGTATCAGGAGAAATTGAACCAAAATATTTGTTGTGCAATTTCTCCTGAGTACACCGATACCACATGTGTGGAGGAAGACCAATCTTTAGGCACACGGCAGTGCTCAGAAGGGAAGGAGCATCATTTGATTTGAATGTGAAATTGGTTGGAATCGAGAGGGGATGCCATGTCGCGTTTGGAGAGCCCCTGATGTACCTAAGCAGTGGAAACTCCCCACAAGTGATACCATTTTGGAAACTAGACCCCCCTAAGGAGCTTATCTAGAAGTGTGTTGAGCACTTTGAACCCCAAAGTGCTTCACAGAAGTTTATAACGTAAAGCAGTGAAAATAAAAAAATAATTTTTTTCTACAAAAATGATATTTTTGCCGCCAAATTTTTATTTTCACAAGGGTAACAGGAGAAATAGGACCCCAAAAGTTGTTGTGCAATTTTTCCTGAGTACAGTAATACCACACATGTGGGGTGGAACCACTCTCTGGGCGCATGGCAGAGCGTGGAAGGAGCGCCATTCTGGAATGCAGACTTTGATGGAATGGTCTGCAAGCATCATGTTGCGTTTGCAGAGCCCCTGATGTGCCTAAAAATTAGAAACCCCCCACAAGTGAGATTTTGGAAACTAGACCCCCAAGGAGCTTATCTAGATGTGTAGTGAGCACTTTGAACCCCCAAGTGCTTAACAGAAGTTTACAACATAGAGCAGTGAAAATAAAAAAAACATTTTTTTCCACAAAAATGATCTTTTTGCCCACAAATTTTAATTTTCACAAGGATAACAGGAGAAATTAGACCTCCAAAGCTGTTGTGCAATTTGTCCTGAGTATGCTGATATCCCATATGTGGGGGTAAACCACTGTGATCGCCTTACTGCAATTTTGGGAGGCAGAATGAACAAATCCACATGTGAAGAATTAGTTTTATTTTTTACGTTGTTCCTCGTGCGGTATTAGTGATTAGGCAACTTTATTCTTCGGGTCGGTGTGATTACAGTGATACCAGATTTACATTCTTTTTATGTTTAGCTTCTGTCACACACCAAAATATGCTTTTTTCTGTAAGAAGTTTTTCCATCGCCGTATTTTGAGAGCTATAATTTTTCCATACTTCGACCAACAGAGTCATGTGAGGTCTTGTTTTTTGCGGGACGAGCTGACGTTTTTATTGGTACCATTTTTGGCACATGACATTTTTTAATCACTTTCTATTCCGATTTTTGTGAAGGCAGAATGAACAAAAACCAGCAATTCAGGAATTGTTTTTTCTCTCCGTTCCACGTGTGGTAAAATTGATAAGGCAGCTTTATTCTTCGGGTCACTACGATTACAGCGATACTTCATTTATATAGTTTTTTTTATGTTTTGGCGTTTTTACACAATGAAAACTTTTATAGAAAAAAATAATTATTTTTGCATCTCTTTATTCTGAGAGCTATAACATTTTTATTTTTCCACTGATTGAGCTGTATGGTGGCTTGTTTTTGCGGGACAAGATGGCGCTTTCAGTGATACTATTTTTATTACCATTCTTTTTTTTATCGTGTTTTATTCCACTTTTTCCAAGCGGTATGATGATACCGCTTGGAAAAAGTATAATTTGCTACTTTTTTGTTTTTTTTACAGCGTTTACTGAAGGGTGAACTAGGGTGACACTTTTATAGATGGGATTTTTACGGACGCGGCGATATCAAATGAGTATTTTTTTATTTTATTTTTTTACATAAAAATGTGTATTTATTAGGGGAATTTTTTTATTGTTTAGTATTTTTTAAAAAAATGTTTGTTTTTTTTAACCTTGACCTTTTATAGGACTTTCACTTTTTCACTTTCATTGCAGGTATAATACATTGCAATGCTCCAGCATTGCAATGTATTATACCCTATGCAGAAAGCTGCTGAGACCATGCTGTGAGCATGGTCTCAGAGGTTTTCCGTAGCTGGATGACCCAGGGTCGTCATGACGACCCTGGGTCATCATGGCAGAGATCGGGCCCCGCGATTACATCGCGGGGACGCCGATCAGAAGGCAGAGGGAGCCCCCAACCCTCTGACTCCCCCCTGAACGCTGCAATCGTGCCCAACAGTTTAAATGCAGTCAGTCATGGTGCGGGAACTTACAACTGTGTCCGCCATGGCTGTTAAGGGGTTAAAGGGAACCGGTCACCATGAAAATGCCATACAATCTGCAGGCAGTATATTATAGATAAGGGGAACTGAGCAGATTGATATATAGTTTTGTGAATAAAGTCTTGGTGTAACCCGAGGTTTCATCATTTAATCATTTGCACTTTCTCTGATTTTGGGTCCAGTGTGCAGTCCTATCACTGACTGACAGCTTTTATTGTATAACAGTCCATAACCTCACTCCACGACATAGACAGGGCCACTGCTTTCTACAATGTCACTCTCGCATCAGCTAGTGATACGGTCACCCGTCTCATTCATGGCAGAGTGTGACGTATCAATAGACAACCCTGGCATAATAATTGGGTACAGTAGTTCAATGCAGTTTGTGGGGAATATCTTTTTCATAAGAATTTTGGAAAGTTATGAAATGTCCTATAAATGTCTGTCCTATTCCTGATCTAAGGTTTAGACTTTTAGCTGAGATTAATCTATGCTGCAGTTTATATTCATGATAAGAAGTGAAGCTCCTCCTCTACAGACAAGGGGAAAAATAACAAACACACAGGGAAGGAATGCTTGCATTCATCTCAGAACTTCTGGAGTGAACAGGAAAGCAGGATTAAGTTAAGTACTTCTTAAAGCATATCTAAACTTTTAATAAACGGTGCATATATCAAAAGTCCAGTATATGTTGTCTCTATGCCTAATGTTTTAGATTGTTTTTCCTCTTAGCTCATGTTTGGAGAAATTAGCTGCTCTGATGACTTATATACACTATACATAGAATATAAGAGGAAAAACTGTTTCCTAACATCTCAAATTCGGAAATACAGTAACAGGAATGACGAGGACATATATATTTTGTGTGTGTGTGTGTGTGTGTGTGTGTGTGTGTGTGTGTTGTGTGTGTTCTGGAATATGGTTCAGCACAAACATGCTCCCTCCCTCCTCCCCTCTTCATAGACTATGAAGAAATGATGTGAAGCATTTAGTGAGCTGTACCGAGACAAGCCTGACATTGAAAGTTCAGAGTAAAGCTAACATTTTTTTTACAAACTTTATACTTATCATCTGTCCTATTTATTTATGCAAAGATTGTTTTATTTCTATCCCAAATTATACAGTGCATGATTCCCTATTCTTGCAAGAATTACAATATACCTTTTTTTTTACAGGACAAAATTATTTTGAGAGCGAATTTACATAATTACAAAATGTC
This sequence comes from Oophaga sylvatica, assembly GCA_033576555.1. Classification (NCBI taxonomy): domain Eukaryota; kingdom Metazoa; phylum Chordata; class Amphibia; order Anura; family Dendrobatidae; genus Oophaga; species Oophaga sylvatica. The sequence goes on along the minus strand of JARQOD010000003.1, from coordinate 507,430,011 downwards.
TAAGAAGCATCTTATGAAGTCAGCTGTATTTGAGCATTTCACAGTGACTCAAGATAAAAAACATTTTATGTGTCAGTGTATAAGTGACCCAGTTGAAAACAAATGCAGTGATGCCAAAATCAGTGCATACTCAGACAGTGCTAAAAATGCTCCTTCGAGAGCTTCCAATCTAAAAAGACATTTACAACTCTGCAACTCAGAAGTTTACAAAGCTGTGATTGAAAAAGATCACAGCAGCACCAAGAAACCAGAGCCCAGCACTTCCCACCAGGCAAAGGAGGAGGAAAGAGCGTCTCATACATCAGTTACAAGATATTTTGTAAGTGACAAAGTTACTGTAACAATGACAGCAGATGTGTTTAAAAGACAGCTCATTGAGCTTGTTGTGAAGGACAGTGTATCATTATTTGCACGACCAGTTTTTACAGCTAGTAACGGAGAAATGGCCCGCAAACTTTGTGTTTCTCTGGAAAGAGATAGTATTACAAAATTAGCTCTTTAGAGACGCTTTGTGTTTCTTAAAATGGATGTCTGCACACGTCACAGAGTGAACTATTTTGCTATCAACGTTCGATATGTTTGTGACAACAAATAAATTGTTACTAAGACGCTGGCAGTAAAAGATACTAAAGCTCATCACAGCAGCCAGTTTCTCTAGACCTTAGTGGAAAAAGTTCTGCAAGATTATGAACTCAAAAAAGAACAGGTTCTTGCTATTGTAATTGATAATGCTTCAAACATGATAAGTGCAATTAAACTGATGAATGCGAATAATGAAGGTGAACAGCAGCTAGAAGAACATTTCATATTCAGTATGTTAGAGATGGAAGGCCACAGTCCTGTTCCCATAACAGGGGAACAAACAGATATTACTACAGAAGAACAGCAAAATGACTCTTTACAATTAGATGATCTTGTTGAAGCTGCTTCACACCTCTTTCCTATTCATCACATGCGCTGTGTTGTGCACATGCTGCAGCTGACAATAGGAGATAGTTTGCAAGAGGGACATGCTGGAACTCTGATTAGCAAAGTGGAAAAATTGGCTATTGCTGGCAGAACCCCTAAAATTGATTCCATCTTGAAGAGACGTGCTGGAAAAGAGGCAATTGTAGATCAAGCCACTCGTTGGGGCAGCACCTACTTAATGATTGAGCGATTGCTTGAGCTGAAACCCTTCCTTGTAGATATGGCCAACCCTCAGGTAACACTACATGAAGGTCAATGGACACAGGTGGCTGAATTGAAGGAATTGCTTTATCACCCATTTACAGTGACTAAAAAGTTACAAGCTGAGGATTTTACTCCTGACATTTTTATAAAGGAGTGGAAGAACTTGTTGTTTTGCCTGTCCCAAAGAGGAGGTTTAATCGCATATGGCATTGTAGCTTCAATGAAATGGAGAGAGACACTGCTATTAGAAAATAAAATTCTTCTGGTAGATGTTTATGTGGACCCGAGTCATCGTATATTGCTGGATGATCAACAGCTTACTAAAAGAAAAGAAGCGCTGATTGAGGTATATCAGTTAGGATGAGTGGGCTACAGGATGGCCAAGAGCAAGAGGACTCGGGTCCTGCCTGTGTTGCTGCTGCCGTTTCTTCATCCTCATCAGATGAGGAGTTTGATTTCGAAAAGTATTTGGATGGCATGGAGCAGGCAAAGCATTGCCACAGGGAAAAATATTCCACCCCCATAGAAAACAGATTGACCATATTTCAGCAAAATTTTTCACTTGCTCTCAAAGAAGTAGAAGAGTTCAATAATTCATCAAAACTGACTGTGCACGAGGCAATTCCTTTATACCCTGAAATTGTTAGAGATGTTACCCATGTGGTTACTGCTTTGCCACCAACCCAAGTTAGTGTAGAGAGGTTGTTCTCTAGCCTTAAAATAATTAGGTTACAGAGTATAGAGATATCCTGGATGAAAACATCTTCCAGAGTGCTCTGGACCTCAGACTTGGCAAAAGGTTCACTTTCCAACAAGACAATGACCCTAAGCACACAGCTAAAATAACAAAGGAGTGGCTTTTGAACAACTCTGTGACCATTCTTGACTGCCCCAGCCAGAGCCCTGACCTAAACCCAATTGAGCATCTCTGGAGAGACCTGAGAATGGCTGTCCTCCAAAGTTCACCATCCAACCTGACGAAACTGGAGAGGATCTGCAAGGAAGAATGTCAGAGGATCCCCAAATGCAGGTGTGCAAAACTTGTTGCATTATTCCCAAGAAGACTCATGGATGTACAAGCTCAAAAGGGTGCTTCTACTCAATACTGAGCAAAGGGTCTGAATACTTATGACCATATGATATTTCGGTTTTTCTTTTTTAATAAATTTGCAAAAATTTCTACATTTCTGTTTTTTTTCCGTCAAGATGGGGTACAGAGTGCACATTAATGAGGAAAAAAAAATGAACTTTTTTGAATTTACCAATTGGCTGCAATGAAGCAAAGAGTGAAAAATTTAAAGGAGTCTGAATACTTTCTGCACCCACTGTACAATATGACCCACCACATAATCCCCTACATACAACATGAGCCCCCACACAGCTCCCTCAATCAACAACTAAAGCAATCAATCTTTGGGGCCTTTATACATGTAAACCATAAAAAAAAAAACTTGAAAATATTGTCTCTTTATTTATTCAGTTTAATACCAAATAAAGACATAACTGCACACACAATTGCACAGAAAAACAGTGATAGAAAAAAAAAGAGCAGAAATGAGGGGAGATAGACTAGTTTTGCTCTTCACAATTCCCTTCCTGACAGCTAAGGTTGGCATCCTAAGTTGAAACGGTATGGTGCCCCCGATCATCATTGACTTCTCCTATGTAGCCCGACCACTACTTTAACTGCCCAGGCATCCTCAATAGGTAATCAGAAAATATGTAATGAACATATATAAATGTATACAATACAACATAAATACTAGTGGATAAAAAAAATACCCAAGAAAAAATATGGACCAAAAGCAATTGAAAAAAATAGTATATATTTATTGTTACAAAAATCATGAAACATACAACAATATAAAACGAAATGTGGCAAGGGAAAAAGGCAATATCTAGGAACCACACACAGTAAGAAGTAGCAGAGTAAATCAATAAGTACAATGAATGCATACCATAGAAATATATACCCAAAAATATTGTTATCTACAAAAAGTAAAATGCATAGTGCATCAAATCTGCCACATATCCTCTCATGGAGATATTCCTTAATACTAAATACATATATTAATGAGGGATATATTAGTGACAATGCAATGGATAAAATGCATATATCAATGAGGGAAACTAAATTTGTAACACAATGGGTAAAACGCATATACTGATGAGGGATATATAATTATCAACACAGTGGGTGAAATAGCTAAGTCTCAGTTATGCAGAGTATGGCCATAAGCAATATATATATAAATATTATATATATATATATATATATATATATATATGATGCAAAATGCAATATAACAGTGCAAGGGCTGCTTAAGAATAAAGTGCATAGTGCAATAAGGCAAACCCAAACATATAAGAAGTTAAAGATATACATACCAATATACCGTATATACTCGTGTATAAGCCGACCCGCGTATAAGACGACCCCCCTAATTTTGCCACAAAAAACTGGGAAAAATTATTGACTCGTGTATAAGCCGGGTGTATAAACTGCCCTCCTGCTCTGTGCTGCCCCCGTCCTGCTCCTTGCTCCCCCATCCAGCTCTGTGCTCCCCCATTCTCCTCTGTACTCCCCCCCTCTCTGCTCCGTCCTCCGCTGTGCTCCCCCATTCCTTCTCCGTCCTCCTGTGCCCCCGTCCTCCTGTGCCCCCGTCCTGCTCTGTGCTCCTCTGTGCCCTCCATCCTCTCCTGTCCTGCTCCATGCTTCCCCGTCCTCCTCCACGCTTCCCCCGTTCACCGATCCCCCCCCGTCCTGCTCCATGCTTCCCCCGTCCTCCGTTCTCCCCCCGTCTTCCTCCATGCTTCCCCCGTCCTGGTCCAGCTTCCCCTGTCCTCCTCTATGCTTCTCCCGTCCACCGTTCTCCCCCCCCGTCCTGTTCCGTGCTCCTTGTCCTCTCCTCCATCATACTCACCCCTCCCCGTGCCATCGCTGAACGTCCCTGCAATCCTGCGTTCTCCCCTTCTTCCTGCAGCTCTCCAGCACTGAGCGGTGATGTAATACCGCTCATTAAGGCCATGAATATGGAGGCCACGCCTATGGGAGTGGCGTCGCGTCCATATTACATGACCTTAATGAGCGGGTATTACATCACCGCTCAGTGCTGAAGAGCTGCAGGAAGAAGGGGAGAGCTGCAGGAAGCCGGGGAGAATGCAGGATTGCAGGGACGCTCAGCGATGGCACGGGGAGGGGTGAGTATGATCCCAGCCACCGGCTCCTGCCGCGGCATCCCTCCCCCGCTGGTTTCTGCCCTATGACTCGTGTATAAGCCGAGGGGGCATTTTCAGCACGAAAAAAGGTGCTGAAAATCTCGGCTTATACACGAGTATATACGGGTAAGTGTGATAGCATATACAAGTATATCCTACATTGAAAGACACATATAGGTCAGGTATGCAAATAATCAAGACATAGTAGATAGTCTGACAACAAAAACAACTTACTGATGGTGGGCTGGAGGACCCCTACATGCGTTTCGCTAGATGCTTCCTCGGGGGGGGCGTGATGTTAGTGTGTAATGGACGGATATTTATATATCCAGGGCAGGAAGTATTGTGCGGCGCTTCCTACCATGCAGCAGAGGCCGGAAGCAGAGGGTTCAGCGTCCCACATCACAGACATCCGCCCACCTCCATAACGTCACTGGAATGGGCGGAGGGAAGTCTGCGACGCTGTGGGTCACGTCACCATGGCAACCAGTCAGCCAGAACGGCAAGAAGCGCACACCGCATACACTTAGCATGTGTAAACATCAAAACTTAAAGAATCAGACCTCCATTTGTTATAATGCCCTGGATATATGTAATAAGCAATCAGATAAAAACTGAATGAAGAAACACTAACATCATGCCCCCCGAGGAAGCATCTAGCGAAACGCGTGTAGGGGTCCTCCAGCCCACCATCAGTAAGTTGTTTTTGTGGTCAGACTATCTACTATGTCTTGATTATTTGCATACCTGACCTATATGTGTCTTTCAATGTAGGATATACTTGTATATGCTATCACACCTGACGGTTTTCTTTGTATGTAGCCATATGCAGTTATATTGTATGTATATCTTTAACTTCTTATATGTTTGGGTTTGCCTTATTGCACTATGCACTTTATTCTTAAGCAGCCCTTGCACTGTTATACTGCATTTTGCATTATATATATATATATATATATATATATGCTTATGGCCAACTCTGCATAACTGAGACTTAGCTATTTCACCCACTGTGTTGATAATTATATTCCTCATCAGTATATGCGTTTTACCCATTGGTTACAAATTTAGTATCCCTCATTGATATATGCATTTTATCCATTGCGTTGTCACTAATATATCCCTCATTAATATATGTATTTAGTATTAAGGAATATCATCTCCATGAGGGATATGTGGCAGATTTGATGCACTATGCATTTTATTTTTGTAAATAACAATATTTTGGGTATATATTTCTAGGGTATGCATTCATGGTACTTATTGATTTAGTCTGTTACTTCTTACTGTGTGTGGTTCCTAGGTATCGCCTTTTTCCCTTGCCAATTTCGTTTTTTTATTGTTGTATGTTTCATGATTTTTGTAACAATAAATATATACTATTTTTTTCAATTGCTTTTGGTCCATATTTTTTTGGGTATTTGTTCCATCATTATATGGGGAGTATTATTTATTTAGCCTTATTTGGGTTATAAATACTATGGGCTGAGGGGCATCATCAATATTTTTTAACAATCTGATAAGAAAAAAAAAAAAAAGTTGAAGAAAAAAACATATATGAAGTCCTTGTTAAACAAAGAATAAACCCTTCAGATCATAAATGGCCAGTCAAGTGGCATTGCAATTAAAACCACAATGCCACCATATTCTTCAGTCACGTTTCTATGAACATGGACTATGCATGTATATATACATATAGACTCTATATGACCTCAACAGTTGCATACATAACTTATGACACCATCTTCCGACGCGTTTCCACTCTTTTTTCATCATTCGGTTTTATCGGGAATTCCTTCCATCAGAAGAAAAGGGACCATAAGTCGTACTGCAATGTGGATAACAGCTCGCCGGCCCCATGCAATTTTCCCCACATAGCCCCTAAATACAATATGTGGCTCCACATAGCCCCGTACATACAGTATGAATCCCACAGAGCCCCTACATACAAGTCACACACAGCCTCTACTTAAATATAAGCCCCCACATAGCTCCCTATAAAAAGTAAAAGCCCCACATAACTCACTATATATAGTATAAGCCCCCATATAGATACCTAGATAAGTATGAGAACAGACATACTTCCTATATACAGTATGAGCCAGCACATAGCATTATATACCGTATGTGGCTCTCATATAGTCTCCTATATACAGTATGAGCCCCTATATAGCCTCCTATATACAGTGTGAGCCCATAGACTTATGTACAGTATGAACCCCCTTTAGCCTCCTATATACAGTATGAGCCAGCAATAGACTCATACCCACACGCAACCTTCAATCCTCTCAAGATTCCTCCCTCTACTCCCCTCTTATCTCTTCTTCCCACAACCGCATACAAAGCTTCTCCGTGCCTCTCCCATACTCTGGAACTCTCTACCTCAACACATCAGACTCGGCCTACCATGGAAACCTTCAAAAAGAACCTGAAGACCCCCCTCTTCCGACAAGCCTACAACCTGCAGTGATCATCAGTCTACTGAACCACCGCACGATCAGCTCTCCCTCTCTAGTGTATCCTCACCCCTCCCTGTAGACTTGAGCCCTTGCGGGCAGGGTACTCTCTCCTTCTGTACTTGTGTGTGCCTTGTATTTCTCATGTTTACTGTACTTGTCTATACTTGCCCCTTCACATGTAAAGCGCCATGGATAAATGGCGCTATAAAAATCTAATAATAATAACAATAATAATAATAAAACCGTATGTGCCCTCATATAGTCTCCTATATACAGTATGACCCCTATATAGCCTCCTATATAAGTGTGAGCCCATAGACTATGTACAGTATGAATCCCCATATAGCCTCCTATTACAGTATGATGGTTGAATATCATAGCCATCATTTGCCCAGCAAAAGATACAACCCGCATGAAAATTAGGAGGTGACATATGACTTAACTATGTGACAGTTAAGGGTTTAAAGAATATAAAGAAAAATCTGTAAGGATTTAGTATTCTACAAACCAGATGTAAATATAACCTGCGTGCACTCAGCAGGCAAATAAGCTAATATAAAAAATAGCTTTTGGTTCATTCCTATTTATTGGCCCTAATTTGTCTACAAGTTCATATGGACATTAAGCTTGCAGAACCATTTTTTTTATTAAGGCTGTTATACAACAATTTTGGACCTTTTTCTGTAGACAGGCATTTCCACAATTATATCCAGGTTGTCTTCTATCACAGCAGACTGCAACAGGAAAAAAAAAGGTTGCAATATAGCGGTTGCTGGAAGATTTTTCCCTTGACATTCTCCTTATTCAAATGGAGCTATTTCATCAAGCCTAAACCTCCTTTTTACGTAAATGATATTAGGGCCCCCCACGCAGTAAAATTTTCAACCTAGGTTGGGTTTTAATTAAACTAAAAATTGCGCTTGTGGGAAAGTTTAGACATTGAGCAGTTTTAAAAAATGAACATAATAAACGGTAAAAAAAAAGTATGAAAAATAAATATTAATTATTTAGCATCAGACACTACTCTTTCAAATAAAAATTTAAAAAATGACTTTAAAATGGAAGGTGAAAAAAGTGAAAAAAATAATAAAGCTACTAATTCTACGCACAGGAAACAAAGCCGTTATAAAGATAAATCAATTAGCCTGCTAATTTCTCCCTTCTCATTTATTTACTGTACATGTATTTGTAGTAAAATTTACTGCCTTATGTTAAATTACTAACCTGTGTAATTATATTTTATTGTAATTGATCACGCAAGGTACCCAAGCAAAACTGGCATTTTGTCGGGCATCAAAGGAACGGGTCTGGAAGACGGTTCTCCAAAAACCCAAAAGCGGGAGGGGGGTATGCTATTTGCAATTGAAAAGGGTAATTGGATTTTACGCCCTGTTAGCTTGAAAGCACCAGTTCATTAAGGATATTAATTTCCTGATAACTACACATTAACAGACATACCAACGCTGTATCTATGGACTTACGATTATAAATCCTGACAGCTTCAACGCTAAAGTGAAATCAATTAAAACCAAAGCATTTACAATAAAGAAGACTAACTGCCCCATAACTACCTAAGACACAATTTTCACATGACAAAAAAAGAAAAAAAAAAAAAAAAAGCCCTTCAGACACCTTCAAATCTGACAGGTAAAAAAAGAAGTTTGGGAAACAAAACCAACTTATAACCACATCCTCTCCCTTTGGTTGTCAGATCAACGTTACCACGCCTGTGCAGTACTGCTTTAGCCTGCCACTGCCCACAAGGTGATTTTTCAGTCTTTCAAAAAAAATCTTTTTCTATTTGCTCTGCTTAACATGTCAGGTTTATTGATCAAACTCCCTTTGCCTCCACAGCAGGGCATGTGCTCTTATGCCTAAGGGGGCTTTGATGTCCTCATGGCATTCCAGGCCAAAAAATGCACCCTACTAAATGGATTTAAGCAGAAAATGTGTGCAGGGTGACAGCTACATTAATAACAGTAATTCAGCTGATTAAATATGCATTTCTATAAGAGATAACTACACCCCCCTTATTTTGCGTTTCCTCACTCTTCTACTTACCCAACAATTACAAATCACTTTTGGCAGCAATTCCTCCAAATCCTAAGTAGTACCAACAACAAGTGCCAGCAAATATGCCCAAAACAGCAGCTCAAACCCAATAAGGGAATCTAGCTCCTTTTTTAATACCCCACAAAGCTAAATGAAAAAAACATGTTCAGGTAGTCAAGAAACCCCTTTCTTCGATTTTTCTATGTCAAGCGAGACGTGCACAAAAGGAGAGTAGGGACACAGAAAACCCTTTCCCCCTTTTAAAACCCCCTAAAAACGATTTTTCACTACAAGAGCTGAATTCCTGGGGGTTTTTTTTAAAATCACCAAAAAAAAGGGGAAGGTAGCCGTTGATGTTTCCATCCCAAAAAGGGGCCAGAGCACCCGTGAAGCCATGATCACTAATTTTCAATGGAAAAAAACCGGTGTCACCATAAGGCCAGTGTTTTTTTTAGGAAAAAAAAAACTCAGTACAGTTTTTCAAATGTTTACTACCCACAGTTTTTTTCTTTTTTTTCCTTTTTTAAAGAAAAAAAAGTAACAAAAAAACTTTTTTCCCCTCATGGTTAGGGTTGGGGAAGCCATTATTGCCAAAGCTGTGTTTCTCTTTTAAAAATATAATGACACCCCCAAAATCCAAAAGTTTACCCGTGGTATTTTGGCCATAACTTCACAGAATTTGCCCAAAAAGGGTTTTTAAAAAAATACAAAAAGGGGAACTCCTCACCGGACCTGGACAAAGTGGGGAAAATTTTTTTGGGATGCAAAAAAAAAAACCCCCAAAAAAAAACCTTGAAATACTGGACCTTAAAACTAGCGGTTGGCTGTTTCAAGAGCACAAAAGGGGGGCACTTGAAGAAAAAGGCCGGCAGGTGGACATTTTGTCTAAGAAGTCCAACCATGTAACAGAAGTGGTTATATACCCAACCCCAGTTTTAGAAAATTTTTTTAAAGTGTAGCCACCGGCCACAGAAGATGGAATTTGTTGCAGCTTTTTTTTACATTTGTTTTTTTTTAAAAAGTTTTACAGAACATAGTTTTTTTTTATAAAAATTTTTTAGTATTTTTGGAATAAAATTTGTTACATTGATAGTGAAAAATTTAATTCATTGCGGAATTCATGGATGATGTAAGGGGGGGGGTCGTAAAGATTAAATCATAAATTATCCTTTATAATAAAAGAAATAAATTTTCAATTTATTTAAAATGTTTGTTATGTTTATTTCTCTTTTAATGGCAAAAAAACAGAGGCGCTCCTTGGCGAACACTCAGATGGATTAATCGGCCAAATATAAAAGGCTCACCGGAATTCGTGCAAATCAGCAGAATTGATGTTAGCAGACTGCAACCCCCCTATCAGCCCAGGAGGGTAAATAAGCAAACCGCAAAAAAAATCGCTATTTTTTTTTAATTTTTTTTGTTTGGGGTTTTTTTAATGGGGCTTACAAAAATCAATGTGCTTGCTGCCCCAAAAACCCTCCCGTTCTATGATTACGTTATCCATAATAGAGCATGGATTCAGCAAATTCTCCTAAATCAGGGTTTGGAAACCACAAAGGCCACAAGTTCAGCCGTGGGGTCTCAAAAAAGGGCTTGTCATTTCACTAATAAAATTTGCAGACCCCGTTTTTCCTTACACCAAAAAGTTAGAAAAGTTTTGCAAGTTCATGTTTCTTTTTTCTCTTAATTGAATTTTGATCACTCCTTTCTTGCTAAACGGCACAAGGAGCCTCGGGGGTTGAGAATTCATATTTAAACACTTGACCAAAAAAATTTGGTTGGCAGATATTCGGTAGACAAAAAATGTATAATTAATGTGACGAATCACAAAAATTTACAGTACCTTAACTTGGTTTTAAGGAAACGGGGGGTGGTCAGTGGAAAGTAATACGTAAAAATAAACAGGGGAAAAACAGTTTAAAACTAATGGTTAAAATGACCGGTACAACAAGTTGTATAGCTTAAGCAAAGGGGTTGTTTGAAAAAAGGGCAACAAAGATTTAAAAAAATTTGAAAGGTGGCCACACAAACGCGGGTGGGCCCTAAAAAACACTTAAGTTGACATGGAGAACAAACTTTTTAAACTTTACGCAGTGTGCACACTGTCTAAATCCGCTGTCACATCAATAACATGCATTTAATCGGATCCAAAACTTTTAAAGGAAAATACAAACACAAAACATTTCCAAAAAATTGGCTGCCCATTACCCAAGGGGTACGGCTGATGTCATGGCATGCATGTACATGTCAGCACAATGCGTCTCGAATTTTTATTACACTTGGAGGTCCCACTCTTTTACTTTGACGACCTGAAGGGTAGGTCATCAATGTCTGATCGAGGATCTGACCCCCGACCCAATTAAAAAATTGACATCGCACCCCGGATCAGCTGTTATGGGTTCCGGGGTGGCCGAATTTACTACTTGCCGACTGCTCCGTCTACTTGCTGGTGCCACAGATAACTTTTTCGCCTCCTTTTTAAATCAATAGGTGACGGATGTGCAAAACCCCCGTGTGGGTTAAGTGGGTACTTCTGGGCGGGCACCATAACACTGATCAGCAGGGGGGCCTGGGTCAATTTTTTTTTCCCGTTTAAAAACTTCTCTTTCTCAAAAATAAGGATTTTTTAATTTTTGTATTTAAGCTCGATCCTAAGTTAGGGCCCCCCCACCCCCCCCCGTTCAGACCCCCCCCGGGGGCCCAAAAAGAGGAGGGTCCACTGCAACACTATACTTCAAGGAAATCGTCGTAGGATCGACCCCCTGCGTCTATAGGGGGATTAGGTCATGGGGAAGTTTAAAAAATGATATACATTGATATCTGAAAATTTGGGGTTTTTCCATAGAAATCCCCGTTTTTTTGTAAAATGAATTGAACTAGGGTGGACTGGATTTCCCGAAATCTGCCCCCCGAGCTTATTTCAAAAAAGAAGTTGTTACTGGTGTGAGACTTTTAACTAACACGAAAGAAAAATGAATTTGTTTTATAACAACCACATTTGTAGCTGCCTCTCACATCTGTTGTTTTGCAAAATATTGCACCCCGCCGCCTTTGAATGGAAGCGAAGCTGAGGGGGAAATGCAGATGACCTACATGCCCTTTAAGGTTAGGCCCTTTCACACTTCCTTTTTGACATCCCCCCCGCGAAAAAATTTTTTGGGGGGGCCCCTCAGAAAATGTAATCGGATGCAAACTGGTCAGTTTTCTGGGGGGTCCCCAAGAAAATTTCACCGGAAATAAGAAAATTTTTTTCCGGAAAGTGTGGAGAGGGAGAGAAAAAAAAACCCCCGGGGCGTGTTTTCTGCTTTTTTAAGGGTTTTTTCTAGGGAGGCGAAAAAACCCCGGGGGTTTCCCCAAAAAAAGGAAGCCAGGGGGTCCGCCACCCATGGGGCCTTTTATAAAAAATGGCGGCCCAAAAAAAAAAGTTGCATTGGCTTTTTTTCTTAATGACGGACGCCATTTTTGACGGATCCTCAAAAACTGACCTAAGGAAAACCCCTTCCCACTAAGAGTCAAGGGAAAAAAAAACGGATCGCCAAAAAAAAAAAGGGCGGACTGTTTTTTTACTTTTGAGGATTTTGACTGACGTTAAAACGTGAAGTGTGAAAGACCTTGGAGTGTTGATGGGGAGATTTCCTTTAAAGCTGGAAGGCCCTCTGAAGGGGGGCCGAATCCTGTTCCACCAACTCAGCCCTTTTTTAAGCTTTTTGAGAGCAGAGGAAAAAATGTCACTGGGCGGATGGCAGAGAAAATCATTTTTAAAACCTCAAACAACCTGGCACTGCCCAGACTGTCAATCTTCAAAGCAAACCGGAGGAGGGAAGTGGAGCTTGCAGGAAACAGTTTACAGGTCAAATGGGTTAAGGTCCTCTTCAGATTCAATCTTAAACCGCCCCATTCCACTGTACAACCCCGTTAAATTAAAAACTTTTTTCCCCCCTTAAGCAACTTCTACCCCAAATATACAAAATAAAAAATTTTTTAGAGCCTCATGGTTATATTTTTTTAAAGGCTCGGAAAAGATGTCAAAAAAATTTCAACTTTGGGAAGTGGTTTTTTTATCAGGCAAAAAATAAAAAAAATCTTAAGTCAATTTTTGCAAAGAACGGGGAAAAATGCAATGAAAAAACAAGTGCGTAAAAAAGAATAAATGGGGGCGGCGAGAAAACAGTTTGACTGAAATTTGGGGAAATTTTATAGAAAAGGGTGTAAATTTTAAAATTTTCTGTGAGAGGTCTGGTCCATGATTCCCCCCCAAAAAAAACTGGGAGCATTAAAATTTCTTGAATAGAAGAATAAATAATGCAAACCTTCTTCCTGCCTGGGGTCAAAGGTTGCATAAAGTTTATATAAAATTTTTCTGTTCTTAGTTTTCAATTTCCCTTTTAATATGTAAATTCATGTCGAAGATGGGGATCGGGTAAAAAAAATTTTGGGGCCCAGGTAATCATTCTTCTTTTTTTTATTGCATGGTATGAGAATCTTTTTTGTTCACGTTTTGTTTGTCTCCCCTACTTACAACCCCATCGGAATTTGGTCATAAAATTAAGATTTTGTTTTTCAATTAAAAACTGAATGTAACACTGCAGAGGTTTTTTTTCATGAGATTTTCAGTGAGTTTGGGGAAAAAGCTTAAAATTTAGGGGTTTTATTACATTTTTGCTTTATGAAAATCAAATTTTTTGGCAACAGTAAATGCCCTGTGACCGGTCACATCATTTTCCTGCAAAGAGAAAATAAAGGGTCAGGGGTTGATTTGCATTTCAGAGCTTTTAATGGTTAATCTTAATTAGCAATCCAGAGAGATATCAATGAAATAAAAAAAAAAGTTAATTGGAAAAAAAAATTTGAATTGATAAAAAAACCTTTTTTGGGGGTCAAACAAAATTTGAAATTTTTTAAAAGAAAGGAATTTTTAAAGGAGCCCATTTTTCCCAAACAGGCGAGGAAGAGCAGGAATGTAACTAAAGTGGATAATGCAAAAAATTACAGATGGATAAAAAATACAAAAAAACCGAAAAACAGCACAAAGTTTTTAAAGAAAATCATGGAAATCCCTTTAAGACCAACTCTCATCAGATCTGGAAATTCTTAAAGGTTTTTAAAAAATCCTTATCAAGCAGGAAATGCATGTTTATCAAATCTGAATGCCTGCTCAAAAACCCAAACCAAAAAGGAGTTTTAGAGGTAAATTAGGGGAAATTAGGACCAACTGTCTTTAAAATGCAGTTTAAGTCAGTTAAATTTTGAACAGGAAAAAAAAACAAGTTATCATATTTTCAGACTATAAAATGACTTTTTTCCTCCCAAAATTTGGGGAAATAGGGGGGGGTCTTATATCAGATGAATACTGTGGGGGGTGAGGTGGGGGGGAGCAGGGGTAAAGGGGGCAGGTACAGCTGCTGTGGTAACACCGTGGCACTGCAAAGAGAAAGAATGTTCACTGCTCCCCAGCCCTATCCCCCCCCTTTAGCACTGAAGTCGTGCTGAGAGGTTGGGGGGGAATATGGGGTTGGGGGGGAGTGAATACCCCCTTTCCTTTAATAGGTGTAGTGTT
>JARQOD010000003.1:507334942-507415451 GCA_033576555.1 Oophaga sylvatica | reverse complement strand
CAGTCACTTACAACCACCGGGGACCCCTGTGGTCCAGTCTCTTCGGCTGAGGTGGACACACACACAGGTTCTGCGCAGAGAGAGAGGGATCTGCCATCATCACAACACATAGGCTCCCCCTCTATTGGACAGTTGGCTGCAATTTCACGCCAGCTCCAACACTGTCCATCACACTCTCCCACCCACATGTCCCCTCGGGCCTGAACCCGCTTATCAGCATACCCCATGTCCCCAACAGCTGGAACGCTCTTACCGCGAGAGTTCAGCGTCCGGGAACTCCGAAGTGACGACCTCTCAGACGGCTGTACCTCAGGAGGACGTGCTTGGGTGTAGCGGTCCACTATCACCTTTTCAACTCCATAATCAGGCCTGCTGACTGCAGACTCCCAACTGTATCTCCAGTCACGAACTCCCCTGGCACGGGCTGTCACCGTAACACCCAGCCGGGTAAGAATCGCCGCTTTCAACTTGGCATAGTCTTCGCTGTCCTGCTTGCTCAGGTCAGCCCAGACTTTTTGGGGTTCCCCAATCAGATAGGGTACGACCGCCATGGCCCATTCAGATAGTGGCAGATTCTCCTTCTCTGCCAGTCTCTCAAACCTAGTAAGATATACCTCCACATCATCACGAGGTGTCATTTTTCTCAAGGACCGTCTTACCGCCTTCTTTATAGCGGACAACGCAGGTGCCTTCACAACATTACTCTGGGACGAGGTGCTGAGAGCTGCAATCTGCTCCAACACCCGGTTATTCTCCTGCTGCTGCTGCAGGAATTGCTGCTGGTGCTGCAGGCGCTGCTGCTCCATGCTCTGCTGCATGCTTCGCTGGGCCTGCACCAGGTACTCAATGAGCTCCTCCATACTGCCGGATTCATCTGTCTCAATCACAGCAGTCTTATGTTGCACATTAACTTGCGCCATTTGTTCAAACAGCGCCTCCATGCTGTCATCCATGCTGTCAGACTTCTCTGTCTTCACAACTGTAGTCTTCACTCAAGACATACACACTACACAGCTTTTTTTTTTTTTTTTTTTTTTTTTTCCACAGAAAATTCAGCCTTGCTGTGCAAACACTTTTTTTTTTTTTTTCTTTTGCAAAGTCTATTAGGGCTACTGTCTCTTTAAGACTGCTCCACAAACTTTTCTTTTTGCTGCTGCACATTCCACAGTCATTTTCACAACAAGTTCAGCTTTGCTGTGCATACATTTTCTTTCTGCAGACCCTATCAGGGCCACTGTCTCTCCAAGACTGCTCCAAACAGACGTTTCTGCTGACACACACTTTTTTTTTTCTGTTGCTATTTCAATAGACTTCACCTTTAATGCTGTCTCTCGCCACTGTGCTGCATGCACACTCCAGCACTAACTGTACCAGGCCCTGCGCTGCCCCAGCATTCTCCGCCAATTGTAAGCTTTCCGGGGGGTTTAGCTCTAGGATCGCTGTCTGGGTAGACAGAATGGCACGGAAACAGTTCATTCAGACAGCAGTTTGGTGAAAACTGGCCGCAACCAGTTTTATTAAAGTCCACAGCACACAGATAAAAACAAATCATAAACAGAAAACCTGGGCTTGTCTAGCCACTAAATTACACTTAGATAGATGGCCCTCTCTATCCGGGACCCAGACTCTACCAGTCTGTGCCCAAAACAACACATATCACATATGTTACCAGTATGGAGTTTCACAGACACTCCTCTTTATGTCCGAAGGCAACTCCAATGTCCCGACTTGAGAGAGGTCACCTCCTATTCAGTCGCTATTCGCACGGATTCTCACTGCGACTACTCCTGTGTCCGGGGTACTTCCTGCACCCAGACTGAGATAGCTCACACTCTTAGGCTATGGTTCCACGGTCCGGAACCATAGCGCTTTGGACGGAGCGGAAATTCCGCTCCGTCTAAGCCCCGCCCCCTTTCTGACGCGCGATCTTTCCGGAGGTGTTCAGGACACCTCCGGAACACCTCCGGAAAGAGCGCAGGGCTACATAGCCCTGTGTAATATTCTGTTGCGGCGACGCACCGTCGCCGCAATACGCGAGGACATGCTGCGGTCTGAAAAGACGCGCCGCATGTCCGTTTACGCAGGTTTGCCACCTGCGTATTGTTACGCATAGTGGAGACGGGATTTCTTGAAATCCCCTCCACTATGCTGTAACATCTGGACGCTGCGTGTTTGGCGCTGCGCCAGCGCATAGCGCCAAACACGCAGCGTTTACTGATCGTGGAAACTCACCCTTAGAGACTGCTTCCTTGTGCCAGGACACCTCCCTGTGTCCGGGCTAAAGACAGCTCCCACACTCTTGGAGACACCTTCTGTGTCTGGACCCCTTGTCCAGACTGAATGAGCTCTCAGATTGTGTTTGCAGACACCTACTTCTGGCTTCCTAATCAACACCTGATTGGATTCAGGTCTGAGCTGCAAGCGTGTACTGAATGGCAGGTGTAGTGACCTTTCTTTACCACCAGGTTTACAAAGCCACACATTTCGCTCATACCAGTCAGCAAGGTACTTAGGTGAAATATACACCTCATTCACCACATATTCCTTCACTGTCTCACAGCATATACTGATGAGGGATATATAATTATCAACACAGTGGGTGAAATAGCTGAGTCTCAGTTATGCAGAGTATGGCCATAAGCAATATATATATATATATATATATATATATATATGATGCAAAATGCAATATAACAGTGCAAGGGCTGCTTAAGAATAAAGTGCATAGTGCAATAAGGCAAACCCAAACATATAAGAAGTTAAAGATATACATACAATATACCGTATATACTCGTGTATAAGCCGACCCGTGTATAAGACGACCCCCCTAATTTTGCCACAAAAAACTGGAGAAAAATTATTGACTCGTGTATAAGCCGGGTGTATAAACTGCCCTCCTGCTCTGTGCTGCCCCCGTCCTGCTCCTTGCTCCCCCATCCAGCTCTGTGCTCCCCCATTCTCCTCTGTACTCCCCCCCTCCTGCTCCGTCCTCCGCTGTGCTCCCCCATTCCTTCTCCGTCCTCCTGTGCCCCCGTCCTGCTCTGTGCTCCTCTGTGCCCTCCATCCTCTCCTGTCCTGCTCCATGCTTCCCCCGTCCTCCTCCACGCTTCCCCCGTTCACCGATCCCCCCCCGTCCTGCTCCATGCTTCCCCCGTCCTCCGTTCTCCCCCCGTCTTCCTCCATGCTTCCCCCGTCCTGGTCCAGCTTCCCCTGTCCTCCTCTATGCTTCTCCCGTCCACCGTTCTCCCCCCCCGTCCTGTTCCGTGCTCCTTGTCCTCTTCCTCCATCATACTCACCCCTCCCCGTGCCATCGCTGAACGTCCCTGCAATCCTGCGTTCTCCCCTTCTTCCTGCAGCTCTCCAGCACTGAGCGGTGATGTAATACCGCTCATTAAGGCCATGAATATGGAGGCCACGCCTATGGGAGTGGCATCGCGTCCATATTACATGACCTTAATGAGCGGGTATTACATCACCGCTCAGTGCTGAAGAGCTGCAGGAAGAAGGGGAGAGCTGCAGGAAGCCGGGGAGAATGCAGGATTGCAGGGACGCTCAGCGATGGCACGGGGAGGGGTGAGTATGATCCCAGCCACCGGCTCCTGCCGCGGCATCCCCTCCCCCGCTGGTTTCTGCCCTATGACTCGTGTATAAGCCGAGGGGGCATTTTCAGCACGAAAAAAGGTGCTGAAAATCTCGGCTTATACACGAGTATATACGGTAAGTGTGATAGCATATACAAGTATATCCTACATTGAAAGACACATATAGGTCAGGTATGCAAATAATCAAGACATAGTAGATAGTCTGACAACAAAAACAACTTACTGATGGTGGGCTGGAGGACCCCTACATGCGTTTCGCTAGATGCTTCCTCGGGGGGGGCGTGATGTTAGTGTGTAATGGACGGATATTTATATATATCCAGGGCAGGAAGTATTGTGCGGCGCTTCCTACCATGCAGCAGAGGCCGGAAGCAGAGGGTTCAGCGTCCCACATCACAGACATCCGCCCACCTCCATAACGTCACTGGAATGGGCGGAGGAAGTCTGCGACGCTGTGGGTCACGTCACCATGGCAACCAGTCAGCCAGAACGGCAAGAAGCGCACACCGCATACACTTAGCATGTGTAAACATCAAAACTTAAAGAATCAGACCTCCATTTGTTATAATGCCCCTGGATATATGTAATAAGCAATCAGATAAAAACTGAATGAAGAAACACTAACATCATGCCCCCGAGGAAGCATCTAGCGAAACGCGTGTAGGGGTCCTCCAGCCCACCATCAGTAAGTTGTTTTTGTGGTCAGACTATCTACTATGTCTTGATTATTTGCATACCTGACCTATATGTGTCTTTCAATGTAGGATATACTTGTATATGCTATCACACCTGACGGTTTTCTTTGTATGTAGCCATATGCAGTTATATTGTATGTATATCTTTAACTTCTTATATGTTTGGGTTTGCCTTATTGCACTATGCACTTTATTCTTAAGCAGCCCTTGCACTGTTATACTGCATTTTGCATTATATATATATATATATATATATTGCTTATGGCCATACTCTGCATAACTGAGACTTAGCTATTTCACCCACTGTGTTGATAATTATATATCCCTCATCAGTATATGCGTTTTACCCATTGTGTTACAAATTTAGTATCCCTCATTGATATATGCATTTTATCCATTGCGTTGTCACTAATATATCCCTCATTAATATATGTATTTAGTATTAAGGAATATCATCTCCATGAGAGGATATGTGGCAGATTTGATGCACTATGCATTTTACTTTTTGTAAATAACAATATTTTTGGGTATATATTTCTATGGTATGCATTCATGGTACTTATTGATTTAGTCTGTTACTTCTTACTGTGTGTGGTTCCTAGGTATCGCCTTTTTCCCTTGCCACATTTCGTTTTATATTGTTGTATGTTTCATGATTTTTGTAACAATAAATATATACTATTTTTTTCAATTGCTTTTGGTCCATATTTTTTCTTGGGTATTTGTTCCATCATTATATGGGTGAGTATTATTTATTTAGCCTTATTTGGGTTAATAAATACTAGTGGGCTGAGGGGCATCATCAATATTTTTTAACAATCTGATAAGAAAAAAAAAAAAAAGTTGAAGAAAAAAACATATATGAAGTCCTTGTTAAACAAAGAATAACCCTTCAGATCATAAATGGCCAGTCAAGTGGCATTGCAATTAAAACCACAATGCCACCATATTCTTCAGTCACGTTTCTATGAACATGGACTATGCTATGTATATATACATATAGACTCTATATGACCTCAACAGTTGCATACATAACTTAATGACACCATCTTCCGACGCGTTTCCACTCTTTTTTCATCATTCAGGGTTTTATCAGGGAATTCCTTCCATCAGAGAAGAAAAGGGGACCATAAGTCGTACTGCAATGTGGATAACAGCTCGCCGGCCCATGCAATATTCCCCACATAGCCCCCTAAATACAATATGTGGCTCCACATAGCCCCGTACATACAGTATGAATCCACACAGAGCCCCCTACATACAAGTCACACACAGCCCTCTACTTAAAATATAAGCCCCCACATAGCTACCTATAAAAAGTATAAGCCCCACATAACTCACTATATATAGTATAAGCCCCCATATAGATACCTAGATAAGTATGAGAACAGACATAACTTCCTATATACAGTATGAGCCAGCACATAGACTCTTATATACCGTATGTGCTCTCATATAGTCTCCTATATACAGTATGAGCCCCTATATAGCCTCCTATATACAGTGTGAGCCCATAGACTTATGTACAGTATGAACCCCCATATAGCCTCCTATATACAGTATGAGCCAGCACATAGACTCATACCCACACGCAACCTTCAATCCTCTCAAGATCTCCTCCTCTACTCCCCTCTTATCTCTTCTTCCCACAACCGCATACAAAGCTTCTCCGTGCCTCTCCCATACTCTGGAACTCTCTACCTCAACACATCAGACTCGCGCCTACCATGGAAACCTTCAAAAAGAACCTGAAGACCCACCTCTTCCGACAAGCCTACAACCTGCAGTGATCATCAGTCTACTGAACCACCGCACGATCAGCTCTTCCCTCTCCTAGTGTATCCTCACCCATCCCTGTAGACTGTGAGCCCTTGCGGGCAGGGTACTCTCTCCTTCTGTACTTGTGTGTGCCTTGTATTGCTCATGTTTACTGTACTTGTCTATACTTGCCCCTCTTCACATGTAAAGCGCCATGGAATAAATGGCGCTATAAAAATCTATAATAATAACAATAATAATAATATACCGTATGTGCCCTCATATAGTCTCCTATATACAGTATGAGCCCCTATATAGCCTCCTATATACAGTGTGAGCCCATAGACTTATGTACAGTATGAATCCCCATATAGCCTCCTATATACAGTATGATGGTTGAATATCATAGCCATCATTTGCCAGCAAAGATACAACCCGCATGAAAATTAGTGAGGTGACATATGACTTAACTATGTGACAGTTAAGGGGTTAAAGAATATAAAGAAAAATCTGTAAGGATTTAGTATTCTACAAACCAGATGTAAATATAACCTGCAGTGCACTTCAGCAGGCAAATAAGCTAATAAAAAATAGCTTTTGGTTCATTCCTATTTATTGGCCCTAATTTGTCTACAAGTTCATATGGACATTAAGCCTTGCAGAACCATTTTTTTTATTAAAGGCTGTTATACAACAATTTGGACCTTCTTTCTGTAGACAGGCTATTTCCACAATTATATCCAGGTTTGTCTTCTATCACAGCAGACTGCAACAGGAAATAAAGGTTGCAATAGTAGCGGTTGCTGGAAGATTTTTCATTGACATTCTCCTTATTCAAAATGGAGCTATTTCATCAAGTCCTAAAACCTCCTTGTACTGTAAATGATACTTAGAGGCCCCACACGCAGTATCATTATCAACCTGATGGTTGGGTTGAATTAAACTAAAAATTGCGCTGTGAATGGAAAGCTTTAGACATTGCAGCAGGTTTTAAACATGAACATAAATAAACGGTAAAAAAAAGTATGAAAAATATAATATTAATTATTGTAGCATCAGACAGCTACTCTTTCAATATATTTAACAAATGACTTTAAAATGGAAGCGTGAAAAAGTGAAAAAAATAATAAAGCTACTAATTCTACGCAACAGGAAACAAAGCCGTTATAAAGATAAATCAATTAGCCTGCTAATTTCTCCCTTCTCATTTATTTAGCTGTACACTGTATTTGTAGTAATTGACTGCAATTATGTTAATTACTAACTCTAGTGTAATTACTATATTTATTGTAATTGATCACGCAATGTACCCACAGCAAAGCTGGCATTTTGTCGGGCATCAAAGGAACAGGCTGCTGGAAGACGGTTCTCCAAACCAAACGCAGGGAGGGGGATATGCTATTAGCAATTGAAAAGGGTAAGTTGGATTTTACGCCCTGTTAGCTTGAAAGCACCAGTTCATTAAGGATATTAATTTCCTGATAACTACACATTGAAGCATGACATACCAACGCTGTATCTATAGGACTTACGGATTATAAATGCCTGACAGCTTCAACAGCTAAAGTGAAATCAATTAAAACCAAAGCATTTACAATCAAAGAAGACATAACTGCCCCATAACTACCTAAGACTACAATTTTCACATGACAAAAAAAGAAAAAGAAAAAAAAAAGCCATTCAGACACCTTCAAAATCTGACAGGTCAAGAAAGAAGTTGGAAACAAAACCAACTTATAACCATCATCTCTCCCTTTGGCTTGTCAGATCAACGTTACCACGCCTGTGCAGCTACTGCTTTAGCCTGCCAGCTGCCACAAGGTGATTTTTCATGTCTTGTCAAAAAAAATCTTTTCTTCTATTAGCTCTGCATTAACATGTCAGGTTTATTGATCAAGCTCCCTTCTGCCTCCACAGCAGGGCACTGTGCTCTTATGCCTAAGGGGGCTTTGATGTCCTCATGGCATTCCAGGCCAAATAATGCACATACTAAATGGATTTAATGCAGAAAATGTGTGTCAGGGTGACAGCTACATTAATAACAGTCATTCATGCTGATAAATATGCATTTCTATCAAGAGATAACTACACCCCCTTATTTTGCGTATTCACTACACTCTTCTACTTACCAACAATTACACAATCACTTTCGGCAGCAATTCCATACATAATCACTAAGTAGCATACCAACAGAGCAAGTGCCAGCAAATATGTCCATACAGACAGCTCAAACCTCATATGAATGGAATCTAGCTCATTTATTTAATATCCGCACAAATGCTAAAATGCAAAAAAACATGTTCAGGTAGTCAAGTAACCGTTACTTCATGATTTTCTACTGTCAAGCGAGACGTGCACAGAAAGGAGAGTAGAGGACACAGAAAACCCTATCCTGTTCACTGCCCGTGAATCGATTCTTCACTACAAGAGCTGAAGTTACCTGGAGGTGAAAGTCATCCATTAAAAAGGAGCTAAGGTAGCCTGTTGATGTTTCCATCACCAGAAAGGGCCAAGAGCAGCCGTGAAGCCATGATCACTATATATTTCAATGGAAAATAACCATGAGTGTCACCCATAATGACCAGTGATTTTTTCAGGGAAAAAAAAATCTCAGTACAGTTGTGTTCAAATGTTTACATACCCCAGCAGAATTTTTGCTTTCTTTGCCTTTTTTCAAAGAATATGAATGATAACACAAAAACTTTTTCTCCACTCATGGTTAGTGGTTGGGTGAAGCCATTTATTGCCAAACTGCTGTGTTTTCTCTTTTAAAATCATAATGACAACCCAAAACATCCAAAAGTTTACATACCGTGGTGATTTTGGCCTGATAACTTGCACAGAAGTTGACACAAATGGGTTAAAATGACTACTAAAGGTAACATCCTCACCTGTGACCTGTGACAAATGCTAGGAAAATTGTTCGGGATGCAAAGAAAAACCCACAAATAACACCGTCTGAAATACTGGACTCTCTGAAAACTAGCGGTGTGGCTGTTTCAAGATGCACAATAAGGAGGCACTTGAAGAAAAATGGCCGGCATGGTGGATCATCTTTGTCTAAGAAGTCCAACCATTGATAATCAGTAAGTGGTTATATACGCCAACCCCAGCATTAGAAAATCTCTTTTAAAGTGTAGCCACTCGCGCCATCAGAAGATGGAATTCATGTTGCAGCTTTTATTTTTACATTTGTTTTATTTTCAACGTTTTACAGAACAGTAGTTTTTTTTTATAAAATGTTTACAGTATTTGAGTAATAATAATTCTGCTTACATTGATAAGTGAACAGTATAATTCATTGCGGAATTCATGGTATGATGATATAGGAGAGGTGTACAGTAACAGATTAAATCATAACATTATCCTGTTATATATAGAAAGAACATAATTTAGCAGATTTATTGTAGAAATGTTTGTTACTGTTCTATTTCTCTTAATGGCAAAGAAAGAAACAGAGGCGCTCCTTGTGCGAATCAGCTCAGACTGGATTACTCGAGCCAAATACTGAAAAGGCTCACCTGGAATTGCTGTGCAAACTCAGGCAGAACTCTGATGTTAGCAGACTGCAGCCCTCGTCATCAGCCCCAGCTGAGGGTAAATATAGCAAACCAAGCAAAAAATTAATCGCTATTCTTTTTTTAATTTTTCGTTTGGATTTCTCTTAATGGGGCTTACAGAAATCAATGTGCTTGCTGCCAAAACCACTCCAAGTTCTATGATTAGCGTTCACTGCCATAATAGAGCATGTGAGTTACAGCAAATTCTCCTAAATCAGTGATTTGGAAACCACAAATGGCTCACAACGTTCAGCCGTGCGGCTCTCCAGAAAAGGGCTTGTCATCTACACTAATAATTCTGCAGACCTAGTTTCAACCTTGACACCAAAATAGTTAGAAATGTTTTGCAAGTTCATGATTTCTTATTTCTCTTAATTGAATTTGCATCACCTCCATTTCTTAGCTAAACATGGCACAAGCTGAGGACCTCTGGGTTGAGAATTCATATTTAAACACTCTGACCGAAAAGTTCTGGCTTGGCCAGATATTCTGGTAGACAAAAGATGTATAAATTAATGTGCACAGAACTCACTGAAGATTTACATGTAGCCTCTAACTGTGGTTTTAAGGAAACTGTGGAGTGCTGTCAGTGGAACAGTAATACAGTACACACATAAATCAGGGAAGATACAGACTTTGAAAACTAATGGATTATTAAATGACCGAGTACAAGCAAGTTGTATAGCTGTAAGACAAAAGGTGGTTAGTTTGAAAAAGAGGCCAACAAAGACTTAAAAACTTAGAAAGGATGGCACACACAAACTGACGGGTGGGCACCTAACTACACTTAAGATTGACATGCAGAACAAATCTTGTTTAACACTTTACGACAGTGTGCACACTGTACTAAAATCCTTGCTGTCACAATCAATAACATGCATTTAATCGGATGACCAAAACTGTGAAGAGGAAAGAGTACAAACACACACAAACATTGTCCTAAACTTGGCTGCCACATTACCCCACAGTGGTATCAGGCTGATGTGCATGGCATGCATGTGACATGTCAGCACAATGCTGTCTCTGTATTTCTTACTTACACTTGAAGAGGTTGCCCACTACTTTTACATTGACGACCTGAATGGATAGGTCATCAATGTCTGATCGTCAGGGATCTGACACCCAGCACCCAATTGAAAAGTTGACACTCAGCACCCCCGCTGATCAGCTGTTATCGGTGTCGCCAGGGGCTGGCCGAATGTACTCACTTGCCGAGCTGCTCCGTCTACTTGCAGTGGCTGCCACAAGATACTACATATTCGCCTCCTATTCAAATCAATAGGTGACGGATGTGCAGAACCCAGCTGTGGGTTAAGTGGGTACTTACTGCCGGCGGGCACCGATAACAGCTGATCAGCAGGGGTGCCTGGTGTCAACTTTTCAATTTGCCCCGTATTAAAAATCTTCTCTGTTCTCAAAAATGAAGGTATTTTTAATTTTGTACTTTACAGCTCGATCCATAAGTTACTGGCCACCACTCAGTGTCAGACCCACCAAGAGGTACCAAGAAGAGGAGCGCTCCACTTGCAAGCACTATACTTCAAAGGAAATCTGTCAGTAGGATCGACCTTCCTAAGTCGTCTAT
Source organism: Oophaga sylvatica (assembly GCA_033576555.1). NCBI lineage: Eukaryota > Metazoa > Chordata > Amphibia > Anura > Dendrobatidae > Oophaga > Oophaga sylvatica. The sequence goes on along the minus strand of JARQOD010000003.1, from coordinate 507,404,251 downwards.
ATGGGCATGTAGGTCATAGGAAGTTGTATAAAATGATATACATTGATATCTGTAATCTGATGTCTTTTTCCATAGAAATCCATGTTTTCTTACATGTAAATGAGCTATTCAGAACTATGGGCTGGACATGGATTTCCCTGAGAATCTGCCTCCAGAGCTTATTTTCAATAAAAGAAGTTGTTACTGGTGTGAGACATTTAACTAACACAGAACAGAAGAACTGAACTTTGTTTTATAACAACCACATTTGTAGCTGCAGCTCTCACAGCTCTGTTGTATTGCAACAATATTGCAGCCCTGCCTGCCTTTGAGATGGAAGCTGAAGCTGAGAGGAACTTGCAGATGACCTACATGCCCATATAGATGGCTTAGGCCTCTTTCACACTTCCGTTGTGTGACATCCGCCCAAGCGTAAAAATGGTGGATCCGTCAGAAAAGTGTAATAACGGATGCAAAACTGGTCAGTTTTCTGACGGATCCGCCAAGAAGATTTCACCCGGAAATAATGAAAATTTCGTTCCGGAAATGTGTGAGAGAGAGAGAGAAAAAGAGACCCCGGACAGTGTTTTCTGCATTTTCAATGGTTTTCTATGGAGGCGACGAATCCGCGGGCGGATTCCGTCAAAAACGGAAGCCAGCGGATCCGCCACCCATAGGCGGCCATTATACAAAATGGCGGACCAAAAAAACGTTGCATTGGACGTTTTTCTGTAATGACGGACGCCAATTTTTTGACGGATCCGTCAAAAAACTGACCTAACGGACAACCATCCGTCACTAATGCAAGTCAATGGGAAAAAAACGGATCCGCCAAAAAAAATAAATGGCGGATCTGTTTTTTTTCACATTTTGACGGATTTTGACTGACGTTGCACGACTGAAGTGTGAAAGAGGCCTTAGGAGTGTTGATCAGGCAGATTTCCTTTAAGACTGGAAGAGTCCCTCTGAAGCTGGCCGTATCGCTGATTCCAGCCAACTTCAGTCTCTTTAAGCTTCTTTGATGATGCAGAGGCAAAGCTGTCACTGCGAGCGGCATGGCAGAGAACTCAGTTCAAACCATCAGAACAACCATGGCACTGCTCCAGACTGTCAATCTTCAGAAGCAACCAGGAGATGAGGTAACAGTGGAGCTTGCAGGAATACAGTTTACAAGGTCAAAATAGGTGAAAGGTCCTCTTTCAGCATTCAATCTTAAACAGCCCCATTCCACTAGTACAACCCCTGTTAGAATTCAAGGCTTGTTTCCCTTAAGCAACTTCTCACTCCAAATATACAAAAATAATAAAATTTGAGAGTCCTCACTGGTTGATACCTTTTAATGGCTAACGGAAAAGATGTCAACAAATTGCAAACTTTGGAACTGCTGAGTTCTCTTCATCAGGCAAAAAATAACAAAAAATCTTAAGAGTCACATATTTATGCACAAGACACAGGAATAATGCAATAGATAAAACAAGTGACGTGAAGCAGAACTATCAATGCGGGACGGCGAGAAAACAGTTGTGACTGTAAATATTGGAACAGTTCATAGATAAAGAGTGTGAAAGTTTTATTGTTCTGTGATTGAGGTCTGGTCCATGATTCAACGCCCCCAAATGGTCTGAGGAGCACTTGATTACTTGATATAGAAAGACATAAATACATGCAACACATTCATTCCTGCACTGAGTGTGTCAAAGGTTGTCATAAGTTTATACTCCCAAATTTTTCTGTCTCTCTGAGATTTCAAGTTACCTTTTAATACTAGTAAATTCATGTCGATGATGCTGGGATCAGGGATACAAAAATGTTTGGCCACAGGTAGATCTATTCTTCTTTCTTTTATTGCATGGTGATGAGAATTCATTCTTGTTCTACGTTTTTGCTTTGTCTCCCCTACTTACAGACTCCCATCTGGACATTTGGTACATATAATTAAGATGTTTGTATTTCCAGATTAAAAACTAGAATGTAGACACTGCAGAGAGTTTTTTTTCAGTGAGATTTTCAGTGAGTCTCTGGAAGTAAGCTTAAAACCTTTACAGGATATTCAGTTTAACATTATTGCTTTATGAAAACTCAAAAGTAATTTGGCAATCAGTAAATAGTCCAGTGTGACCGGTCACATCATTAGCTCATGACAAATGAAGAAAATAAAGGGTCAGGAGTTGATTTGCATTTCAGAGCTTTTAATGGTTAACTCTTAATTAGCAATCCAGAGAGATATCAATGCAAATAAAATAATATGTTAATTGGCAAAAAGCAACCTATGAATGTGATAACTGAACCTTTTAGGAGTGGTCAAACCAACAATTTGATAAATTCTTAAAAGAAAAGGAATTTACAAGGGAGCTCAGTTAACACCAAACAGGCGAGGAAGAGCAGGAATGATAACTAAAGTGGATAATTGCAAAATTCACAGATGGATAATGAATGATCAAAACATACCGTAAAAGCAGCACAAAAGCTTACTAAAGAAAACTCATGGAATATCCTTCAATGACCAACTCAGTCATCAGATCTGGAAATTCTTAATAGGTTTTTAAAATGTCCTTAATCAAAGCAGGAAATGCACTGTTCTATCAAATCTGAATGCTCTGCATCAAATCCAATCCACATACAGGAGTGCAGAGGTTAAATTAGGAAAACTTATGGACCTAACTGTACTTCTAACAATGCAGTTTAAGTCAGTAATTGATGAACAGGCAATATATACAAGTTATCATATTTTTCAGACTATAAAATGCACTTTTTTCCTCCCAAAATTTGGAGGAAAATAGGGGGTGCGTCTTATAGTCCAGATGTAACTACTGTGGATGGTGAGGTGGGGGACTAGCAGCGGGTAACAGGAGTCAGGATACAGCTGCTGTGGCTAACACCTGTGGCAGCTGCTAACGAGAAATGAATGTTCACTGCTCCCCACGCCCATAGTCCCTCCCACCTTTATGCACTGAAGTCGTGCTGAGAGGTGGGAGTGACTATGGGTGTGGGGAGCAGTGAATACTCCTTTCACTTTAATAGGGTGTAGTGTTAGCCGCAGCCATCTGCTTCCTGAGGCTGGGAGATCATGTGTGCCCACTACTAAAGCAAATGAACATTCATTGCTCTCCACTCTCATGGGCATGGAGAGCAGTGAATATTCATTCTCTTTATTAGTGGAAAGTGGTAGCCACAACCACCGGCTCCTGCAGCTTCTGGGATATCACATGTACCTGCTACTAAAAGGAATTAATATTCACTGCTCTCCACACCCATTGGAGTGGAGAGCAGTGAATATTCATTCCCTTTAGCAGCAGTCACATGTGATCGCTCAGCTGCAGGAAGCAGGCGGCTGCAGCTAACACTGCCTGCTATTAAAGCGAATGAATGTTCACTGCTCTCCACTCCTATAGTGCCGGATGTGGGGAGCAGTGAGTATTCTGGCAGCTGTCCTCGGCCTGTAAGCAGTGCATGACATTACTGTCATTTGCTGCTTATAAGATTAAATCAGCTGCTGGCATCAGAAGAGGATGCTGCAAGGGAGCGCAGGGAAGGTACGCGCTGCGAGGGAGTGCAGGGAAGGTAAGTAGAATGGTTTATGCTTTTTTTTTATGTTTTTCTGATGTGGGGCCATTCATACTAAGATAGGGATGGGGTGACATCCATACCAAGATAAGGATGAGGGGGCCATGAATACCAGGATAGGGATGAGGGGCCATGCATACCAGGATAGGGATGAGGGGGCCATGCATACCAGGATAGGGATGAGGGGGCCATGCATACCAGGATGGTGATAAGGGGGCCATACATACCAGGATGGTGATGAGGGGGCTATGTATACCTGAATTGGGGATATATACAGTGTGTCCGTAAAGTCATGGTGCACTTTTTACCAGTTACTGGAAAGCAACAATAGACAACAGAAATGTGAAATCTACTCCAAATAAAAAAAAAAATCTCTCCCAGTTTCATACCTATTCAGTGCAGTTCGATGTGGGCTCCATTTGTTGCCCTACACACATTCAAACAATAGTGAAGTTTTTGCCACACATGGGTAAGGACGTCTGGTTTAACAGAGTGAATAACGTCTGTGATTCTCTGTTTTAAGTGATTAATGTCGTTGATACGTTCAATGTACACATGTTGCATGTTGCTTCACATAACCCCATAAGTAAAAGTCTAAGGGCGTCAGATCCGGGGATCGTGGTGGCCATGGCTTGACAGAACACCTGCCTATACACCGCCGGGGGAATGTTCTATCCAGAAACTCATGAATAATGGTGGCGTAGTGTGGAGGAGCGCTGTCCTGTTGAAAGATGACATCTTCTGGAAATTGTGGCACTGCATACAATTCCAACATGTCAAAATACGTGTTTGCCGTCACAGACTGTTCCGCAAAAAAAAAATGGGCTAATCACCTTATCATGCATCAGGCCACACCACACGTTCACTTTAGGGGTGTTACGTTCGTACTCAACGTAGGCATGAGGATGTTCAGCCGCCCATATTTGGACGTTATGGCGATGAACATGTCCACAGATATGGAAGGTCGCCTCATCGCTAAACACAATCTTCTGCAAAAATCTTGCATCATTGTTGATCTCATGAAGCATATGTGTAGCAAACGCGCATCGTGTGGGCCTATCTGTCGGTTTGATAGAGTGCAACAGCCGCAATTTGTACCCCGTAAAACAGAGCCGTTTCTTTAACACCTTATGAACTGTAGTCTTGCTTAGGTATAATTATCAAGCACATGCACGCACAGCTTTTTAGGGCTCCTTAGGTAGCTATCCCGTATAGCCCCTACAGACTAGTCACTGACTGATGGCCTACCAGAACAGGGTTTCTCCATCAAACTGCCTGTTTACTTCAACTGCTTATCCCATCGAGTAATGTTATTCCTATGTTGTGGAGTTTTGTTATAAATGTGCCAATATTCACATAGCACTTTGGTCACGGATTCGAATTTAGCGAGCCACAGAACACACATGAACTTTCCTCTGTACCGTCCGTATCTCAACTTGCATGGGCTGCTCCGCTGTATACATGGTGTTACATCATCATCTGCCCATGTGCACATGCTGCCACATCATCCTACAGAAACTGGGAGGGTTTTCCTTTTGTTTGGTGCAGATTTCACATTTCTATCGTCTATTGTTGCTTTCCTGTGACTGGTCAAAAGTGTACCATGACTTTACGGACACACTGTATAGATAGACAGATCAGGAGATGGGGGATACTAGTACAGAACGGACCCCATTTTTTACTTAAATTTTTTCTGTTTTCCGTCTTTAAAACCTAAGTGCATCTTATGATCCAGTGCGTCTTATAGTCCGAAAAATCGGGTCGTAACCAGCAGCCCGGCATACACAGAATAACCTGCTACAGGCGTCAAATTATCAAATTATGAAAAAGCACCAAAAATATTTAAACATTAGGAAACCACGTTTACTAGGGAAGAAACAAACTGCATATTGTTCTCCACACAATGCAGTATTCACTTACCTCAATAAATTAAAGCTCAGATCCAGTCTCTTTGCTTGATGTCCATATTTTTTGTTGAGAAATGATGGAATCTTAGTGCAATCTTTCCCAATAAAAGATACCTAATATAAAAAAATATCACTTTACTAATTTTGTAATGATACTGGTGTTCAAGAACAGAGGGATTTTTACTCTATAGTTTACAGTTCGCTGGCAAGGTTACCAGCCATATCTGCAGTCAATCAGAGGTGGCCATTGTCCTAACAAATTAGCACAATGTTTGGAAGCAATTCTTTGAAGCGGGCCAGATCGCTGGATTTGTCCAGATTCTGTGCCTCTGTGCACCTCCAAAGCTATAGGCACAGTTGGATCAGTAGTGTGGCAACTAGTGATGAGCGAGGCTGGTTGCTCGGGTTTTCCCGAGCATGCTCGGGTGTTCTCTGAGTATTTTGGCATGCTCGGAGATTTACTTTCTGTCACCACAGCTGCATGATTTGCGGCTACTTGACAGCCTGAATACATGTGGGGAATACTTGTTTGTTAGGGAATTCCCACATGTATTCAGGCTGTCAAATAGGCGCAAATCATGCAGCTGCAGCAACAGAAACTAAATCTCCGAGCACTTCCAAATACTCGGAGACCACCCGAGCATGCTCGCTCATCACTAGTGGCAACCTGTTAAAAATGCTGTTTGCGGACTGGTAATGCACTTCTGAAGATTAAAATAAGACTTTGCTAAAACCTTTGGGCTATTCTTAAGTCAGACATCTTTGTCGGTATAACAAAATATTGTTAGGTTTTTTGGAGACATGAACAAGCTTAACCAAATGGCCTACTCTACATTCCAGCTCCTAAAATTTGCCAAGTTTATTCCATAATTGTGGAACGTGTTTCAAACTTGTCACAGGCGCTCTTTGTCTGAGCTCAAAGAATGCCTGTAAGCGTTTGAAACCTGTTGCATTGATCACGTCTGGATTCACCGTCTTACAATTATGGACTAAACGTTGGAATTTTAGGAGCTGGAATCTTTTCTTTTTTATTTTCATTCACGAGGACATTATAAAAGGATAAAAACCAGGTTAGGGACATTACAACAATATGAGGACCAAGATGGGTCATTACCACAAGATGTGGACATTACTACAAGATAGGGACTGGGATGGAGACATTACTGCAAGACATGGACCAGGATGGGGACATTACTGCAAGATATAGACCAGGCTGGGGACATTACTGCAAGATAGGTACATTAGTACAATATAGAGATCAGGATGGGGACATTATCACAGGATAAGAACAAGTATGTAAAAAACTAAGAAGGAATGAGAAAAGAAGTTTAGAGATGAAGGGAAGATTAGAGACAGGTCTATAGTTAGAAAAATATTCAGAATTGAGAGTCCTCAGTGGTTGATACCTTTTAATGGCTAACTGAAAAGATGGTAACAAATTGCAAGCTTTCGAGACTCCTCAGGTCTCTTCATCAGACATTGACTAATACAAAATCTGAAGAATCACATATTTATGCACAAAACAGCACAGAAATAATGCGATAAGACAAGTGACGTGAAGCAGAACTATCATTATGGGAAAATGATAGACAGTTATGGCCATAAATATTGGAACAGTTCATAGATAAGGAGTGAAAGTTTTATTGTCCTCTGATTGGGGTCTGGGTCTGTGCTGTGATGCCCCCACAAGGGCTTAGGAGCAAATTCCTTAATTGATGTAAAAAGACATAAATCCATGCGACACATTCATTCCTGCTCTGAGTGTGTCAAAAGGTCGTCATAAGTTTGTACTCCCAGACTCTTCTGTTTCTCTGAAAATTGAAATTACCTTTCAATACAAGTAATTTCATGTGTATGGTGCTGTGATCAGACATACAAAAATGTTTTGCCACAGGTAGATCCAATTCTTTTTTCCCTTATTGTTTGGCGATGAGAATTCATCCTTGTTCTCAGTTTTTGCCCTGTCTCCCCCATATACAGACCACCAGTTGGACATTTAGTACAAATAATTACATACACCACATTAGATGTGATGCAGTTGAAAGTACCTGGGATCTTGTAGTCCTGATGTGAATTGGGGATCTTTATCTTGTCCGTGGTTATTATAAATGGACAGGTTTTACATTTTTTCTTGTTGCAAGGAAAATTTCCTGTAGCTGTTGGAGAGGACAGGGAGCTTCTGACAATGACGATTCTTAGATTTGGGAGCTGTCTAAAACACAGTAGTGGGGGTTCAGGAAAAATGGATTGTAATCTGGCATCTTTTTGTAGTAAAGGTTATAATTTCCGTGCAGCTCCCCTGAGCACTTCCAGGTTTGGATTGTAGGTGACTACTAAAGGCACCCGGTTATTTTCTTCTTTAGCTTTGTAATGTAGCAGGTGATTCCTTGATATTCTGGTGGCTCTTGTAATTTGGTTTTGAATTGTTCTTGGATGGTAGCCCTGATTCAAAAAGGTCTTTTTGAGGCAACCAAGGTGTTCATCTCTATCCGTGGGGTTGGAACATATATGATTGTATCTTATGGCTTGGCTGTAGAATAGATAATAGTTTTTTATGTGTTTTGGATGGAAGCTGTCCCATTTAAGGTATGTTGGACGGTCGATTGGCTTCTGATACAGGGATGTCTCTATTTCATTGTTCTTTTGTTTAATGATGGTATCCAAAAAGTTATGGTTCAAATAGTTTTTATTATAGCATTTATGTAATACAAAAGGCAACAAACAAGTTGCGTAAACAGTTATAGTGCAGCGCCTCTCTCGGCAATGAAACAGAGCAAGTACATCTAGAACACAAGACAACCTCCAGCACCGAATTATACAGTAATGTTTAGAAACATAGCATTCAGTAGTATTCCGGGCTCTGGTAAACTCATAGGAACATTGTTCACAATACCCAGGCACTTTGCTTTAATAAACTTCAAGAACAGAATGAGAGAGGCAGCATCCACCATAAAAGGAAAATATAAGAAGAAACTGAAAAGAGTAAAGAAAAGCAAAAGCCAAAGAAAAGGAAAAAGAAGAGAAGAGGAAGAAAAGACAATAGAAGAACAAAGATAGAGAAAGGTCCGACTCTCGCCTGTCCACCCAGCCACTCATTGCCCATATCCATCAGAAAGTCTATTCACCGCCACCAACTTCTACCCCTGGAAGCCTCAACAGCCCCGAGAAAGCCAATCCCGGAACTCCGGAGAGCCCTTAAATGTCACCCACTCACTCCACATTCGCAGATAGGACTCAGACCTCCCTGCATCAGCTGCCCTAAGCTCCTCCATGTAACGTATGTCGTCCATGAGTTCCACCCATTGGATTCTCGAGGGTGGATGGATAGATCTCCAACACCTGGGGATCAATTGACGGACCGCCTGCAGAAAGAAATGCAGGAGCCCTTTTTTAATGAGCTGCACCCTTCCCGGGATCATTGATAGAAGGGCCATTTCTAATGTGATTGAGACGGATCTCCCACTAAATTTGGAAAACAATAACCCCACCTCCCTCCAAATTGGGACTATCTTGGGGCATTCCCACCAAATGTGGACGAAGGAGCCATAGCCACTGCCGCAGCGCCAGCACTCATCAGTACAAGTGGAGTACATCTTCGCCAGTCTAGAAGGGGTTCTGTACCAGCGAGACAACAGTTTGTAATTCGCCTCCTGAGCACGGCCAGCTATCGTGCCCTTGTGAGTCATGTGGAAAGCTTTAAACCATAAGTCTGGCGAGAATGTTCTACCCAACTCCCGTTCCCAACCACTCACAAATGGGGGCAAAGAGTCCCCTGTCTCTCCCGCAACCAAGAGGCGGTACACCAAAGAAACATCATGGACAGGAGCAGTCCCACCTGTACATAGCTGTTCAAAGTCTGTAAGTCGCAAACGTGGGCGGACCAGTGCCTCCAATGAGGAGGCATAACTACGCATCTGAAAGTATATCAACCACGCGCCTGCTGTACCAGCTCCCGTCCCTAGAATGTCCCCAAGGCCAACGTAGCCTGATTGCGTGTAAAAATTGCGCAGGGAAAAAACCCAGGTGTCAAAAACCGGCAGCGCAGGGAGCCCCCTCGTTAAAGATGGGCAGACAGCATTACCAACAAGGGGCGTCAGGGGACCAGGAACCGACACTAAACCGACCCCGGGCGCGAAGCCGTCCCATATAGTCAGCAGTGTCCTCAAGATCAGGGACAAGTCCCCATCGCGATAGCATGCCAATTTTGGCAGCCAAAATATGCCCTGTGCCGCTACTGGGCCGTTATGTCTCTCTATTTCTACCCATAGTTTTTCCTTCCCTCGGTAAGTCAGGTCTAGGACTTTCTTGCAAACAGTGGCTCTATAATACAACAGAAAGTCCGGTAATCCGACCCCCCCATTCAGTTTTGGGCGGATCAAAATAGAATGCCGTATGCGCGGACGGGAGGACCCCCACACGAACCTCGAAGCTGCGCGCCGTAATCTATCAAAAAAGGGTCTAGGCACAACCAAAGGTATGGTCTGAAACAGGTAGAGAAGCCTGGGAAGGATATTCATCTTCAAAGCATTGACTCTGCCGAACCAAGACAATTGCAGTACTTTCACTTCTTGAGATCCTCCTCAATCTGACGCAACAGAGCGCCATAATTAAGGTCAAATAATTTGGAAGCGTCCGATGCTATTTTCACCCCCAGATATGTGATGGCTAAAGGCTGCCACGCAAAAACCCCACTGAGCCTTATCCTCTCTGCCTCCTCTCCCGACAGGGACACATTGAGCAGCTCCGATTTCTTATGGTTAACTTTAAAATTGCTAAGCTCGCCAAAGGTTTGGAAATGTTTCATCACCGTAGGAATCCCTATATGTGGCGAGGACATATATATGAGGAGATCATCAGCAAACAAGGACACTTTCTGATGAAAACCACCCCTACAGAACCCCTGGAGAGTGGCATCCTTGCGTAAGGCATTAGCCAACGCCTCCATGACCAGCACATATAAGGTCGGTGACAGGGGGCACCCCTGGCGCGTTCCATTCCCGATACGAAAAGGCATGGAAAGCGACCCATTGACTCTCACCCTAGCCGTAGGCGATCTATATAGAGCCAAAATCCAAGAGCGCATACGGGGACCCAGACCAATCCGTGAGAGAGTTGCTGCCAAAAAGCCCCAATGCACCCTGTCAAACGCCTTCTCAGCGTCAATGGAAAGGAGGCAGAGAGGTGACCCCAAAGCTCGTGCATGATCCATAAGAGCCAATGTCTTTAGGGTATTATCTCCCGCCTCCCTGCCCTGAACAAAGCCCACCTGATCCCTGTGTATGAGGCCAGGCAGGTGTGGGCGAAGCCGCCACGCCATGACCTTAGCGTAGACCTTCATGTCTACATTAATGAGCGAGATAGGGCGAAAGTTACCACAACTTGAAAGATCCTTCCCAGGCTTCGGCAACACCGTTATGACAGCTTGTAGGGTCTGTGAAGGAAACTGATCTCCCCTGGCCACAGCATTAAAAGCCCGAAGCATTACCGGCCCCAAAATGTCCCCAAATGTGCGATCGAATCTGGGCGTGAACCCGTCAGGTCCCAGGCTTTTGCCCACCTTTAAGTCCTTGATGACTAGGGCCACCTCCTCCAACGTCATGTCACCCTCCAAAGCATTAATCGTCCCGGGGTCTAAGCGTCGCGGGGCGAAGGTTTCCAAGTAGTCCAAAATACGCTGTGATGGCAGAAACGGGTCCCCAGTCGGAGAGGGGTCAATATTGTACAAGGTCTCATAATATGACCGGAAGGTCTCCAAGATTTCTCCATTGGAATGAACTGTCCGGCCACGCTGATCATTAATGGAAAATAAATAAGAGTTGGGAGCCCTCGGACGCAAGGTTCTGGCGAGCAAAGTGCCTGCCTTGTTGCCATACTCATAATAATTCTTGCGCCATTTATCGCGGTAACACAGCGATTTTTGGTCTAGAATTTTCAAGATCTTATGACGAACATTTGAGAGTTCCACCAGTCGTGCGTCCGAGGGTCTCCTTTTATTGGCCATCTCCAGAGCACCCAGATCTGCCAGCAGAGCTCGTAACGTACTAACCCTATCCCTTTTCATACGCAAACCATGGGAGATAAATATGCCCCGCAATACGCACTTAAGGGACTCCCATTGTATAGGGGCGCCCGTGTCATCCGACTCATGCACCTTGACAAAGTCCTCAACAGCCCTGCGCACATCCGCAACACACATAGCATCCTGCAATAAATTGTCATTTAGGTGCCAGGAAAACTCGTTCACACGCCGAGGACTGCCTACATGAGCCATAAACAGGTGCATGATCAGACCACAAGAACGCCCCCATGGAACACGTGGGATTGTCATCCAATAGTGAGTGTGATACAAAAACGTGGTCCAGTCTACTATATGAATTATGTGCCAATGAGTGGTAACTATAATCCATTGTAGTAGGGTGAAGTGTACGCCATAAGTCCACCACCCGTAAGGCAATGAGACCCTTCTTCAAACGCCTCAAGGCTGCAAGAGAGACAGAGGACCTACCTGTTGACGAATCCATCTCCGCATTGAAGAATAGGTTAAAGTCACCCCCCAAGATAACAGTAGAACCCTCGGCAAACCTGGTCAGCTTGTCTATCACCTCCAGTCCAAAAGACACCTGAGCTGAGTTAGGAAAAATGGGTATTATACCTACCGATAATTCGGTTTCCAGGAGTCCATCCTGACAGCACTATGGAGGACGTCCTCCTCCTCCTTACAGGGACAGGAAGCACATGAGAGGTTAAAAGGTCCCACTCCTCCCCCAATACCTCAGTGATTTGACAAGTACCATACCATGGATTAATGCCAGTGATAACACTTTAATTTACTTAAACATATTACATCATATGAATTAGCATATATAACAAGATAGACAAGGGAGGGAACTAACCGTGCTGTCAGGATGGACTCCTGGAAACCGAATTATCGGTAGGTATAATACCCATTTTCCAGGACGTCCCCCTGACAGCACTATGGAGAGTACCAAAGAAACCCTCCTAGGGTGGGACTACGGCCTGTAATACTTTTCTACCATATGCCGTATGTTGTCCTGCTAGCACATCTAGTTTGTAGTGCTTGCAAAAGGTATTTATCGTAGCCCAGGAGGCTGCCTTACAAATTTGTTCTAATGATGCTCCTGCTCTCTCAGCCCATGATGCTGACAAGGCTCTGGTAGAATGGGCTCTTATCTTTATAGGACAAACTACACCCTCAGATGTGTAAGTTTTTGAGATTATAGTGGTAATCCATCTAGCAATGGATGCTTTAGAAGCTTTTTTTTTTTTTTTTTTTTACCCTGTTTTTACCTCCAAAATAAACAAATTAGGGTCTTTCCTCCAGAGCTTAGTGGCTTCTGAGTAATCAATCACTGCCTGTCTAACGTCAAGGGAGTGTAAAGCTTGTTCTTTTACGTTTAATGGTTTTTCACAAAAAGACGGGAGTATGATTTCTTGATTGCGATTTTGCCAGGAAGCTACCTTGGGCAAGAAAGCAGTGTCAAGTTTTAATATTATGTGATCCTCTCTGATCTGCAGATATGGGTCTTTAATGGAAAGTGCTTGAATTTCCCCTACTCTTTTGGCTGTGGTGATTGCTACCAAAACGCCGTTTTCATCGATAAGAGTGAAACAGGTAACTCCCTGTTTGGTGTGAAAGGATTTTTACAAAGAGCCGCCAAACTAGATTTAAGTCCCAGGGGGGAGACAACTGTCTTATAGTGGGCCGCAATCTCTGGACTGCTTTGACGAATCTAACTACCCAAGGATAAGAGGCCAATGGATAGTCCATGTAAGTACTTAATGCCGAGATTTGAACTTTAAGTGTACTAGGTCTAAGACCCATATTAAATCCTTTCTGGAGGAAATCCAGAACTCGAGGAACATCCGGGACTCCAGCTACGGCATCAGACCTGCCACCTTCCAGACAGAACTTTTTCCAGATCTTATAATATATTGCCGAAGTTACCGGTTTTCCTGCTGGCCTGAATCGTTGTTATAACTTGATCTGATGGACCACGAGCTTTTAAAATGTCCCGTTCAGGATCCAGGCTGACAGGTGCAACCTTTCTGGGTCCTGGTGAAGAACTGGTCCCTGGTGAACTATGTCCTTCCACCGGGAAAGCTCGATTGGTTTGTGTATTGCCTAGAAGTGGAAACCAGCTCCTCCTTGGCCAGAACGGAACTATTAGTACGACTCTCGCTCCGTCTTCTCTTATCTTCCTCAGAACCGCTGGTATCAGTGCTATTGGTGGGAATGCATAATTTAGAGGTTCGTTCCACCTCTGACTCAAGGCATCTACACCTTCTGGATTGTCCACTGGGTTCAGTGAATAAAACCTTGGTAGCTTCAAATTTTTTCTTGTAGCAAAGGCGTTCCCCATCGTTGGCATAGTAAGTGGAAGACCTCCTGGTTCAGCTCCCACTCGGTTGGGTAGATCTTCTGTCTGCTTAGATAGTCTGCTACTAAGTTCTGCGAACCTTCCAGGTGTACTGCGGTTATAGAAAAGACCGTTTTTTCTGCCCATATGAGTATCTTCTCTGCTAGATCCTGCAGAGATCTGTATCGAGAGCTTCCCTGATGTTTTATGAAGGCTACTGCTGTCATATTGTCTGACAGGATTTTAACATGTTGGTTTTTTTTTTTTTTTTTTTTTTTTTAACGGTTTTGGTTTCTTCTTAACGACTCCTAAATCGCATACAGCTCTCGATAGTTTGACGACATTCGTCTGATTTTTTCTGGCCATTTTCCCTGGAGAATCTTCCCTTCTAAATGGGCCCAAGCGCTTGCGTCTGTGGTTATTATTATGACTGGAGATGGAATCCAAAGAACTCCTATTCTGAGATTTCTGCTTTGCATCCACCAACTTAAAGATCTCTTCACTTTTGCAGAAAGATGGATCTTCTTGTCTAGGGATGCCTGATGACGATCCCATAGAAATAGAACTTCTTTTTGTAGGGGCCTTGAATGAGCCTGTGCCCATCTGACGCATGGAATGCAAGATGTCATCACTCCCAGAACCTGCATAGCCTTCACCATCTCTGCAACCTTCTTTTTTAACGATTGTTGCTTGACTTCTGGTAAGAATGCTGTCCTGGATCTGGAATCCAGTAATACCCCTAGAAATACTTTTCTTGAACTGGGTATTAAATGAGATTTTTCTCGATTCACCATCCAACCGAGACATTCCAGCACCGACTTCCGCTGTTCGAGCCACTAACAAAAAGTCGTCCAAGTACGGTATTACAATAATTCCTTGGTTTCTCAGATAGGCTACGACTTCTGATATTAGCTTCGTAAATACTCTGGGAGCAGAAGCCAGCCTGAACGGAAGGCCTTGGAACTGGAAGTGGCGGGTACAGTCCGGTAGGCTTACCGTGCGAGATTGGATAAATCGGGACCTGATAGTACGCACTTTTTAAGTCTAGGGTACACATTACCGAGTTTTTGTCTATTAGTGGAATTGCCGACCTTATAGACTCCATTCTGAATCTTTTGTACCGAACAACTTGTTCAATGGTTTGAGATTCAGAATTGTCCGCGACTCGCCTGATGGTTTCATTATTGGGAAAAGAGAGGAATAATGTCCCATCTTTTCTTCTAATTCTGGATCTGGCACTATAACCTGGGAAGAGATTAGATCCTGAAGATCTTGAAATATCCCTGAATTTGCCTGGACGCTGTGGGAGATATGTATCTTTGGGGCGGATAGGATGTCAGCTCTATTCTGTAGCCTTCTCTTATGGTTTGTAAGACCCATTCGTTCCTGGTAACCTGTTTCCAGTTCTCTGCAGAGAACAGGAGTCTGCCCCCTATGTGCCTGGCGTCATTGTTTTCTAGATCTTGATGAAGACCCGAACAATGAACTCTTATTTCTTCTGTTTTGGGTGTATGAACCTTTATATGATCCTCTACTAGCTCTTCCTGTGTCTTTGTAAAAAGGTTGTCTACGGAAAGCTGGTTTCTTCCGAAAGGACTGAAATTTTTTGGGTTTTTCCTCTGGGAACCCTTTTTTGCTATCTGACGCCTCTAGGATATCATCTAGCGCCTGGCCAAATACCTTTGAACCTGCAAAGGGTAAGGAACATAGTTTATTTTTAGAGGCATTATCCCCTGACCAGGATTTAAACCAGATAGCTCTACGGACTGCATTAGACAGAGAGCTATTTTTGGCAGAAACCTATCCAACTCAGCTGAGGTATCTGCCAGAAAGGCCGTCGCTGATTTGATAAGAGGAAGCGACTCTAATATTTCAGCTCTAGGGGTCTTGTTGGTTAGTTGTTCCTCCAGCTGACCCATCCAAAAAAACCATAGACCTTGCTACCGAAGTAGCCGCAATATTGGTCCTTGTTAAAGCCGCCGAAGATTCCCAGGCCCGTTTAAGAAGGATGTCCGCTTTCCGGTCCATGGGATCTTTAAGACTTGAAGAGTCCTCAAAAGGAATCGAAGTCTTTTTCGCCACTTTTGCAATTGGCATATCCACTTTTGGAATCTCCTCCCAAAGTTTTGAGTCCTCAGGATCGAATGGAAGACGACTCTTAAAGTCACGTGACATTACCAACCTCCGCTCTGCAACCTTCCACTCACTCAGAATCAAGGTTTTAATATGATCACTTATAGGAAAAAACTTTCTAATCTGAGCTGTGAGACCTCCAAACATCAAATCCTGTCTGGACTGAGGCCGTGGAACATCTTCCATATGCATTGTACTTCTTACAGCCTGAACAAGATCTTCCGTATCTTCCACCCTGGCCTTTTCCTGGCTTCATCTTCTTTCTCTTCTGATTCCGGTTTCGGGACCTCTTCCGACTCCCACCTAGGTCTCTTGCGACATGGACCCTGACTAGTGGGCTGCTGTTGTGAACTAGCAGATAAGGACACTTGCACTTTTCCTTAATCAGGACCTTCAGGTCAGATAATAATGAAGATCTTTCTTGCTCCAAGACCGTTGGTGTACAAGAACAACAGACCGGTTTCTTATACGCATCCGGAAGCCTCTTGTGACATGTGGAACAGCGATTAGATTTCACCAAGGCCTTGCCTGATTTTCTCGCTGCCTGCCGAGGTAAGCTGAGGTTTCCTTGTCCTAAGTAATACAACAATATGTATACTAAGGACTGAGTCTGGATAATGAATCTTACATAGTGAGGGTGCCGTTTTTTGCGCTATGCGCACTCACCCCCTTATCCTCCTTCAGACTGCATATCCTGCCGCAGAAAGATTCACCTTGCTGCTTTAGGATTGCTATGGTGGCTACAACTCTTTCCCTGTGATTAAATCACAGAATGGCGCCAATAGTTCAATCACCACCACACATGCGCTCTTAGTATAGCGCTCTTTTTAGTGACGTCATCAGCGCTGCCTTACCTGCGTTCCATCCTGGGACGCACAACGATTGCGACCTAAAACATGACGCTTTTACCTTTTGCGTTCTGTTCCAGAACGCATGAATCTTAGCGGTGCACCTGCGATTCCAAATGCGATGCTCTTCGGCCTTTCTGCGATCCATTCCAGAACGCACGCTGATTCTTTGCGCCTGCGTCACCGGAAGTGACGTTCCGCTCTCAGACGAGGCCTGTACGGCGTTCCTCCCTGGACCAGGAGGAAGACACCTGAGCCGAGAGCCTCCCAACGGGAGGAGCGGCTCTTACCCGGGAGCTCGTCCGCCCCCGGTCTTTGGAGCAGAGGGACTCCCAAGGAGGGAGTATCGGCCCTGGACCTCTTGACAGGGGGAAGGATTTGGACGAACCGCACGATCCCCTGGGCCCGGTAAGCTGCGCAGCAATATCTCGTGTGTCCCTCCATGCAGGGACAGGAAAAACACTGAGGTATTGGGGGAGGAGTGGGACCTTTTAACCTCTCGTGTGCTTCCTGTCCCTGTAAGGAGGAGGAGGACGTCCTCCATAGTGCTGTCAGGGGGACGTCCTGGAAATACAGATTAGCGAAGGTATACTGATGCATTCCAATCAACAATTTCAGAAAAAGGTAGCGACCATCTGAACCCGCCTCTACCTCCACCACCGAATGCTGGAAGCTTTTATGAAGGGCTATGGACACTCCACCTACTTTAGCCTCCGGATTCGGAGCGTGGTGCCATGAAGAATAGAAGCGGGTTGAGCATCTGGGAAGCTGATCTGCCTTAAAATGTGTCTCCTGCAGCATGGCCACCATTACCCTCTTTTTATGCAAATGGTACAAGATCTGTCCCCGTTTTCCAGGACTATTAAGGCCACGGACATTATAAGAACAAAAAGTGAGATCAGCCATGGGACCACGCAGAGGAGGAACAAATTAGGAGCCGGGCGGGAGGACCAACGAGAGGAAGGCCGGACACAAAGAGTAGAAAAAGAGCAGAAAGAAGAAGAAGAAAAGAACCTAGCATAAAAACAGAACATGAACAAAACCCATACCCCCCGAATGTACACAGGAACCGAAATTCCTCAAACTAAAGCTGAATCCCAATCGGGAGACAATGACCCCACGAAATTCAGGACCCCGGAGCGCCACCAGGAAAGCGGTGTCCCACCGAGGCCCCAACCCCGCCGGATTGCCCTAAGAGCAAGCATGATAACCTACCAGAACAGACAGAACCTGTCCCAAACCCCCTCCCCGCAATGTAAAAATAAACTTTATAACTGTGAGGCACTGCGTAGCGCAGTCCCCATAACCCGCAATCCCGCAAACAGTAACACTGTAAATTTACCGGAGAACCGGCCCCAAGCCCCCACGACCCCCCCCACCCGAGCATGTCCTCAGGCGTTTTACATTAATCCGCAATAAAGCGAAACATCAACAAGGGAGAAGGCCGTGTGAGCCCAGCAGCCCGCCCCCCCTAATGTACATCCACCAACCAAAGGCTTCCAAAGCTGAACATGAGGAAACAAAGTACTCAAGAAAATAAGCAGTAATGCATATCATATAGCCGGATCCCTGCGATTTCTTCTCTCACGGTGCTCCCGCGGACGAACCACCGACCAGTCGCCACCCGGAGCCATAATCGGGGGAGACTCCACCTTAGGCCAATCCGGAAGAGAGATCATCGGCAGTTCAAAGGTGCTCAGGAAATTCGGTAAATCGCCCAGAGAGCGAAAGGTGGCCGACCGTCCATCCTTACGGGCCAAGAGCTGAAAGGGATAGCCCCAGCGATAAACGATCTCTTTGGAACGGAGAGCCTCCAACAACGGCCGAAGCGCCTTGCGCTGAAGAAGCGTACGTCTGGAAGCAGCTGGATTGGTCGATCACGAAACTGTAACTGGGCTTGCTCTCTGGCTTTATTAAGGATCCGGTCCTTGATTTTGAAGAAATGGATCCTGCAGATGACATCGCGGGGCCGAGACGGGTCAGTGGGTTTAGGTCCCAGGGATCGATGGATGCGATCAATTTCAATGGCGGTCGCAGGGTCCTGGTTAAGAAGAGAGCCAAAAAACGATTGCGCCCAACCGTCCAGCTGAGCCGCGCCAATGTCCTCTGTCAGGCCCCTAATGCGGATATTGTTACGACGATGACGATTCTCCACGTCGTCCAGATGGAACCATAAGTTAGAGATCTGTAAAGCGTGAGCTGCAGCACCCCGCCATGAGTATCAACAGTGGAGCTCAATGAAGAATGCGCATCTTCCACCTCCGAGACCCTCTGGCCCACATGATGTAAGTCCTTCTGTAACTCCGCCATATTGCGGGTGTATAATTGCTCCAGCTTCTGGAAGCGCCGGTCCAGATCCGCGTTGGTAGGTAGGGCTTTTAGGTGTGCCTGCCAGTCCCAGCTTGATCCCTCACCTCCCTCAGAGTCAGGGGAAGCAGAGCCAGCCGATGAGCAGGACTGAGGAGCATTCTTTCTGACCCTCTGCTTCGGTAGCTCAAGAGAGGAGGGGGTCTGCAGTAAAAACTCCAGGGGGGTCTGTCCAGACAGGGCCTCCACACTCCTATCCTGCCTGGAGTCACCTGTGAGCTCGTCGCTGTCGCTGTGGGAATGCTCCATCACAGAGACTTCTGCAGGGCCTCCCCCGCTGGGATCACTGAGATGGAGAGTCTGTTCTCAGCCCCCACCTTCTCCCCCGTTGTAGGAAGCTTCGGGCTCTCTGCTTCAGGGCAGTCTGGATTCTCCACAGGCTTCTGTGAGGCCCGTAGGCCTGAATCCCCGAATTCCCGGAGGTATTTGTGTAAAGTGCCGTCAGCGGCAGCAGCAGTCACAGCTGATCTCAGAGAGCCTTTCTTTCTGCCCATGGCCGGTAGACGATGCATAGGGACGCTCAAGAATGCAGATTTATAGCAGGGATTGCAGGAGCTCAGAAGGTCTGCTTCCTATCCCTCCATAGGCCAGCCACGCCCCCGGTATCCAAAAAGTTAATCTCAGTGCTAGAGTAGTTGAGTGTTAAGTTGATGGTGGAATGAAATTGATTAAACTGTTCGTGGAACATCTTTAGCTGTTGCTCAGACTCCGTCCAGATGATTAAAATATCTCCAACGTAGCAGTAATATGCCAGAGGCCTGATGGGATATGAGGACTAAAAGTCGCTTTCAAGCTTGGCCATGAAAAAACTTGCATATTGTGGAGCCATTTTACTTCCCATCCCTGTGCCAGTCTCCTGTAGATAGAGCTTGTCAAATTCAAAGTAATTGTGGGTGAGGATGAATTTTATAAGTTTGATTTTACAGAATCAGCATCATTCCCGGTGTTTTCCATTTAGAATTTGCAGGCATTTAATCCATCCTGGTGTGGAATATTAGAGTACAAAGATTCCACATCCATGGTGGCCAGGATGGTTCCTTCTGGTAGAGGACCTATTACTGCCAATTTATTCAATAGGTCAGTTGTGTCCTGAATGTAGCTGGGTGTATCCTTTACCAGTGGTTTAACCCTTTTCTAACCTTGGACGGAATAATGGTGGTGAGCCCGCATCAAAGCCGGGACATGACAACTGTTTTGAACAGCTGACGTGCCCGCAATAGGCTCGGGTGGAATCGCGATCTGCCCGTGCCTATTAACTAGTTAAATGCCGCTGTCAAACACAGAGGGGCATTTAACAGGTGCTTCTGGCCGGAAATATGGGCACCGCTGACCCCCATCACGTGATCGGGGGTCAGCGGTGCATCGGCATAACAACAAGAGGTCTCCTTGAGACCTCTATAGTTGATGATGCCGGATTGCTATGAGCGCCACCCTGTGGTCGGCGCTCATAGCAATGCAGTAATTCTACCACATACAGGCAATCTGAGCATCAAGATCGAGTTGTGGCAGCTTCTAGCCTCCCATGGAGGCTATTGAAGCATGCCAAAATTTAAAAAATAAATAAATAAATTTAAAAAACAACAAAAATAAAAGTTTAAATCACCCTCCTTTCGCCCGATTTAAAATGAAACAATAAAAAAAAAAAAATCAAACCTACACATATTTGGTATCGCCACATTCAGAATAGCCCAATCTATCAATAAAAAAAAAAGATTAACCTTATCGCTAAACGCCAGAATTACGTTTTTTTGGTTGCCACGACATTGCATTAAAATGCAATAACGGGTGATCAAAAGAACGTATCTGCACTAAAATGGTATCATTAAAAACTTAAGCTCGGCATGTAAAACGTACACCCTCACCCAACCCCAGAAAACGAAAAATAGAGACGCTACGGCTCTCGGAAAATGGCGCAATTTTTTTTTTTTTTTTGCAAACAATGGAATTTTTTTTCACCACTTAGATAAAAAAAAAGAACCTAGAGATTTTTGGTGTCTATGAACTAGTAATGTGATATTCAAAACTGTTAGCACAGCCTATAAGGAGAGGTGCCAGCCAGTAGGTTCCCAAACCATAAGACCATGTAACAAATACTGGGCACACTCAAGTAAGTTTAAAGTGCAAAAAGGAGATTTTCTTACATAAAGTAGCCACTAGTAACAAACGTTTCGGTCATACTAGACCTTCGGCAGTGTACTACGGTTAATCTGAGTAAAACGTGTGGTAATATCACACACAACTAGATTGCATCAGTGGGAGGTGAATTGTCTGGAGGACAAAAGGTACATTACCAGTAGTCAGCACAGGGTGCAAAAGAAGTAGCAGCAGAGTGTGTATCCTATGATGCGGATGTGTATCCTATAACGAAGGTCTAGTATGACCGAAACGTTTGTTACTAGTGGCTACTGTATGTAATAAAATCTATTTTTGCACTTTAAACTTACTTGAGTGTGCCCAGTATTTGTTACATATGAACTAGTAATGACCTGGAGAATCATAATAGCAGGTCAGTTTTAGCATTTGGTGAACCTAGCAAAAAGCCAAACAAAAAAACAAGTGTGGGATTGCACTTTTTTTGCAATTTCACGGCATTTGGAATTTTTTTCCCGTTTTCGAGTACACAACATGCTAAAACCAATGATGTCGTTCAAAAGTACAACTCGTCTTGCAAAAAATAAGCCCTCACATGACCATATTGACTGAAAAAAAAAAAAAGTTAAGGCTCTGGGAAGAAGGGGAGCGAAAAACAAAAACACAAAACCAAAAAAAGCTGGGGTCGTTAAGGGGTTAACAATACCCTCTACCCATCCAGATACCTGCTCAGTAAGGGTGCCCACACATGAAATAATTGGTCCCCCTGGATTTCCAGATTTTTGGATTTTGGGAAGCATGTAGAATGCCCCTATTCTTGGACTCTCTGGTATCAGGTCATCGGCTCTTATGGATTTCATCAGGCAGACAAGATACCAACTTGTTTAGTTCCTTGTAATAGTCTTATGTAGGATCCAACTCCAATTTTCTGTAGTAGCGTGTGTCCATAAGTTGTCTGTTTGCTTCCTTCATGTAGTCTGACGCAGGGCTGTGGAGTCGGAGTCGTGGAGTCGGAGTTAGTTTTGGTTGGAGTCGGAGTCGGTAGAAATGTACCGACTCCGACTCCAGCTTTAAAAAAAATGTATTAATATTTCATGATTGAACTTTCATATGAATTTTATAAATGTTACTCAAAATATATGTTCTATCAATTTATGTTCTATCGAATTTAATTTCGAAAAATATTTGGATCACAAGGACCGTGCAAAGCGTTCCCGCATAGAAGAAGAGTCTTCCCCATCAAAAAAAAACACAGCCAGTACATTTCAGCAGAATTTTTCATGTGCACTAAAAGAAATTGAGAAATTTGACCGTTAATCAAAAATAACAGTGCAACAAGCGATTCCTCTGTATCCTGACATTGTCAGAGATGTTGCCCGAGTGGTTACTGCTTTGCCACCAACCCAAGTTAGTGTAGAGAGGTTGTTCTCTGCTCTCAAAATAATTAGATCAGATTTGAGGGCATCCATGGAAGGAGGATCTGACAGAGGCAATACTTTTTCTGAGGACAAATTTATAGATTTCTTCTTATTAACTGCATAACAGTGTTTATTGCATATTTACTAACAAGAGTTTAGAAAAGTTTATAAAAGTTATTTGCTATATTCTAATTGTATTCTAATAAATATAGTTTTTGCTCTAAGTGGTCTGATTACTTATAATATGATGGTGAGAAACTGAATAAGCACGATGTTAATATTTTACAACAGTAAATTTATTGTTACGAATTGGCCATGTATGAAAGAGTCGGAGCCGGAGTCGCAACTGTGGCTTACCGACTCCACAGCCTGGACTCTGACGTATTCATCATGACTATTGCACCTCACTTGTCAGCAGTTTTAATGATGATTTCTTTGTTGGTTTTCAGAGACTGTATGGCTTTTCTCTCCTAGGCACTGATGATGTTGGATGTATGTCTCCTGTTACTGTCTATGATGGTGGATTTTATCAAATGACTGAAGGAGTTTACATATTTATCCAAATGAGGGTTGCATCCAGGTGGAGGTGTATGCAACAATACAGTAATTTTTGGAATGTTTAAAAAAAAAATGAACATTTAACTTTTTTTCATAACAAATGTACTTCAGATCCAATATTTTTTTATTTTACCAAGGGTAACAGGAGATATCGGACCCCAAAAGTTGTTGTACAATTTGTCCTACGTACGCCGATACCCCATATATGCAGGTAAACCACTGTTTGGGCGCATGGCAGAGCTCAGAAGGGAAGGAGCGCCGTTTGACTTTTCAATACAAAATTGGCTGGAATTGAGATTGGACGCCATGTCGCATTTGGAGAGCCCTTGATGTGCCTAAATAGTGAAAACCCCCCAATTCTAACTCCAACCCTAACCCAATGCACCCCTAACCCTTAACCCAGCCTTAACCATAACCCTAAAGACAAACCTAACCCTAACACACTCCTAACCCTAATCCCAACCCTAATCCTACTTTAGCCCCAACCCTAACCCTAAGTTTAGCCCCAACCCCAACTTTAGCCCCGACACTAACCGGAAAATGGAAATAAATACATTTTTTAAATTTTATTATTTTTCCCTAACTAAGGGGGTGATAAAGGAGGGTTTGATTTACTATTTAGATTGGGTTTTTATGTTTGGCAGCTGTCACACGCTAAAAGACATTTTTTTATTGCAAAAAATAGTTTTTGCATCATCACATTTTGAGAGCTATAATTTTTCCATATTTTGGCCCACAGAGTCATGTGAGGTCTTGGTTTTTGCGGGACAAGATGACATTTTTATTCGTATCATTTTTGGCACATGACATTTTTTGATCACTTTTTATTACGATTTTTGGGAGGCACAATGAGCAAATAACAGCAATTCATGAATTTCTTTTGGGGGAGTGTTTATACCGTTCCGCTTGTGGTAAAATTGATAAAGCGGTTTTATTCTTCCGGTTAGTACGATTACAGCGATACCTCATTTATCATTTTTTTATGTTTTGGCGCTTTTATACAATAAAAACTTTTATATAAAAAATAATTATTTTTGCATCGCTTTATTCTGCGAGCTATAACTTTTTTATTTTTTCGCTGATGATGCTGTATGGCGGCTCGTTTTTTGCGGGACAAGATGACGTTTTCAGCGGTACCATGTTTGTTTATATCGGTCTTTTTGATCGCGTGTTATTGCACTTTTTGTTTGGCGGCATGATGATAAAGCATTGTTTTTTGCCTTTTTTTAATGCAGATCTGCATGCCATATAAGCTGTCAGCTCTGCATGGATTTTTCACTAACCTCAAAGACTTTTTGACATGCACTGCGCATGACAGGAAGTCTGAGCTCTGGTAACCCGGATGTCGTCATGACACCATGGTTACCATGGGAGCAATCGGGACCCCGCGTCATGATGCGGGGTCTCCGATCCAAAGGCAGAGGGGCTGTCAGAACCTGCTCCAGAACGCTGTGATCATATTTTATCGCAGTGTTCCGGGGGATAAAGTGCCTAGAGCAGTTCGTGACAGCTGACACCCGGCCGCAATCGGCCGCGCTCCCCCGTGAGCGCGGCTGATTGCGATGACATACTATTCAGTCCATGGTCATACGGGCCCAGGGCACATGGACGGTATAGTACGTCAGATGTCAGAAAGGGGTTAATATGGGCATACAGGTAATAGAAATGTTACACAAGTCCTACCTGTATGCCTCATATTAATGGTCTTGTTGTGGAGAAATGCTATGTTTTCTCTGTATGTTAATGATTTCTTCCAGGCTCCGAGGCGTGCAGTGCCTGGAAGAAATCCCTGCCTAGTCTCTTTATTACAACACTACCCCCCTCCCATGCTCTCAGTTATGGCCCCGAAATCCTGCACCTGTGCCCTGCACTCCCTCAGAGATACATATCTCATCCTCCCTTCTATGGCCACTGCACTCAGGGATCTTATGCGAT
The DNA here is from genome assembly GCA_033576555.1 of Oophaga sylvatica. Taxonomy (NCBI): domain Eukaryota; kingdom Metazoa; phylum Chordata; class Amphibia; order Anura; family Dendrobatidae; genus Oophaga; species Oophaga sylvatica. The sequence continues at coordinate 507,379,073 of JARQOD010000003.1, read as the reverse complement.
GTAATCAGCTCTGGTTCCTACCAGATACTTAAATGTGCAGGTTTGTAACCCAGGAGAGGCATTCACACTGCAGACTTATAGCACAAGAGACGCATTTTTAGATGATAGGACCCATCAAAGAAGTGTCACTGTCATGGAAATGTATATGTCTTCCATATATATTTCCAGTATATTCACATATATGTATTCACAGTTCACAGTTAGATAGATCTCACTTGCTAAAAAACCTTGTGCTCACATATTTCTAGGCCAGATATAATTAGTCGTTTTAAAGAAATCTGGCCTTCATAAGACCTTCGTAAAGGAACAAATGCATGAAGTACAAAATGTCCTATTAGATATCTGTTGTTTACATTATAGTTATGCAAGGCAACTAGGTCACAAGAATATAAACAATAATTCTGCAACTTCAGCTCTTTTAATCATGATTATCATAATTATCATATTTACACTAGAACAGCCAATAATCTAGCAGCTTTTAATTGTATGTTAATTGACTAACCAGCCCCTTTTTGTAAACGTATAAAACCTTGAATGAATAATAAATGTATGTCTTTGACGAACTGTTATACTGACACTTTCGTGTGGACAGTCCTCATTTCGTTCTGAGCGCTCAAAAAGACATTATATAGAGATTTGGACATGGCAAGCAGCAAACACAGGATATTTTTATCCTAATTAAATTTCCATATCAGTTGGCGCCTGCACGCGGGGCATTGGACGAAACGCACGAGGACTTGGCCGACCGGAGAGACGGGGGTGTTGGCCCTGGCCTTGGCACACGGGACGGAGACTGCAGCTCCATCAGTAAGGTAAGAAAACTTTGTCATCTTACCTGAATGTTCCCTGTGCCTAGTCCTAGCCTACACTTCCAGCCGGTCGGACGTGGTCATCACCGCATTCCCAGGTTGTGTAAAAAGTCCATACCCTTATCCAAAAGCCCTGGGATATAAGCCGAGTTGGTTGCTGCTGTGCTGTATATGTTTCATGTTTTATGTGAACCGGGAAAAAGTTGGAACGGTGACTGTGTTTTTGCTTGCTGATCTCTGGGGGCTGTATAGCAAAAGACAATTGCTGCATAAGTTCCCGCAGTAAACTTTCACGCACCGGGAGGCCATCCCAGTCAAATCAGACGTGAAGGGCGGGAGCTTTGTTTTGGATAAGTCCACGCAGATATTCTTCACACATTGGAGGGAGGTTATCCCAAAAAATCCAGTTGTGGAAGCGAGGGCTTTGTTCGGTTAAGTTTCTGCAGTAAACTTTCACGCACTGGGAGGCCATTCCAGTCAAATCAGACGTGAAGGGCAGAAGCTTTGTTTGGATAAGTTCTCACAATAATTGTCCACGCACCGGGAGGCCATCCCAGTCAAATCAGACGTGGATAGTGAGAATTTTGATGAAGGCTATTGCAGATTACTGTGACCGGCGCACCGGCCAGGGCTACGGTACAGAGCGATAGAACCTTGAGCCTCACCGCGCTCAGTGCAATTGGTGAGTTATCAGTTACCAGAGCAGCTTGTATGTGTCACAGATCATCAAAAGAGGGATTCGTATTCTCCCGGGTGTCTGTCTCATTGTCTGTATCAGGTACTGTCGCTTTAAATCACATCTCCGTGCGCTCTGTCAGTAACTCATTCAGAGCAGTGTGCTGGCTGCAGCAGTGAGAAAACCCCTTTGACCCCCCCTCCTCTGCTAATCACGTTATCAGGCATTCTGTTTCTTGGCTTTGATTTTTATTTTTTTTATTTTTTTAAGCTAGTTTTTTGGCTACAGGTTTTAACGTGAGAATTATCAGGCATTCAGACTGAACTATATTCATTTTTTGCTATTCTGAGGAATAATAATTTTTTTTTTTTTTTGATACGTGATTTCAGTGGCTATAGAGACAGCAAGCAGAGATATAAGGAAGGGAGGGGGGAAACAGCCAGCTGACATTCCAGAGATTTTTAATTAGCTGTTTTAGTAACAAGGGTTGTTTTTCAGAGTTTTATGATTAATACGGTTTTTCTTTTCTCCCCTTTTTGGTGAATTTATTTATTTTTTTTTTTTTTATGTTTACTTTTTCTAGAGTTTTTTACTAAATATAACTTTTGTTTTTAAAATTTTTTCTTTTAAGTACATTTTTAAATGATTTTGGAGAGATTTTTTTTTTTTTTTTTTCTCTAAGCAATTTATTTTAGAGCTTTATTTCTCCAGCCATTTTTTTTTTCTACAAGCTTGCCTTAGAACAAGGTCACATAGATAAGGAGAATTACAGGCTGTGGGAGAGAGCAGACACAAACTACGCAGTGGTCTGAGCAGCCCCTCCCGTCGGGCATTTGGCAAGGAAATTTTTTTTTATTATTTTTTTTTTTATGTGAATAGGTTTGAAAAGGTGTTAAATCATCTGTGAGAAAAAGATCACTGACATGTCACAAGAGCAGAATTCAGAGTCACACACATCACATGTCCATCATGTGGAGACACGGGACAGGTGTAGGCTGCTCTCATTGAGTAAGGAGCCTTGTACAGGGAAAAACGCTCCCCGCCTCTCTCCACAGGGAGAAGGCATTTTTGTTTCAACCATCCCCTCTCAAGAGTCACAGGGGGAACACCCTCTTCTTCTTCTTCTCTCAGTCCCTTTCTCTTACTTCTTCAGACTTTTCTCCTCTTTCCTCGCTGCCATCCCTCTCATTCCTTCTTTTCCCTCCATCACATCTCTAACACATCCATTTTCTTCATCTTCCTCTTCTTCTATCTCTTCCTCTCCAACTCTCAAATCTTGTTCTTCATCTTCTTCTACTTCTCCCCCTCCATCTTTCTTCTCTCTCTCTCCTCTATCTTTCTCTCTTTTCCCCCTTTCACTCTTCTCTCCCTCCCCTCCTCTTTCTCTCGCTCCTCCCTCACACCTCCCTTCTCTTCCTCTTTTTTCTACTTCGTCATCAACTGGGTCAACGCCCAATCCAAGCAATGTGGTGTCCCTGTATTCAGTGTCTCCAGCACAGGGCACCTTGTCTATCCCAAGCACAGTACAAACATTGCCAGTCATTATATCAGGAGAAGAAAGTACAGATCTCCCTACACAAAACGCTACATGTAGCCCCCAGACACAACAGTCCACTGCTAGGGCTTCACAGGGGAGTGGTATAGCTACAGGGCTGCTAGCATGGAACCATGACACTGATCCACCGCAGCCTCAGCAAGGAAGTGGCAAATCCCCATGCAGCAAGACAACTTTAAAGCCCAAATCTCACCCAGTGTATGCACCAAGTACACCATGTCACTTCTTATCTGATGAAGATGAAGATGCAACGTCACACATGCTGCCCAATACTAGGGAAGAAAACACACATGCACCAATAGAGCAGGGACAGGTAGAGGCACCATCCTATGAGCCCTTCATCCCAAGCCAGGTGATCAGTATGCTGCCAGACCCAGGGATACACCCCATGCCATTTTGCCAAAAAATGCAGCAGATCCAGCGAACGTATGCAGCAGCCTGGACTGATCTCTGGACCGTAATGGAAATAAAAGCAGGTGATGCATTCTGGCCAATTATGAGAGAACACTTCAAGCTTCCAACAGAGTTAGATGCGTATGCCTGGGAGACAGGACCAAAGCTAATTGAGCAACTCAGAGAATGGGCCAAAAGCAGACTGACAGGACAAACTTTCAGCCTACATGTCACGAGTCAAGACAAGACAGAGTCTGTGGAGAAGTTCCATGACAGAGTAATGCAAGTGTTTCAAGATTTGGGCCTCATTACCCATGATCAGACACACAGACGGATGTTGGCACAGGCTTTTGTGCATGGACTGAGAGAACCAATCAGGAAACCACTGGTAGCAGCCAGGCCTGAGTACACGTCAATAGCAATGGACACCCTTCTCACAGTCGCAAAAGGGATAGAATCCCAGCCAGGAGTGCGCAAAACAGCTCCCCTGATGGTGGTCTCAGAGCCAGATGGCCAACCACGTTTTAAAGACAGAAGAAATGTCAAGTGTTACAAATGTGGCAAGCTTGGCCATTACCGGAACCGCTGCAGAGAACCCCTACGACCCACCACTTTGTCTAGAGAAGCAAGCCAAGGAAGAAACACAGAAAGCAGTGAAGAACCCCGTCCATAGGACAAGAGCACACCAAGTCCACAAGGAACCCCACCAGTGGGACCAATATCCTGAGAGTGGATGGCGTAGTCATATCTTTTCTTGTGGAACTCCGCAACCTCACCTACCTATCAGAATCTTCTGCTTCCTGCATGGGAATTGATGGTCAAGTCAGATATTTCCAGATTATGAAGCCCCTGAGCGTGTGGACTCAGCCAGAACACTCCATCATGTCCCAGTTTGTTGTGTAAAAAACCTGCACCCTCAACCTATTGGGAGTGGACCTACTGCAGAAGCTGAAAGGACCAGAGTGTTCCAGGAAGATGGGACCATGACACTTTCTTCACCCCTGACCCAAGAAGAAACAGGAACCTCAAACAACCACACTGCAGACCTATCACAGGAGGTGCTGGACATAGTACCAGAAAAAAACACTCCATCACCCAGGGTCAAGATGTCTCTGACCAACTGAAAGTCTAAGTGAGCTCGCCTAAGAAGACGGCCTGAGAACTTTGACATTGGCCAGGATATTCAACTCAAGAAGGACTCTACTCACTTCATGGAATGGCAACACCTCATCCAGCTCTAACGCCAGAGGTTCATCTTTTGCAAGCACCAGGAGGTGCCCCCTGCAATCAACCAGTTCACCCAGGCCCTAGACCGGAAAAAGGCCACTCAGCTCTTCAAACTTGTGCACAAATACTGACCTGAGACCAAGCTGGAGAAAAAGAAACTACTGATGGCCCGTGCTGAGAAAAAAAGCAGCCGTTTAAGGAGACGTCCCAACAAGAAGACCCCCTGTGACCAGAACAGGTGCTAACACAGTAACTGTCTTGGTGGAGAACAAGAAAGCCAGCTGGTCGTCATCTCTCATGATGTGGATCCTAGTAGACGGCTTGTTTTCCCGCCAGCTCTGCACCAGCAGATGGGAGTCCCCTGCCACATACTGAAGGACAAGGCCAAACTGGGCTGCCTCGCCCATCGGAATCAATCCCAGCTTTCCACAGTGAAGAAAAAGACTGTAAACCCCACTGAGTTCAGAATGGTGCAAGGCCTGGAGGCCGCGAAAGAGGCTACGGTATTTGAAACCCCAACAGTGCTGAACCATCACACTCTGCTCTCAAGAGTCCCAGTCACCGCAACGGTATTCACGGTGATCAACCTGGCCAGTACCTTCTTCAGTGTTTCCCCTCCACCTGGAGGCCTGCTTTCACGCACCAGTGCAGTGCATATGGACAGTGTTGTCTCAAGGTGCTCAAAACAAGCCCTTTAAGTTTCACCAAGACAATGTCCTCCATCCTCGTCAACTGGATTGCAGAATATGCAAGAGTCACTCTTCTACAACACGTGGATGACCTTTTATTTTGTGTGGTTGACATCGACACCTGCACAGTCTATTCCTTGTCTCTCCTACTCTACCTGGAAGAACAGCAACGCAAGGTCTGGAAGAACAAAGTCCAGTGATGCCAGAAGCAAGTTACATCCCTGGGACACTGTATTGCCCACAACACGAAACACATGTCAAAAGACCGGAAGACCACTGTGGAGAAGATGGCTCCCCCAACAACTCCAAGAATGTGCAGGCCTTCCCTGGTCTAGTGTCGTATTGCAGAACCTGGATCCCTGATGCCTCAGTCCTAATGCAGCCTCTGTGCGCTTGCATCAACACAACCCCGCTCCTTCTATCAGACGCAGCCTTCAACCCATTCAGAAGATAGGAAGAACTCCACAGTCTCAGCGCCAATACCAGGCCTACCTGACTATGAAAAGTCTTTCCGTCTACCTGATGGAAGAAAGAAGGTCATGCTACTGGAGTCCTGGCACGGATTCACGGGGGAAAACAGAGACTTTTAGGCTGCCTCTCAGCACGCTTGGATCCAGTTGCAAGAAGAGCACCCTCCTGCCTGATGGCAGTATCTGCAGCACACACCCTCCTGGACAAGGTTGCTGAAATCACTCTTCGACAGCCACTGGAAACTCTCACTCCACATGACATCTTGGCAATCTTCAATCAAGCTCAACCAACAGTAATCTCTCCACCGCCAGGCATCTTTGTGGCGCCTCTATTGCCTTTGTCTCATAATGTCACTGTCTCCAGACCTACAGTCCTCAGCCCGGCCACTCTACTCCCACTCCCAAGGGGGATACTTGGATGGCTCCAGAAGAAGTTTCAACACAGGAAGTGCAGTGACCAGCAATCAAGAAATCCTGTGGTCCAGAAGTCTGTCACCTAGCCTGTCAGCCCAGGAAGCAGAATTGATAGCGCTGACGAAGGCCTGCCAGATGGCAGAAGGCAAGACTGCAAACATCTACACGGACTACAGGTACTCGCATGGCATAGCACACGACTTTAGACCCATCTGGGCTACAAGGGACTTCATCACAGCAAACGGGACAACCGTGAAGCATCATGGAGCCTTCAGGGACCTACTGGGTATACTCAAACTTCCAAAATGGTGGCAATTTGAAAAATCAAAGTGCATGGAAAACTGAGAACAGAAGAGGCGTGAGGCAATAACATGGCGGACATGGCAGCCAAAGAAGCAGCCAAAGGAAGACAATATGGAGAAGTGGGAGAGGTCGTAGAGCCGGACGGCTACTACATGACGACTGAAGACAAGAAACCTGACAAAGAGACGTCTGGGATCTGCTCAAGAAGTTACAAGACCAAGCTTCAAAAGGAGAAGAAGAGCTGAATGCGAAAAAAAAGCAACACGTGAAGAAGGAAGGCTATCAATAATAGACTTCAAACTCTGCCCACCACAAAGTATGCACCCTATGGTGGTCCAATGGGTACATGGACGCACATCCACATATCAAAGACTCAGATGAATGATCTGATTGGTGCTTACTGGTTCGCTTCAGGGATCTCCACCCTAACAGCCAAATTCACCAGCAGCTGTCTGACCTGCGGCAAATGCAAGCCTGGACGTATGGAAGAAAGTCCCCCTCACCTCATCTGGAAAGACCACTCTACCAGCTTCAAAGGATCCAGATAGACCACATCCAGATATCGCCAAGTGAAGGATTCAAATACGCCATTGTGGTCAAAAGAAGAATTTTCAAGATGAACAGAAGCCTTCCAAGTCAGCAAAGACTACTGCAACGAAGCTACTTTCGGAAAATAGTGTGCAGATACGGGGTTCCAGAAATGATAGAAAGTGATCAGGGACTCGCATTCACAGCAAATCTGACACACAAGACCCGATTAGCAGTAGGGTCAGATTTAGGCCTACACACTCCTTACCACCCCCAGAGCAGCAAGAAGGTAGAAAAAACTGAACGAAACACTTAAGAATAGAATGCTGAAAAATTGCCCAAGAGACACGCAAACCATGGCATGACACACTCCTAATTGCACTGTTTAGCGTAAGGCACACTCCCAGAGACCCAGAAAAAGCTGTTTCGTGCCTGCATCTTCTGCTAACAGATAAGACATTTTCTTCTTTTAGTTTTTTGGTGCCTGCATTTTGTCCTGCACTTCTGTGGGGGTCTGCCGGGTCCCCTTCGGGGGGCTTATGCTCCTCTCAGTTTAGTTCAGCCACTGTTTGATCATTTGCCTTTTCCAGTTTTTTCAGTGGTTGCTGTTTAGTTTTTGTTACACCAGAGAACTAATTTAGGTGGTAGAGGTCGTGTGATCTCAGGTGTTTTTGTAATTAGTAGAGTTGGTATTTTTCAGGGTTTTTTTTTGGGGTTGCAGTAAGTGCCTTTCCTATCCTTTTCTATCTAGACAGATTGGGCCCCAGCGTTTGCTCATTCTATTTTCTGTCTGTGTCTGTATTTCCTCTTGTCTAACCGCCATTACATGTTTGGGGGCTTCCTATGTTCTTTGGGATCTGCTCCGGGGCAGATAGCTTTCCTTTTTCTATCTTTAGGTGTAGTTAGCTTCTCAGGCTGTGACGAGGCGTCTAGGACCAACGTAGGAACGCTCCACGGCTGCCTTTAGTTGTGGTGGTTAGTCAGGGTACTGCAATCCCATAGATTCCAACCTCTCTGGTGTATTACTTTTTTTGCCTGCTCTCCTCAGCTACCAAATCATAACACTTATGTAATTGAATTGGTCAAAAACTAATGTCCATTCTCGAGTTTTTCTCCTCACTGCCAGATTTGATGATCCTGTCCAAGAGCCCCAGATGACATCAACCTCTGTGTAACTAGAGGGAAAGCCTGTTTGGATCCACGTATCGCATTGCAAGGAAGCTCCCGTACCAGGAGAGACACCTAAGCCATGAAGGATGTCGTGGATGCTCTGACTGACCAGACAGATGACCAGATGACCTACCTGATGAGTTCAAGGCCAGAGACCAAGTTAAAGCAGGATTTGAGTCACTATAAACAAAAATGTTGATTGGATAAATTACATCTATTATAACCAGCAGAGATTTGTTAACTTCACCATAGATGCTGTAAAAGGTTTGGCAGCACAGTTAGGCCCCACTTCCATTATGGCATTCCAGAATAGAATGGCTTTGGATATGATTCTAGCTGAGAAAGGAGGTGTTTGCAAAATGATCAAAGACACCTGTTGCACCTACATCCCAGACAACACTGGCCCAAATGGTAAAGTCACAATGGCAATACAGAAACTTACTGAGTTATCAGAGGAACTGAAACAAAACTCAGGTGTCACTGACCCATGGGATCGATACTTTGGGTGGATGAGTGGGTGGCAGAAAATGTTGGCACAGGTTGGGACAGCCATTATGGGGTTCTCATTTTTGCATTAATTACTGGTTGCTGTGTAATTCCTTGTATCCGCAGGATAATGGAAAAAACTGTTCAGGAGACAACCAATTTGATGCCACTCACCATCTTGGACCTCGCACCAGTCCGGATGGAACTGCCTGGCTTGACCAGATCTCCGAACTACCTCCAGACTGAGAATACACATCCTTGATGAAACATCCTATCAAATAAGGAGATTATGATTGCAAACACATAAACCCCCGACAGGGACAGTCCTCCTGACCGCCCATTTGCGAAAAGTCTGTATTCGGTGGGGGAGGCATGTACTAGGGTGTCTCAACTCACCGGCAGCACAAAAGAGTTGCAGCGCTTTGGGCCAGGAGCAGGTTTTTAGGGCAAGTGGTATCTAAGGGGGGACTGTCATGGAAATGTATATATCTTCCATATATATTTCCAGTATATTCACATATATGTATTCACAGTTCACAGTTAGATAGATCTCACTTGCTAAAAAACCTTGTGCTCACATATTTCTAGGCCAGATATAATTAGTCGTTTTAAAGAAATCTGGCCTTCATAAGACCTTCGTAAAGGAACAAATGCATGAAGTACAAAATGTCCTATTAGATATCTGTTGTTTACATTATAGTTATGCAAGGCAACTAGGTCACAAGAATATAAACAATAATTCTGCAACTTCAGCTCTTTTAATCATGATTATCATAATTATCATATTTACACTAGAACAGCCAATAATCTAGCAGCTTTTAATTGTATGTTAATTGACTAACCAGCCCCTTTTTGTAAACGTATAAAACCTTGAATGAATAATAAATGTATGTCTTTGACGAACTGTTATACTGACACTTTCGTGTGGACAGTCCTCATTTCGTTCTGAGCGCTCAAAAAGACATTATATAGAGATTTGGACATGGCAAGCAGCAAACACAGGATATTTTTATCCTAATTAAATTTCCATATCATCACCTTGTCACGTTTGATGGGCTCATATGAATTGGCCAATTTATGCGTTGAAAACATTCACTTTTGTAAGTTTTTTTTACAAAAATTATATTTTATTGCAGTTTACTCAGCAATTATGATAGAATTTGTGTTCGCATATACTGTATATTGGTCTCTACAGAGTGCTGCTGCGTTCCTCCTTTCTGCAGCAAATGTTATTTAGTAGGTTTTCTTGAAAACGTTTTTTTCACCACTTACTGCATAGTGTATTGCAGATTTACAATTTAAGTTTTTTGTGTTCTAAAGTTGTATGCCAATAAGTATACTTTATGTTCTATCTAAATTAGTGATGAGCGAATTTGTTCGGAAAACAATCGCCAAACATAAATTCGGCATGAATATGGCACATTCGGATTCGTGACTGGAAACCACAGCAAAATTTTATAAAATCGTTAAAAATCAGTAACATTTGGTAAAAGTGCGGGAAAATATTTGCGCTGCCACAAAAATATTTTCAGCACTTTAGCAACGATAATGGTGGTGTATCATGAGCGTTTGGCACGTGTTTGATGAGGAGAGAGGGTTTTCAGAGCTAAAAGGCACGGCGTTCTTATAAGCACAGCAGTCATTTTTTTTTTTCCTATTGTGTGCACATTGCGGCTAGCCAATCAGGGCACAGGAAAAACCCACAATGTTCTGACACAACGGCTTGTGTCATTGGTTGCTCAAATCACATGTCCCTCTCCACATAAACAGCGGACACCTTGTTTTAGCGCCATTTTGACACTGCAACAGGGCAGAGAGGCTGCTCCTGACGCTGGCACTGTTGACAGCAAGAATTTAGCTATTTAGTTAGGTGGTTGAATATCAGTCAGATAGTGTAGCTAGCTACTGTCCAGTGTGGCTGTTAAATTTACCTTCCAGAATTTTCTTTTTTGGACATTACTGAGGTCCACAAAGAAAGACAGCAGGGCATGTGATGTGGATTGCTTCTATTGTTCTATTGTGATCCATCCACAAGTATAGCATTCTAATTCACATGCAGCTAGCGAAAAAATATTAAACAGCCTGCTGTATCCCACCTTGTCAGTTAGTTTTATATCACCACAGCACTGTCTGTAGACCTAAGGCACATTAAAAAAAAAGTATAATTTTTCAGTTGCAAAAAGTTAGACAACCCGCCGTATCACACTTTATCATTTAGTTGGGTTGAAATTAAGCTGTAGAGGCCTGATCTATAGGACACAAAAAAGTCTTCTGTTCCTAGTGTCATACAGTAGGGGACCGGATTTTAAAATTGTTTGTAGTATAACTTCTTTGTCATACAGGCCTCATCCACACTCAAAAAATTATTATTTCTGTGACTAACACGATACAGCACGCCATATTTCAACTTTGAATTTACTGTCGCTGAAATTCAGCTGTTTGCAGAGGTGGTGATGAGTTTAAAATCTAATTTTTGGTTGCTATTACTGTGCTCCTACCACACTATCTGAGCAAAATGACTGGGAAAAAGTGAAGCCGTGGTGAAAGGGGAATTAGGCTTGGTGTTCAAGATGTAAGTCGGGTAGGTGGTAATGTTTGTGAAAGCACTAGTGAAGCAACGTCACATCCTATGCAAAGACAACTGACAACTTATGTTACTAGACAGGCTACACCACTACCTTTCTTTGGCAGACGCACAGCGGTAAGCCTTGTCGAGGATGCCCAGAAAGAGCATGTTCTCGAGTGGATGGAAGTGCAGCTTCAAGTGGCCTCTTCTCCTCTTCCTCCACCTCATCATCACACCCAGTACAGTCCACAGAGTGGCACCCAAATTTCCTTGCTTCCCCCCGCGTCCCAACTATCCAACCGTTTAACTGGCTGTATGGAACCACAGATGGGTGAGTCTGAAGAGCTGTACACACATTCTATGCCATGTTCATCAGTAGTGTACTCAAAAGCTTTGCAAAATCAAGAGAAGGAAATCTGCATCGATGCCCAAAAGTTTTTTTAGCTTGGATCTGGGGCAGGACGAAGTACAGTCCGAACAGCATCCTGACCATCGTCATCAGACGTTAACCCCTGGGGGGAGGTGATCCTGATGAGACTCATATCTGAGGCTCATGCGGACTGTACTGTGCTGTCAGGGCAAGAAGAGGAGCAGGGTGACTCCAAGGGCGAGGAATGTGATAACACAGAGGATCATGATGAGGTGTTAGATCCAGTTGGCGTGAACAGAGGCACACAGCTGAGTAGGTCATTTGAGGAGAAAGATGAGGAGGTTACGTTGCATCATCCGTCGCAGACACATAGTGATGCAGCCACGACGAGCGATGAATCCTCAGCCATAACTGTGCCTCTGACCAGCAGTGTCCACGGGTCTGCAGCTCGCAGAGGTGGCAAGGGTTGCGTAGCCTGGGCCTTTTTTCATACTGCAAAGGATGAGCCAACTCACGTAATCTGCCAACTTCACAAAAAAAAAACGGAGTCGAGGTAAAAAGTGTAATAATTTCACTACTACATGTATGAACCTTCACATGCGCAATCAACATGCTTTACTGTGGGAATACCACTGCGCAAAAACGCAGACCAGTGGACATCAACAACCATCAGCCACCCCATCAATCGCATCTGCTGCTTCTTCCTACTCCTCTGTCGATTGCCAACTATTGAGATGCAGGTCTTTGACTGCAGAACCTCAAATTCTTTACTCGCTCCAGTCACGCTGACTGAGAGGTCGACTTCAGCTGTAACAGAAGCGGACATGTCTACTGTTTTTGACAGATCTCAGAGAACAAGCACATCACAAGTTTCTTAATCCACAGTAACATCACCGCCTGCACCTCTCTCACGGTCCAGAAGTTTGTCCGGTTCACCGTACTCCGCCCTCTCTCAGCACTGCAGCCAGCCACGGTATCACAGTTGTGGTCACGTAAAAGATTGTTTCCTCCTACGCATGACAAAGCTAAGTGGTTGAACTCCACCATCTCCAATTTATTGGCCACGGAAACGCTGCCTTTCCGCCTGGTAGATACAGATGGTTTCCGAAAGCTGATGGCCGTTGCAGTCCCCCAGTACCAAATACCTAGTCGCCATTACTTTTCTAAGGAAGCTCTGCCTGCACTACACCAGCATATCGCAGATAACATCATCCATTCCTTGACAAAATCTGTGTGCCAGGGTGCATTTCACCACAGACACTTGGACGAGTAAGCATGGCCAAGGGCGTTACATCTCACTGACTGGGCACTGGGTGACTCTGGTGGCTGTGGGGACAGGCCTTGGAATCCCCAAGGCTTGCAGGACAAAAATCTACATTTAAACACTTCCTCCACTGCTTCTGCCTCCTCTTTCTACTCTAGGGCCTCCACCTGTGCCCTCAACCTCTGCCTTAACGAGACACGCGTACCAACAGTGCAGAGTGAACCACCACCACCTCCGTACTGCGCAGCCAGGGCTCACCGCAATCAGGCAGATTTAAAATTGCTATGCCTTGGAAATCGCAGTCATACATCTGAAGAGTTGTGGACAGCTCTCCAGGCTGAGTGTGATCAATGGCTGTCTCCACTGAACCTGCATCCAGGGAAGGCCATGTCCGATAACGGTGCAAACCTGGTGGCAGCCCTACAGCGAGGCAAGCTCACACACGTGCCTTGCATGGCTCACGTCCTCAACCTGGATGTACAACGTTTTCTCAGCCACTATCCCGGCCTGGGTGAGCTGCTCTAGAAAGCCCGTAAGCTGTGTGCTCATTTCCACCGTTCGCACCCTTCTGGTCATTGACAGAGATCTTTGTCCATGCCAGTTAACAGGTTGATATGTGATGTGCCGACACAATGGAATTCCACTCTGCACATGTTGCAGTGACTGTGGCAGCAGCAACGAGCCCTGATGCAGTATGTCATGTCGTATAGACTGGGCCAACATAGTACGGACGTGGGGTATATCACTTTTACAGAGTGGACACAGATTAAGGACCTCTGCACCCTTCTGCACAGTTTCGAAATGGATACTAAGATGGTTAGCGCTGACGATGTAGTCATCAGCATCACTATTCCGGTCATCTATATGCTGGAGCAGACTTTGAATAGCCTGCGGGAGGAAATGGTAGTCCCAGAAGAGGAGGAAGCAGAGGAGGATGCGGTAGGGATAACATTGTCTCTAAGTTCAAGACTGTCCTCACACAGGCAGGTGACAAGGGAGGGTGGATTACTGCGTTCGAGGAGGGCTGGTGATAACATACAAACTGTTAATGATGGTACAAGATCCGAGGAACAAATGGAGGAGAAAGAGGTAATGGGCGAGCAACTGTCAGATGAAAAGGATAATCCTCCCCTCTCTGTTGTTCATGGTTGGCGGGAGGGGATGGAGGAAACAAGCCTCATTGTTACCCAACCACCAACACAGCATGGGTTTGGACCTCATGGTAAATCCTGACATGAGTGCCTTCTTCCTGCATTTTCTGCAACATGATCCCCATATAGTTATGATTAGGAATACTGCTAACAACTGGGTTGCCACTCTGTTAGATCCACATTATAAAACAAAAATTTTGCCAGATGATTCCCGCTCTAGAAAGGGGTGCGAATGCTGGGGTAAAGAAACACGGTTTCACAAAACCTTAAGAGAGCTTTTCCCTAAGACAGCAGTGAAGGACACTGTTCGCGTCACAGCTGTAGACTTCCAACCTCCAGCACGTCAATTCATCAACGCCAAAATATTAGCCGCAGCAGCAGCAGTGGTGTAAGTAGAAGAAGAAAATTCTGTGAGTCCTTTGACACTTTTTTTAGACCAACTCGTGCACCAGCACAACAGAGTCCAAGTCTTACACGTGGTGAATGAATGGAGAGGATGGTGCAGGAGTATTAAGAACTAAATATCAATACCATCAGGAAGATCAGTTTGGATCCTTTCACATTTTGGTCTTCCAAAATTGATGAGTGGCCTGAGCTCGCCTCACACGCCTTGGAGGTCATAGAATCATAGAATGGTAAAGTTGGAAGGGGCCTCCTGGGCCATCTGGTCCAACCCCCTGCTCAAAGCAGGATTCTCTAAATCATCCCAGACAGATGTCTGTCCAGCCTCTGTTTGAAGACTTCCAATGAAGGAGAACTTACCAACCGGCAGCCAGCGTTCTCTCAGAATGTGTCTTCAGCCCTGCTGGTGGTGTCCTGACGGATAAGCGCAGCCGTCTGTCCCCTGAGAGTGTAGGCCGCCTAACTTTCATTAAGATGAACAAGTCATTGATCTCCAAGGACTTTTGCACTCCAATCGCAGACTGTACAGACTAGGTGATTTGGCATTTTTTAGTGTGATGCATTAATGTCATGTAACTGCATTCTGTTATATCTTTAGTGCAGCTTCTGTGCCTGCTGATGTTAACACAAATTTGTGGAAATGTGAACAGTTATGACTGGTTTACATCTGCTGGGTTAGTTGTAGTGGAAGACGTCTCAATCACAATTATACTATTTCTATTCTCGTGACAGTTATTACATTTCGGTGGTGTCAGGCACTCAGTTTTTAATATGTGAACACTCCTTGTTGGGTGTCCATCTGCTGTATTGGGTGTAATGGAAGACCTGTCAGTCCCTATTATATTATTTCTACTGTGGTGAAATTGATGCCACTTTGGTAGTGTCTGTCAATATTTTTTTGGAAATGTGAACACTCCTGTTTGGGTCTCCTTAATGCGTGTTCTCTGTAGCAGTAGGCGTCCGAGACTGTCAGGCCTCCACTTCCTTGGACTGAACTACCCGTGTTACTATCCTTAAATTTTTCTGACAATGGTAGTCTACAAAACTAATATTTGTGCCACCCGAGTGTGGCTCAGCATGAAAGCAGGTAGAGGTGTTCCACGTGGTATCAGGGCTCCCAGCAAAGGGGCCCTACACCGATCCCTCACCCACCACGTCTTACTGTGACGTTTAATTCAAAGCTGTAACTGCTGTCCCAGACCTCAATACCTCATGCCTGGCTGATTGCTGCAGTGCTATGCTAAAATCTGTACTGTGGGTGAATTTAGGCCACTTTCCTGGTTTCTGTCCCCCATATGATGTGGTTTGGCAGCATTTGGGGCCGTTATAAGGTGTTGTGCATGCGTTTTTTTGCCTCCCATTGAGATGAATGGAATTCGAATATGTTCGGCGAATTAATCAGCGAATACTGCAAATTTGGCGTACGTAATCCAAACCAAACATTGAAATATTATCTCATCGCTAATCTAAATACCTTGATCATTGTATCATACTAGTGATTAAAAGCCTGATGTTACCATTTTACTACAGTCAATGTATCACTTAAACATGAGCCATGAGTCATAGAAATTGAGGAGTCGGAGTAGGAGGTTTTGCTTACCGACTCCACAGCCCTGCCCATTATAGTTAAGTTACATTAGTTTCCATAACTGTCTTTGGGTCTGACATTTAAAACATAGGACCTTTTAGAGACAGAGTGCCCAAACACACTTATTTATTTCAAAGTGCCAACACGGCAATTTAACCTGAATACTGAGGTTTTAGTTTAGAAAAACAACTCTTACATTAGCGCGCTATAGAGTCTATAATAGCAAAGCACTTGTAAGCACAGCACTGCAAGACAATGGCCACAGATTGCAGTGGAGGTGTGGTCTTGAGTATGGAGAGGATTTTTAATCAAAAGTAAAATTGCAAAGATGTTTTATTTTTACAACTTCTTTTCAAATGTAACCCTTTACCATGAAGAGAATAACCCTTTTAGCCAGGGATTTCAAACTTAAGTACACAGAGGGCCCCATTAAAATCTCGGACAAAGTCATGGCCAACCTTGATATTTGTTAAAAAAAAATGTCTAAAATTGAGGTAGTTTTTCCTTAACTTTTGTAATTATATTGGAAGAATATGTTATGTAAAAGCAGCAAAATGGTCCAATGGCCTAATTTAAATATGTAATAACGAAGGATAAAAAACTTGAATAAAACAGATAAAGTATGATGCAAACAAAAGTGCACCCAAACACAGTATGGTACCCACACTGTGAATTCCTCCACATGCACAGTATGATGACCCTACTGTACCCTCCTCAATCTCCGCAAAGAATGGTGATCCCATCCCAGTATGATTCTCCAACTAATACCCACATAGCCCTCCATATAGTATAATGGGCACAAAAAGTCCTCCATATAGTATAATAGCCCCGCATAGTCCTCCATGCAGTGCAATGAGTCCCACATGATGCTCCATACAGCATAATGTCCCCCACATAAAAAAAAAAATTAAAAAATAACTACTCACCTATGCCCATCTCCCTGCTGCTCCGAACTCTTCATATATCACAGTCCTATCTGTGGGCATGAGCACCATCTCCCCAGCACTACAACCGACGCCACTCTCCTCCGTCCGAGCGCCATCCCCCTGATCACTAGCGCCACCACCCTCACACTCCTCAGCATGCGGCCAGATGGGAAGGCACATATGCAGAGGGAAGTGGCAGCGGTGCTAGTGATCAGGGGTATAGCGCACGGGCTGAGGAGAGAGCGCACGGGCTGAGGAGAGAGCGCGCGTGCAGAGGAGAGTGGTGGCGGTGGTAATGCTGAGGAGACAGCGTGCGCGTCCCCTGTGGCACGCGTGCCATACGTTCGCCACCACTGACATAAGATGTCAGGGATGAGAATCATGGTATTTGTCCCTCATATTGTGTAAATGTGCACAAACAATGAATGATTCTATATCAAACTTTGAAACTGCACTCCCTCTTGAGCCTCACCTCAAAAATACACCACTTTTTTTTTTTAAAAAAAGGGGAGAAGCCAGCGCCGCAACATGGTCAGCATGCAATATATAAAATGCATATGCAAATATTGGATTCTAACTGTATTAAAAATGAGACATTTGGCAAATAATTGATCAATTCTTTGAGCCACCCCGCCACGACAAGGCATTCTCATATGGGGCAGTCCTACTCTACGTTTTTTATATTCGCTGTGCCATTACGGCCTCCTGAATGTATAAAAGCAAGACTGCAAAAAATCAAAACAAAAGTACCTGAAGCATTGCTGTATCACTCCCATGGTGCCAGTAAGGCAAGCGCAGGTGAAAGCCGACCAGGTCCGGAGATGGACATTTCAGATCTGACTTCTGCACTGCCAGACCAGCAACCACAGATGAAGGGTGAAACAGGCCCAGATACAGGTGTAAAATCAAGCAGAGCCCAGGCCCTGCCCACAGCACAGATGAATTGCAGGGAACAGCGCAGATGTATTACCTGCACAGTGCAGATATCACCAGGACAGCGCAGATATTACAGGCACAACGCAGATGTATTACGGGCACAGCGCAGATGAATTGCTGGGCACAGCGCAGATGAATTGCAGGGAACAGCGCAGATGAATTGCAGGGAACAGCGCAGATGTATTGCTGGGAACAGCGCAGATGTATTACGTGCACAGTGCAGATATCACCAGTACAGCGCAGATATTACACCAGGTACACAGCGCAGATATTACAGGCACAGCGCAGATATCACCAGTACAGCGCAGATATTACAGGCACAGCACAGATGTATTACATGCACAGTGCAGATATCACTAGTACAGCGCAGATATTACAGGCACAGCGCAGATATCACCAGTACAGCGCAGATATTACAGGCACAGCGCAGATGTATTACGGGCACAGCGCAGATGTATTAGGCTATGTTTCCATGGTCAGGAAAACTGTGGATTGGACACTGTGTACAGCCGCAGCGTCCAATCCGCAGCGGCCAGATGTTACAGAATAGTGGAGGGGATTTTATGAAATCCCATCTCCACTATGCGCACAAACACACACGTGGCAGACCTGCGTAAACGAACATGCGGCGCGTCTTTCTAGACCGCTGCATGTCTATTTATCTTGCGGAGAAGCACAGTCTCCGCAAGATAAATAACACAGTCTATGTATAGGATGCGGTGATTCCGCATGTGTTCAATGAACACATGCGGAATCACTGTGCGTACAAAAGCTGGCAGCACTTTGGACGGGGTGGGGGTCCGCTGCGTCCAAAGCGCTACCTATCCAGACCGTGGAAACATACCCATAGGGTATGTTTCCAAGGTCGCAAATATCTCAGTATTTGCTCAGGATTTGACGCAGGTGAAATCTGCACCTGAAGTCACTGGCAGGTCACCTGCAGTTTTACATGCGTTTTTTCATTGCATGTGTGTTTTTTGTCACTTGAAATAAAGCTAATTGAAAGCTGGCTTCTGGGAAGGAAAAAAAAAGTGAATTCCTGTTTGCAGACATATTGGGGTATGTTCCCACGGTCAGTAAATGCTGCGGGTTGGACGCTGCGTACATCTGCAGCGTCCAACCCGCAGCGTCCAGCTGTTACAGCATAGTGGATGGGATTTCAAGAAATCTCATGCGTACTATAGGTGCACCGATGCCCGCGGCTCACCCGCAGAGATGGACATGCGGCGCGTCTTTCCAGACCGCATCATGTCAATTCATGACGCTCTGTCTCCACTGCGTAAATTACCTATAGGCCGGAGTCACACTTGCGAGTGTGATGCGCGAGTCTCGCGCATCAACACCCGGCACTGCCGCCGACACTCGGACCGGAGTGTGCGGCTGCATGTATTTCTATGCAGCCGCACACTCCGGTCCGAGTGCCGGCGACAGTGCCAGGTATTGATGCACGAGTTTCTCACATCACACTCGCAAGTGTGACCCCAGCCATAGACTTTCATTAGATGCGGTAAAACTGCATTATCTTCCTAGTCACATGTGTATAACTGCAGTAACGCAGCTTACTACGCATGTGTACTAATTTACATATGTTGAATCTTGTGTCACATCCGGAAGTATGTGACAGGCCGGTGTCACACTTGCGAGTGTGATGCGAGAAACTCGCGCCAGTCTTGCACATCAACACCCGGCACTGCCGCCGGCATCTGGACCATCGTGTGCGGCTGCATAGAACTATATGCAGCCGCACACTCTGATCCTGAGTGCCAGCGGCAGTGCCGGGTGTTGATGGGCGATGTTTGGTGTTGATGGGTTGATGTTTCTCGCATCACACTCGCAAGTTTGACAGTGGCCACACATGAAGTTCCTGAAAACAGATAGAGGTCAGTAATATGTAATGTCCTTTCCTTTTTATAACTAAATAAAAAAAAAAATTTTAAATACAAAATGGCGTGGGGTCCCCCTATATTTGTTAATCAGCCAGAGAAAAGAAGACTCCTGGGACTGATATTTCAGGCTGATAGGGATCCAATATCCATGAATCTTACCAGCCTGATAATACCAGGCCGCAGCAGTCTGCTTACCTTGGATGGTTAGCAAAAATAGTGGGATCCCTCAAAAAAAAAAAATAGAGTGGGGTCCCCCTATTTTTGTTAACCAGCCAAGTAAAAAGCAGACTTCTGTGGCCTGGTATTCTCAGGCTGGCGAGGCCCATGGACTTTGACCCTCACCAGGCTAAAAATAACAGCCCGCAGCAGCCCTACAATTGGCGCATCCAAAGATGCACCAATTGTGGCACTTTACCAGGTCTTCCCACTTGCCCTGTAGTGGTGGCAAGTGGGGTAATATTTGTGGGGTTGATGTCACCTGTGTATTATCCGGTGACATCAAGCCCACGGGTTAGTAATGGAGAAGCGTCTATAAGACACCTAGCCATTACTAATACTATAGTTACATGGTAAATAAAGACACAGCCAGAATAAAGTATTTTATTGAAATAAAACACAACAGTTTTCCCTTTTTATTATACACCTAATCCAAGCGACGCCCTCGATCTCCTGAAAAAAAAACAAAAAACAACACAAATACTTCCTGTCCGATGTAGTCCTAAATAACGAGTGTCCCACGCCAACTCCAGCTCTGCTACATCTGGAGGCCTGGCTAAGCATGACATCCAGACACAGCAGAGCTTGTAGATGACCACCGGAGATAACTCAGTCTCCGGCGGTCACCTGCACTGCAGTCCTCACGGTCAGCTGACAGTGAAAACTTGCCTAGTGACCGGAGATAACCCCGGCGGTCACGTGCACAGCCGTTCTCGCGGTCAGCTCAGCCATTGCAAGAACTGCAGTGGACGTGAACTTCCGGCGGTGTCACAAGGTAAGACATTATTTAAGTTAGTACACATGCGTAGTAAGCTGCGTTCCCAGTTATTACACATGTGACTAAGAATTAGTTGCGGTTTTACCACATCTAATGATAGTCCCCGCAGCATAAATTTCCCATAGACTGAGCATCTCCGCATCGTAAATAGACATGCTGTGGTCTGGAAAGAGGCGCCGCATGTCCGTTTATGCAGGTCTGCCGCCTGCATCTCTGAACGCATAGTGGAAAAGGGATTTCATGAAATCCCATCCACTATGCTGTAACATCTGGACGCTGCGGGTTTGATGCTGCAGATGTACGCAGCATCAAACCTGCAGCGTTTACTGACCGTGGAAACATACCCTTGGGGTATGTGCACACGATCAGGAATGGCTCAGTATTTGCTCAGGAATTGACGCAGGCGAAATCTGCATCTGAGGTCAAACAGGTCACCTGCGTTTTTGATGCGTTTTTTCCATATGCGTTGTTTTGTCACTTGAAATAAAGCTAATTGAAAGTTAGCTTCTGCGAAGGAAAAAAAAAGTGATTTCCTGTTTGCAGATATATGGGGGTATGTGCACACAGTCATTAAACGCTGAGGG
The DNA here is from genome assembly GCA_033576555.1 of Oophaga sylvatica. Classification (NCBI taxonomy): domain Eukaryota; kingdom Metazoa; phylum Chordata; class Amphibia; order Anura; family Dendrobatidae; genus Oophaga; species Oophaga sylvatica. The sequence continues at coordinate 507,357,686 of JARQOD010000003.1, read as the reverse complement.
TTGGATGCTGCGTACATCCGCAATGTCCAACTTGCAGCATCCAGCTGTTCTAGCATAGTGGATTGGATTTCAAGAAATCCCATGGCCACTATGGGTGCACCGATGCCCGCGGCTCATCCGCAGAGATGGACATGCGGTGCATCTTTCCAGACTGCAGCATGTATTTAGCTGCTTAAATTACCCATAGACTTTCTTTAGATGTGGTAAAACAGGTGCCAGCGGCAGTGCCGGGTGTTGATGTGCAAGACATGCGAATTAAGTGCGGGAACGCAGCTTATTACTACGTATGTGTACAAATTTAAATAATGGTGAATATTGTGACACAGCTGAAAGTAAACAACACAGGAAGTGGAGGAAAGCACAGAGAGAGGTCCCCTCATTTTTAATAAATAAATATTTTTAAAAAAATAGCGTGGGGTACCCCTATATTGTCAACCAGTCAAAGTAAAGCAGACTACTGGGACTGGTATTTCAGGCTGATAAGGATCCAATAACCATGAATCTTACCAGCCTGATAATACCAGGCCGCAGCAGTCTGCTTACCTTTGATGGTTAGCAAAAATAGTAGGATCTCCTCCCAAAAAAATAGCGTGGGGTCCCCCTATTTTTGTTAGCCAGCCAAGTAAAAAGCAGACAGCTGCGACCTGGTATTCTCAGGTTGGCGAGGCCCATGGATTTTGGCCCTCACCAGCCTAAAAATAGCAGCCCAAAGCTGCTGCACAATTGGCACATCCAAAGATGCGCCAAATGTGGCACTTTACCCGGCTCTTCCCACTTGCCCTCTAGCGGTGGCAAGTAGGTTAAAATTTGTAGGGTTGATGTCACCTTTGCATTGTCTGGTGACATCAAGCCCACGGATTAGTAATGGAGAAGCGTATATAAGATACCTATCCATTACTAATCCTATAGTTACATGGTAAATAAAGACACCGCAAGAATAAAGTCCTTTAATTGAATTAATGACACTCTTTTAATAGATCTTAATTAAACCATACTTAGTGCATCGCCCAATTCCATCGAAGCCCTTGTTCTCCTGTAAGAGAAATATAATAAAAATGCAACAGTATACCCTACCTGTCCGCCAAGAAGATATACATATTGTCCCACGACGAGTCCAGCTCTGCTACATCTGGATGCCTTTGGCTGAATGGTGGCATAATGCTACCACTCAGCCTGACAACCAGATACAGCGGAGCTTGAAGATGATGACCAGAGATAGCTCGGTCCCCAGCGGTCACATGTGCTGCAGTTCTCGCAATCAGCTGACCGTGAGAACTAGGCTAGTGACTGGAGATAACCAAGTCCCCAGCGGTCATGTGCACGGCAATTCTCGTGGTCAGCTCAGCTCATCGCGAGAACTGCAGTGTACGCAAACTTCCGGCTGAAACAAGGTAAGACATTATTTAAATTAGTACACACGCGTAGTAAGCTGCGTTCCCGCACTTAATACACATGTGACTAAGAAGATAATGCGGTTTTATCGTATCTAATGATAGTGAATGGGTAATTTATGCAACGAAGACTGAGCGTCGCTGCAACATGAATTGACATGCTGCGGTCTGAAAAGACGCGCCACATGTCCATTTACGCAGGGGAGCTGGAGGCGTCTCAGGACGCATAGTGGAGATGGGATTTCATGAAATCCCCTCCACTATGCTGTAACATCTGGACGATGCGGAGGTATGGAGTAGATAGCACCAGCACAGAGCAGATATCACCGGCACAGCAGATATTACCAGCGCAGTACATATGCATTACCGACACAGCGCAGATATCAGCAGCACAGCTGATTTATCACCGGCACAGCGCAGATATCACCAGCGCACTAAATATGTATTACCGGCACAGCGCAGATATTACCAGCGCAGTACATATGTATTACCAGCAAGGCGCAGATATCACCAGCGCACTACATATGTATTACTGGCACAGTGCAGGTGTATTACCAGCACAGCGCAGATATTACCAGCGCAGTACATATGTATTACCGACACAGCGCAGATATTACCAGCGCAGTACATATGTCATTACCAGCACAGCACAGATATCACCAGCGCACTACATATGTATTACTGGCACAGTGCAGGTGTATTACCAGCACAGCGCAGATATTACCAGCGCAGTACATATGTATTACCAGCAAGGCGCAGATATCACCAGCGCACTACATATGTATTACTGGCACAGTGCAGGTGTATTACCAGCACAGCGCAGATATTACCAGCGCAGTACATATGTATTACCGACACAGCGCAGATATTACCAGCGCAGTACATATGTATTACCAGCACAGCACAGATATCACCAGCGCACTACATATGTATTACTGGCACAGTGCAGGTGTATTACCAGCACAGCGCAGATATTACCAGCACAGTGCAGGTGTATTACCAGCACAGCGCAGATATTACCAGCGCACTACATATGTACTACCGGCACAGCGCAGATATTACCGGCACAGAGCTGATTTATTACCGGCACAGCGCAGATATCACCGGAACAGCGCAGATATTACCGGCACAGAGCTGATTTATTACCGGCACAGCGCAGATATCACCAGCACAGAGCTGATTTATTACCGGCACAGCGCAGATATCACCAGCACAGAGCTGATTTATTACCGGCACAGCAGAAATCACCGGCGCACTACATATGTATTACCGGCACAGCGCAGATGTATTGCTGGCACAGCACAAATATTACCGTATTACCGGCACAGAGCTAATTTATTACCGGCACAGCGCAGATATCACCAGCACAGAGCTGATTTATTACCGGCACAGCAGATATCACCGGCGCACTACATATGTATTACCGGCACAGCGCAGATGTATTGCTGGGCACAGCGCAAATATTACCGTATTACCGGCACAGAGCTGATTTATTACCGGCACAGCGCAGATATCACCAGCACAGAGCTGATTTATTACCGGCACAGCGCAGATATTACCGGCACAGAGCTGATTTATTACCAGCACAGCGCAGATATTACCAGCGCACTACATATGTATTACCGGCACAGCGCAGATATCACCGATGCACTACATATGTATTACCGGCACAACGCAGATATTACCGGCACACTACATATGTATTACCGGCCCAGTGCAGATATCACCGATGCACTACATATGTATTACCGGCCCAGTGCAGATATCACCGATGCACTACATATGTATTACCGGCCCAGTGCAGATATCACCGTGCACTACATATGTATTACCGGCACAGCGCAGATATCACCGGTGCACTACATATGTATTACCGGCACAGCGCAGATATTACCGGCACAGAGCTGATTTATTACCGGCCCAGTGCAGATATCACCGGTGCACTACATATGTATTACCGGCACAGCGCAGATATCACCGGTGCACTACATATGTATTACCGGCCCAGTGCAGATATCACCGGTGCACTACATATGTATTACCGGCCCAGTGCAGATATCACCGTGCACTACATATGTATTACCGGCCCAGTGCAGATATCACCGGTGCACTACATATGTATTACCGGCCCAGTGCAGATATCACCGGTGCACTACATATGTATTACCGGCACAGCGCAGATATCACCGGTGCACTACATATGTATTACCGGCCCAGTGCAGATATCACCGGTGCACTACATATGTATTACCGGCCCAGTGCAGATATCACCGGTGCACTACATATGTATTACCGGCCCGCAGATATCACCGGTGCACTACATATGTATTACCGGCACAGCGCAGATATCACCGGTGCACTACATATGTATTACCGGCCCAGTGCAGATATCACCGGTGCACTACATATGTATTACCGGCCCAGTGCAGATATCACCGGTGCACTACATATGTATTACCGGCCCAGTGCAGATATCACCGGTGCACTACATATGTATTACCGGCACAGCGCAGATATCACCGGTGCACTACATATGTATTACCGGCCAGCGCAGATATCACCGGTGCACTACATATGTATTACCGGCACAGTGCAGATATCACCGGTGCACTACATATGTATTACCGGCCCAGCGCAGATATCACCGGTGCACTACATATGTATTACCGGCCCAGTGCAGATATCACCGGTGCACTACATATGTATTACCGGCCCAGTCAGATATTACCGGCCACTACATATGTATTACCGGCCCAGCTCAGATATTACCGGCACACTACATATGTATTACCGGCCCAGCTCAGATATTACCGGCACACTACATATGTATTACTGGCCCAGTGCAGATATGACCAGGCTGCGGTACCGGCAGAACAGCCTGGTCACATGACATCGGTCCCAGAAGTTACTTTTAGGCTTCAGCGCCAAAATCTTTAAACCTGAGAGACGCCTGTTGTTAGGTGACACAAACGCCGCCCTCTGTGGTGACGTCACACCCGCTCCCTCACCTGCGTGCCTGTCACTGTCTCCTCTCCGTCGCCGAACATGGTCGCTGCTGGCTTGAGTCCCTCAGTAAACACCCGGTTCCGGGATGAGAGCGCAAGTCTTCCGTCTACAACCGGCAAATGCACAAGGTGGTCAGCTGACTGTGTGTGTGTGAGCGCCGCACTGCCGGGTCACGTGACTGACGTACAAACTTTGAGAAATGTGTCCCGCTGTGTGCTGAGCGCAGTCTGGGAGTCCACATAGCGCTATTCAGTGAGCTCTGCCGAGGACAGTGCAGCAGAGCCTGGTCCGACCCCATTGGTACAAAGTTCTTGATCAGACGCTTTGCTTTTTTATAACAGACGCTTTTACAGGGAACCAGTGAGGTCAGATCACACTTTTACCATTCAGGTTGATGATGTTATGAAGGTGCTCCACTGCTGTCCTACAAGTGTGACACCTGGGAGGGAACTGCTGGCTATCAGGCATGCAGTTCAAGTCGACCTTAATCCGACTGAGGTGCTGTGGCATGACCTTAAAATGCGGTTCATGCTCGGAAGCCGCCAATGTGGCTGAATTACAACAATTCCGCAAAGATGAGTGGGACAAAATTCCTCCAGAGCGTTGTAAGAGACTCATTGCCAGCTATCATAAATGCTTGATTGCATTTGTTGCGCAACCAGTTATTAGGTTCAGGGGCGATTTCACTTTTCACACAGGGCCCTGTAGGTTTGGATTTCTTTCTCTATTTACCGTATAATAAACACCTTCATTTATAAACTGCATTTTGTGTTTTCTTTGTCCAATATTAAATGTTTCATATAAAAAAAAATTAAAATGTGACACATGCAAAAGAATAAGAAATCAGGAAGGGGCAAACACTTTTCACACAACTGACATACAGAGCTCATGCGTATAATGTCACCGGTGATCACTGTATTACCTGTATATAGCGCTGCTGTGTATGATGCAGGCTCGAACAGGCCCAAAAGTAACCAGAATCCCCCTGTGGGCCCCCAACCCCACTGTATGGGCAGTACTTGACATACTTCACTTGATTCCCTCTGTACAGAAAAAGCGGCATCACATCATTCGGTAACCAAACTACCCAGATTATTATTATACTAGCTGTAGTACCCGGCTTCGCCCGGGTTAATTAATAACTGCTGTTAGCTGTAACAAAATAGACTATGTTAACAAAAATTTATTCTGCACATAAAAATCACACACAAAACCAAATTTCCATTCAACACATAGCCTATGATGCTCCTGGGGTTGAGATGTGCGGGCATGCAAAATTTCATGCCCGTAAGTACAACGGTGCAGATTCCTATCCCGGCCAAAATTATTTGCCGATTTGGAATGCGCGGGGTTAAAATTTCGACTCAAAACCTAGCCTATGACGCTCCCGGGGTCGAGACGTGCGGGTGTGCAAAATGTCATGCCCGTAAATGCAGATTCCTATGCCGGACATACACACAAGCATTCAGCTTTCTCCCCATTATGTAGATAGGGCCAAAATTGTTTGGCGATTTGGAACGCGCGGGGTTAAAATTTCGATTCAAAACATAGCCTAGGACGCTTTCGGGGTCGAGACGTGCGGGCGTGCAAAATTTCATGCCCGTAAGTGCGACGGTGCGGATTCCAATCCCGGACAAACATACCCACATACATACATACACACATACATACATTCAGCTTTATATATTAGACTAGCTGTAGTACCCGGCTTCGCCCGGGTTAATTAATAACTGCTGTTAGCTGTAACAAAATAGACTATGTTAACAAAAATTATTCTGCACATAAAAATCAACACCAAAACGTGCGGGGGTTAAAATTTCCATTCAACACATAGCCTATGATGCTCCTGGGGTTGAGATGTGCGGGCATGCAAAATTTCATGCCCGTAAGTACAACGGTGCAGATTCCTATCCCGGGCCAAAATTATTTGCCGATTTGGAATGCACGGGGTTAAAATTTGACTCAAAACCTAGCCTATGACGCTCCCGGGGTCGAGACGTGCGGGTGTGCAAAATTCATGCCCGTAAATGCAGATTCCTATGCCGGACATACACACAAGCATTCAGCTTTCTCCCCATTATGTAGATAGGGCCAAAATTGTTTGGCGATTTGGAACGTGCGGGGGTTAAAATTTCCATTCAACACATAGCATATGATGCTCCTGGGGTTGAGATGTGCGGGCATGCAAAATTTCATGCCCGTAAGTACAACGGTGCAGATTCCTATCCCGGGCCAAAATTATTTGCCGATTTGGAATGCACGGGGTTAAAATTTCGACTCAAAACCTAGCCTATGACGCTCCCGGGGTCGAGACGTGCGGGTGTGCAAAATTTCATGCCCGTAAATGCAGATTCCTATGCCGGACATACACACAAGCATTCAGCTTTCTCCCCATTATGTAGATAGGGCCAAAATTGTTTGGCGATTTGGAACGTGCGGGGGTTAAAATTTCCATTCAACACATAGCCTATGATGCTCCTGGGGTTGAGATGTGCGGGCATGCAAAATTTCATGCCCGTAAGTACAACGGTGCAGATTCCTATCCCGGCCAAAATTATTTGCCGATTTGGAATGCGCGGGGTTAAAATTTCGACTCAAAACCTAGCCTATGACGCTCCCGGGGTCGAGACGTGCGGGTGTGCAAAATTTCATGCCCGTAAATGCAGATTCCTATGCCGGACATACACACAAGCATTCAGCTTTCTCCCCATTATGTAGATAGGGCCAAAATTGTTTGGCGATTTGGAACGCGCGGGGTTAAAATTTCAATTCAAAACATAGCCTAGGACGCTTTCGGGGTCGAGACGTGCGGGCGTGCAAAATTTCATGCCCGTAAGTGCGACGGTGCGGATTCCAATCCCGGACAAACATACCACATACATACACACATACATACATTCAGCTTTATATATTAGATAGAGATATAGGTAAATTTGTGACAGAGGGTAGTGTAATATTTGTACACAGGTGAAAAGTGCCCCCCCACAAAGTCAATGTTTCTGGTGGGTCCTTGGCAGCCCAGTCTGACACTGGTATAATGTCACTGGTGAGTTCCTGTATTACCTGTACACTATACTATGTGCAGAGCTCCTGTGTATAATGGCACTTATGGTAATGTTGTTTTTTTTTAATGAGTATTGTTGTATTCGGTCACTATGTGGTGGTAATATGTGATCTGGTCATGGTGTGGCGGTATTTGTCCCTTGTCTGTGGTTTTATTTGATCACTGTGGTGGTAATATGTGATCTGGTCATGGTGTGGCTGTATTTGTCCCTTGTCTGTGGTATTATTTGATCACTGTGGTGGTAATATGTGGTCTGGTCATGGTGTGGCGGTATTTGTCTCTTGTCTATGGTGTTATTCGGTCATTGTGTGATGGTAATATGTTATTTAGTCTTGGTCTCGTGGTATTTGGCCCTTGTATGTGGTATTATTCAGTCCCTGTGTGGTGGTGATATGTGGTCAGGTCACAGTGTGACGGTATTTGTCCTTTGCAAGTGGTTGGTATGTGGTGGTAATATGTGGTCTAGTCATGGTGTGGTGTATTTGTTCCTTGTATGTGGTATTATTCAGTCCTTGAGTGGTGGTAATATGTGGTCTGGTCATGGTGTGTGTTATGATCTGCTACAAGCACTAAGGAAAGGTGGGAATTCTGTCCCTACAATAGAACTGAGCTGGATCCCTACGATGTAACGGGGGACCTGATCCTGCGACCAGACCCGCTAAAGTCACAGCTAGTCTGAACGAAGACCTATAGTTGCGAGGGAGGAATCCCTACAAGATCTAGGGACTGGGTGAAAAGGTGGACACCTCCTAACAGAAAGTGTAGCAGGGAAAATAAAACAGAAAACAAATACTAAGAGATCCTAAGATCAAGCAAAACTGACAGAGTAAGGCACCTAAGCACCCAGCTAGCTTAAAGGGTATGCCACACTAAACAACATCGCTAACGGGATCGCTAAAAAACGTCACTATTTAGCAATCCCGTTAGCGATGTTGTTGTGTGCGGCATGCAGCAACGACGTGGCCCCTGCTGTGATCTCGTCCGTCGTCCTGATCGTTCCGGACCCTATTCTGATCGTCGGCGTCCCGCTGGGTAAGTATATATCGCTGAGTGTGGCACCTTTTTTAGCGATTTAGCGGTACTTTTGTACCGCTAAAGTCGTTAAGGAGATCGCTAACCGCGATAGCGTCCTTAACGACATCGCTAAATGTGGCCGACACTAGCGATATTGTAAACGATCCCGCTAGCGATCTCATTAGTATGCGACGCTAACGAGATCGTTAGCGGGATCGTGTAGTGTGGCAGTACCTTAAGAGTAGATAATACAATGAAGTCCAGCAAAGCCAGAAGGGCGGAGCCAGACTAAATAGGGAAAAAAGGTCATGTGACCAGCAAACTGAAACAAAATCTAACAAGAGGGTTCTAACAGTACCCTCCCTTCTAAGAGGATCCTCCGGATCCCCTAGGACTTAGGCTTATCCGGAAACCTCTTGTGAAACGCTCTGACAAGTCTAGACGCAGAAACATCATCCGCCCTCACCCATGAGTTATCCTCGGTCCATAACCCTTCCAAGCGACGAGGTACTGCAAACTCCCTCTATACCGTCTAGAATTTAGGATGCGGGAAATCTCATATTGCCCGTCCTCCACCACCAGGGGAACAGTGGCCGAGACGTCTCCATCTGAGACCTCAGCTTTTTTCAAGAGAGAAACATGAAACACCGGATTAATCTTCCAGGAGGTAGGAAGCTCCAACTTAACAGCAGATTGGTTAATAACCTGAAGCACCTTAAAGGGCCCTACAAACTTGGGACCCAATTTCTTAGACGGAATCCTCAAGCGCAGATTCTTAGAGGACAACCAAACCATGTCACCAATAGCAAACAAAACCTCTTGTCATTTTCTATCAAAATACACTTTGGATCTTTTGTTAGCCTCCTGAAGATTACCACGTACATCAGTCCAAACTCTCTCCAAAACACCAGAAAAATTCTCCTCTTCAGGTACAGCCGATCCCAACTTGGAAAATGACCCAAAAGACGGATGTCTCCCAGTTAGAGTTGAGCGATACTTTCCGATATCCTAAAGTATCGGAATCGGAATGGTATCGCCGATATCACTAAAATATCGGCGATACCCGATACCGATACCGGAAGTCCCATGTAAGTCTATGGGAACAAAATATCGCAACTAAAAAAACCTCTTTCTTTCCTTGTAAACACTAAATATACACACATAGAATACATATATATATATATAATATATATACATGTCATTGTGACATATATATATACATATATGTATAGTTTATACACTTCTACATAGTAAAATATCCTCTGATTCAATTGCCGGGTAAAGCCGGCTTCAGTGAAAAGACAGAAGCACCCGACATGAAATGACACTTGGTGTACATAGGGTTAACCATGTCTTTTCATGTCCTTTGCTATCTAATTTGCACAAACAATTAAATCAGTCTATGTGTGCAAAATTTCACACCTGTAGGGGTTAATTAAAGGTGTAAATTCGTTGTAAAAAAAACGGACTTTTTTGCTACGAATTTACACCTTTAATTAACCCCTACAGGTGTGAAATTTTGCACACATAGACTGATTTAATTGTTTGTGCAAATTAGATAGCAAAGGACATGAAAAACATGGTTAACCCTATGTACACCAAGTGTCATTTCATGTCGGGTTCTGCATTTTCACAAAAGCCGGCAATTGAATTAGCGGCTATTATACTATGTAGAAGTGTATGAACTACAACAAATAATATATATATATATATATATATATATGTGTCACAAATTCAATGACATGTATATATATATATATATATGAGGTGTAAAATTGCTGAAAAAAAATGCGTGGGCTCCCGCCCTATTTTCGCAACCAGACAGACAAAGCCAGTGAGTGGGGGCAGATAATAATAGCCCAGAGAGGGACCATTATTTTTGCCCCCCCCGGCTACTAACATCTGCCCCCAGACACCCCAGGAAAGACAAATCTATAATTAGATTCGCCCTTTCTGGCACTTTGCCCGTCTATTCCCATTGCCCTGTAGCGGTGGCGAATGGGTTAGTATGGGGTTAAAGCCACCTTGCTATTGAAAGGTGACCTTAAGCCAGGTTAATAATTGAGAGCTGTCAATTAGACAACTATCAATTATTAATCCTATTGCATGAAATAAAAATAAAACACACACACTTTAATTAAAAATCATTTTAATGAAATAAAGACACATGTTTTTGACCATCTTTTATTTTACTGCAAAAACCATTTCCTGTAATAAAAATAAATAAAAAAGCAAAATTATTCTTACCTATCCCATGCACAGTCAGGTCCCACGGTGTAATCCTTCAGAAAGGGTTAATGTTTACTGCAGGGACCGCAGCTAATGCTGCAGCCTCACAGTAAACCCCAAATGAATGAGTTCCTCTCCTGCCTGACAGGAGAGTAAAGGCTGGGTGTCACATAACGATACACCAGCGATCCCGACAACGATATGCACTTGTCAGGATCGCTGGTGTATCGCTACATGATCGCTGCTCAGCTGCCAAACAGGCAGCTCAGGCAGCGATCTGGGACAGCGACACTGCGGGTAACATCGCTTAAGGGCCCGTCTCACATAGCGATATCGCTACCGAGATCGCTGCTGAGTCACTAGTTTTGTGACGCAGCAGCGAGCTCACCAGCGATATCGCTGTGTGTGACATTCAGCGACGATCAGCCCCCCTGCCGGGTATCGCTGATCGTCGCAGAAATGTCAGGACCTTTTTTTGATCGCTGGTTTCCCTCTGACAGGCACGCATCGCTGCGTGTGACAGGCGGGAGACCAGCGATCCGCTGGTAACCAAGGTACACAGCGGGTTTCCAGGCACCGCCAGCGCTTGGAAACCCGCTGTGTACCTTGGATACCAGCTCCCTGCATCAGGGCGCTGGTATCCAAGGTACACAGCGGGTTTCTAGGCACAGCCCCGCGCCTGGAAACCCGCTGTGTACCTTGGTTACCAGCGGATCGCTGGTCTCCCGCCTGTCACACGCAGCGATGTGTGCCTGTCAGCGGGAAACCAGCGATCAAAAAAAGGTCCTGACATTTCAGCGACGATCAGCGATACCCGGCAGGGGGGCTGATCGTCGCTGAATGTCACACACAGCGATATCGCTGGTGAGCTCGCTGCTGCGTCACAAAACTAGTGACTCAGCAGCGATCTCGGTAGCGATATCGCTATGTGAGACGGGCCCTTAAGTGGAAAGCTTAATTGATTGCTTTCCACTTTCACTTCAGGTCAGCCAGGGACACAATCAGTGACGTCAGAGGGAACTGATTAACAAAAATAGGGGTTCCCTTCGAAAAAAAAATGGCGTGGGGTCCCCCCTATTTTTGTTAACCAGCCAGATGAAGCAGACCGCTGAGGCCTGGATTTTCAGGCTGTTAAGGAGCCAAGATCCATGGACCTTGCCAGCCTGATAATACTAGGCCACAGCAGTCGGCATATCTTGGCTGATTAACAAAAATAGGGGATCCCCTCGAAAAAAATTGGCGTGGGGTCCCCCCTATTTTTGTTAACCAGCCAGATGAAGCAGACCGCTGAGGTCTGGATTTTCAGGCTGTTAAGGAGCCAAGATCCATGGACCTTGCCAGCCTGATAATACCAGGCCACAGCAGTCTGCATATCTTGGCTGATTAACAAAAATAGGGGATCCCTTGAAAAAAATTGGCGTGGGGTCCCCCCTATTTTTGTTAACCAGCCAGATGAAGCAGACCGCTGAGGCCTGGTTTTTCAGGCTGGTAAGGATCCAATATCCATGGACCTTGCCAGCCTGATAATACCAGGCCACAGCAGTCTGCTTAGCTTGGCTGGTTAACAAAAATAGGGGATCCCCTCGAAAAAAAAACGGCGTGGGGATCCCCCCTATTTTTGTTAACCAGCCAAGTAAATGCAGACTGCTGCGGCCTGGTATTAAAAGACTGTCAAGGCCCATGGATTTTGGCCCTCAACAGCCTGATAATACCAGGCTACAGCAGCCCCACATTTGGCGCATCAAAAGATGTGCCAATTGTGGCACTTTACCCGGCTCTTCCCACTTGCCCTGTAGCGGTGGCAAGCGGGGTAATAAGGGGTTAATGTCACCGTTGATTGCACGGTGACAATAAGCCCGGTTAATAATGGAGAGGTGTCAATAAGACACCGATCCATTATTAATCCCAAAGTTTTTAAATGTTTAAAAAAAAGACAAAGCAAGAAAAAAGTCTTTTAATGAAATAAAAGAGACAACACAGTTTTCATTAATTTTATTGTACTCTCATTCCTGCGACGCCATCGATCTCCTGTAAAAAAAGAAAAAAAACAAACCAACAGTATACCACCTGTCCGACGCAGTCCATAACGACAGTCCCACGACGATCCAGCTCTGCTACATCGCAATGACAGGCAGAGCCTGTCATCGCGACGCAGCACAGCTGATTACCTGCTTCCCCGGCGGTGACGTCATCGGACTGACTGCTTTACGGCCGGGATTACCCAGCAGTCACTGCAGTTATCGCGAGAAACTGCATGTGACCGCCGGGGAAAGAAGATTGCGGCCATCAAGCAGTCCAGCCCGTGACCGCCGGAGATCTTCTGCCAGGTAAGTGCCGCTGACTCCTGACAGACCCGACCGACGGACACTGACAGTGACAGTGACAATCCCGATTCCGGTATCCGATATGACGAAAATATCGGAACTCGGAATCGGAATTCCGATACAGCCAATATCGGCCGATACCCGATATTTGCAGTATCGGAATGCTCAACCCTACTCCCAGTACAACAAAAAAAAGGCGAATAACCAGCAGAAGCGGATGTATGATTGTTAAGAGCAAACTCAGCAAGTGGCAGAAACTCAGACCACCCCTCTTGATTATCAGTCACAAAACAACGCAAGAACTGCTCAACATCCTGGTTTTTCCTTTCTGTCTGGCCATTAGACTCAGGATGATATCCGGATGAAAACGACAAATGAACTCCCAACCTGTCACAAAAGGCGCGCCAAAAACGAGCCACAAACTGAGGTCCCCTATCAGAAACAATGTCAGTAGGAACACCATGTAGTCTGACTATTTCCTTGACAAAGGCCTTAGCGAGAGTCTTAGCGTAGGGCAGTTTGATGAAAGGAACCAAGTGACACATCTTGCTAAAACGGTCCACGACCACCCAGATGACAGTGAAACCCTCAGAGGGGGGAAGGTCAGTAATAAAGTCCATAGCCAAATGTGTCCAAGGTGCACTAGGGACCTCCAAGGGCAAAGCAACCCGCAGCAGGAGTATGAGAAGACTTAGATCTAGTACACACAGTGCATTGGCGCACCCACTTAATGACTTCCTTCTGCCATCCTGGCCACCAAAAACTGCGACCCACAAGTCTCTTGGTCTCAGAGATTCCAGGATGACCTGCCAACCGAGAGTCATGACATTCATCAAACAAATCTCTCCTCAGGGTACCAGGCACAAACAACCTCCCATGCGGCGTGTTAGATGGGGCATTCTCCTGTGCTTTAAGAATCTCATCTTCCAACACGGAGTCCAAAACAGCAATAACAACCCCCTCTTGCAAGATGTTTTCCTCCTCCTCCTCAGTACCCACCATAGGAGAAAAGCTGCGAGACAAAGCATCAGCTTTAACATTTTTAGTACCTGGGATGTAAGTAACGGTAAAATTAAACCGTGAGAAAAACAGTGCCCACCTAGCCTGACGGGCATTCAAGCGTTTGGCAGCATCAAGGTAGATCAGATTTTTATGATCGGTGAAGACTTGAACGGGAAATTCCGCTCCCTCCAAAAAATGACGCCAGTGTTCAAATGTGAGTTTAATTGCCAACAATTCCCGATTACCGATATCATAATTTAGTTCAGACTCAGAAAATTTCTTTGAAAAAAAAGCACAGGGATGTACTCCATCCGTCTTTGCCTGAGACAACACCGTGCCGACCCCCACAGAAGAAGCATCAACCTCAACCAAAAATGGTTTAGTCACATCAGGCTGCGTAAGGATGGGAGCAGAGCTGAACCTCTCCTTTAGCAAACACACAGTAGTCCACTGAACCGCATCAGCACCTTTCCTGGTGAGATCGGTAAGAGGTTTGGCAATCATAGAAAAAATTTTTATGAATTTTCTATAATAATTGGCGAACCCCAAAAACCTCTGTATTGATTTCACACCAATAGGTCTAGGCCAATCCTGCACAGCTTGCACTTTCACCGGGTCCATCTCAAAACCTTCACTGGAGACAATGTAGCCCAAAAAACTAAGTCTCTGTACTGTACAGCGAACTCACATTTTTCTAGTTTGGCAAAAAGTGAATTATCACTCAGTAACTGTAATACTTCACGCACACTCCTCCAATGAGACTCCAAATCTGGTGAATAAATCAAAATGTCATCCAAATACACAACCACACTTCTGCCGATCAAAGGTCTAAGGATGTCATTAATAAGATTCTGAAAAAATGCCGAGCACTGGAAAGCCCAAAAGGCATGACCAGATTCTCAAAATGACCCAGTGGAGTGTTAAACGCAGTCTTCCATTCATCCCCCTCCTTCATGCGCAACAAATTGTATGCCCCTCGAAGATCAATTTTCGAGAACCACTTGGCCCCCACTAACTGATTAAACAAATCAGGAATCAATGGAGTGGGTAAGGATTGCGTACAGTAATCTTATTAATTTCACGAAAGTCTAGACAAGGCCGTAAACCGCCGTCCTTTTTTTTAACCCCTTAATGACCAAGCCATTTTGTAGGTTAAAGACCAGGCCAATTTTTACAATTCTGACCACTGTCTCTTTATGAGGTTATAACTCTGGAACGCTTCTACGGATCTTGGCGATTCTGAGATTGTTTTCTCGTGACATATTGTACTTCATGATAGTGGTAAAATTTCTTCAATATAACTTGTGTTTTTTTATGAAAAAAATGGAAATATGGCAAAAATTTTGAAAATTTTGCAATTTTCAAATTTTAATTTTTATGCCATTAAATCAGAGAGATATGTCACAAAAATTAGTTAATAAATAACATTCCCCACATGTCTACTTTACATCAGCACAATTTTGGAACCAAAATTTTTTTTTGTTACGAAGTTATAAGTGTTAAAAGTTGACCAGCAATTTCTCATTTTTCCAACAAAATTTACAAAACCATTTTTTTAGGGACCACCTCACATTTGAAGTGAATTTGAGGGGTCAATATGACAGAAAATACCCAAAAGTGACACCATTCTAAAAATTGCACCCCTCAGCGTGTTCAAAGCCACATTCAAGAAGTTTATTAACCCTTTAGGTACTTCACAAGAATTGAAGCAATGTGGAAGGAAAAAATGAACATTTAACTTTTTTTCCCAAAATTTTTCTTTCGACACAATTTTTTTAAATTTTGTCAAGGGTATCTGTGTAGCCCTGGTACACAATACCAGGAGGATGAGTGGAGAGGTAACGGTTAAGGGCTCTTCATGATATCACGTACACTTCGGACACACCCAGCAGGGGTGTGGAGGGGAGTGGTGAGCAGTCAGTCTCCTGTCTTCGGACAGAGTAGTCTAGCCTGGACTTGGAGGGAGGAAGTAATCCAGTCTGAGCCTGTCAGCAGTTCAGAAAGTGGAGGCTAGTACAGGTGAGCTAGTTCACCTCAGCCTAGTCAGAGCTGTGCCCCACTAGAAGACGGACTGAGACATCTGTTGAGAGTGTGAGCAAGTCGAAGGGCATAGTGGAAGAGAACAGAAAAGTGCCATAGGTATAGGATACCTGCACATTGTTACCGGTCACTGGAGACCGAAGGATCACTATAGCTTCACGCATAGTGGTAAGAAAACCAGAGGCTTATCGGACCTTAGGTCGCGGAAAGCAACCCCTGAAGAGTCAGTACGTAACTGGGGTCAGGGAGAGTGAGAACCTTGAGTCAGTGCACGACAGGAATTGGAACTCAGCTCTCTCATAGGAAGGCTCCAACCACAAAACTGACCGGGCAGTACAGCTTTGGAATAGCTGGAGTTAATAGAGGGAACTACGCTTTACGCTGGTTGGACTCATCATCATTGGAAAGCAAAGGAGGCCCCTAACTTGCTTAGCCGTTGCCTCAAAGCTCATCCTCCATCAACCCCATCAGCCTCCCTGGGACCTGCCTTACCATCTTACAAGTAAAAGGTATGGAAAGACGCTGACCGTGTGAGACTGAGTTATTTATTTGCATGCCTGCACAACCCTGCTTTAACTACCGACCTGAGGGAAGAGTCCCACCTGTAGGGGACCCGACATCTAGCTGCCTCACCATCCCCTCAGAGATCTACAGCAGCGCTGGTACAGATTACCAGAGACTACAGGTGGCGTCACGAACTGTATATAAATCTATCCCCTGTAAATATTCCCCCCAACATACGCCAGACCGCCAGGGCCACAGACCGAGCCACCGCTACCTGTGACAAACCCCATAGACTTCCATGGGCTCGGCTCTGAGTACCCCATTGCCCTGGTAACCCACAATTGTGGTGGCGGGTCGACACAAAACTTTGGCGTCACGAACAGGATCCGAAACTTGCAGCACTGCGAGCCCTGTGTGCCTGTGGAGTGTTTTGGTGAAAAAGACTGTTGCTGTTGTTTGGCGCCAAATACCGCCATATTTGCCGCCAGATTCGCGCCCTCAGGCGCTGGAGAAGAAGGTGGGCGTACCTGAAAAAGCGCAGAGTCTTGGACACGCCCCCGGCTCTGACTCATCGGCAGGTCCTGCAACAGGAAGTGAACGCTCTGACATCAGAGCGCCTGCGACGAAGGTCCTGTTCCCACTGCGGTGCCTGTGAAATAGCAGCGTCTGAAACCGGTAGGCTCCGTTTAACCAAGGGGGCGCTAAGATGTCACAACAACCGGCTGACAGTGCGGCCCCGGCCGGAGGCCCCAATCCCGCACCGCCTGGTATTGTAGCGCCAGATGGGGGCGCAGGTCCCGCACCCAGTCCGGTAGTCCCGATCATGCCACTAACACTTCCATATATGCCTGGGGCGAAATGGCTTCCCCAGTACAGCGGTGAGCCAGGCACATTAGCAGGCTTCAAGCGGAAGTTATGCAGCATCCTAGAAATGTACTCCATGCCTGAGAGACAAAAAGCTGCTGTGCTGATAGGGCAGCTAACTGGCGCTGCTGAGAGGGAAGTGGAGACTTGGGATACCGTTGATCAGGAGTCGGTACCTGCGATCTTCCTTAAGCTGCATGCCATATTTGAAGACCACACAGAAACGGATCTCCGGATGGCCTTCTACCACTGTTCACAACAGCCAGGTGACAGCATCCGGGACTACGCTTGCCGACTACAAGGAGCCCTGAGAGCTCTTAAGCAGTTAATAATTTAAATGCTATTGATGAGAATAAAATGCTGAAAGAACAATTTATACAGGGATTGAGATCCCAAGAGGAACGCAGAACTGTAAATTGGTGGTCCTTAGATCATCCGGATGCTACCTTTGATGCCCTAAAGGACATGGCAATAAAAGGGCTGCGGCCCTGGGCAAACCTGAGGTGGCAACCCAACATCATCAGGCTGAAGTCACTCTGGAACCGGCAGTACCCTCTTTTCCCCGTTAGTGGCCGAAGCCAAAGCGCAGGTGACCCCTCCTAGTGAATTGGATTGTCTGCGCTCAGAGGTGCGCCAGCTGACTAAAAATCTGGCTGCTGTGATGAGTGCCCTGCAACTGCGGAAAGAGGAAGAAGGGAAGATCTTGTTAGCTGACTGCCCAGAAGACGTCCCGTGGATGCACCGGAGAAGGAAGAAGACGTCGCCCCCCCGGAGGAGGACAACGCCACCCCCAGGAGCAACCCCTGATCAACACCCTCCTCGTCGAGAGATCATCTGTTACCGATGCAACCGGAAAGGTCATCTGTCTCCACAGTGTCCTTTAAACGGGCAGAACCTGGGTCCGAGGGCCAACACCCAGGAGAATACCCGTCAGGCCCCCTAGACTTGAACCGCAGGTATGTGGGTGGGCGACCCTACCTGTCTATCATCCTAGATGGTATTGCAGTTCCGGCATTGTTAGACACTGGGTCCCAGGTGACCCTAATACCTGATGCCCTATATACTAAGTACTGGTCAATGGACAGTCTTAAACCCCCGAGCCCTGACTTTACCGTGTATGCTTCTAATGGTCTTCCTGTAGAAGTACTCGGGACAAAATGTGTAGATGTAAAGGTGGGCAGAGAGGAGTTGAAAGACCAGGGGCTTCTGGTAGTAAAGACTGTAAATGAGGAGAACGGTTTAAATATAATTTTGGGTACTAACATTATCGGTAATTGTTTGGGAGAAGTTGTGTTCTTACTCCAACAGCTCGCTGAGATTGCCCGACCAAGGCAGAGAGGAGTAATCCAAAGAGAGATCCGGGCCCTGGTGTGTCAGCAGCAAGCGAAGCTTACAGACGGCGAAATTGGTAATGTACGGGTCACTGACTCGGATCCTATTGTGATACCCCCAATGAGTGAAATGATCATCTGGTGCAGGGCAGCCATAGGTCTGAGAGGACAGAATTACCAAGCTGTAGTAGAACCCCACCATTCAGAACATAGACCTACACTTATGACTGCTAGAGCAGTAGTAGAAGTGGTGAATGGAAGAGTACCGGTACGGCTTCTCAATTGGGGAGATGATGAGGTAAATTTACCCCGTTATGCAACCATTGCTAAACTACATGCTGTCGACAATAATTCTATTCTCCCGGCTGAGTCCTTAGACTCCTGTCAAATAGCGGAGGACAATGACCCAGCAACTCAGGTGGCGGAATGGTGTCAGCAGCTCCATGTTGGGACGGACACCACTCCCGCTCACCAGAAGCAAGGGGTATTACGGGTGGTGCAAGAGTACGCCCAAGTGTTTAGCAAGAATCCACTTGATTTTGGGATAATTAAGGGAGTACAACATCATATCCCTACAGGCAGTCATCCTCCCATCAAAGAGCGGTATAGGCCCATACCTCCAGCTCATTATCAGAAGGCTAAAGAAATGTTGAATGATATGAAGAAAGCCGGGGTGATAAGGGATAGTTGTAGCCCCTGGGCAGCCCCTCTAGTGCTGGTTAAAAAGAAAGATGGTAGTATGAGAATGTGTGTGGATTACAGGCAGGTGAACCGCATAACACAAGGATGCATACCCGTTACCACGTATAGAGGAATCATTAGCTGCTCTGAAAACGGCTAACTACTTTTCTACCCTCGATCTGACTAGTGGTTACTGGCAAGTGGCTGTGGCTGAGGAGGATTGTGAGAAAACGGCTTTCACCACCCCAATGGGGCTCTGTGAGTTCGACAGAATGCCGTTTGGGCTCAGCAGTGCCCCAGGAACATTTCAGAGAGTGATGGAAAACTGTCTGGGACATCTCAATTTTGAAACCGTGCTGCTATACCTAGACGACGTTATCGTGTATTCCAAGACATATGAGGACCATCTGAAGCACCTGGCAGAAGTATTTGAGTCCCTGTCCAGGTACGGGATGAAGTTGAAACCCTCAAAATGCCATCTACTCAAACAGAAGGTACAATACTTGGGGCACATCGTCAGTTCGGAAGGAGTAGCGCCGGACCCAGAGAAAGTCACCGCCATCCAGAAGTGGCCGGAGCCGAAAAACCTTAAGGAAGTGCGACAGTTCCTGGGACTAACGGGTTACTACAGGAGATTCGTGAAAGATTACACGAAGAAGGCAGCTCCTTTACAGGACCTCCTAGTAGGACAATCCCTAAAGAGCAGAAACCCTCCCTTTAATTGGGGTAAGGAACAGGCTGAAGCATTCCAAAAGATGAAAGAGATCCTTACAGGTGATGAGATCTTGGCCTATCCTGATTACAGCCAACCGTTCCTGTTGTACACCGACGCCAGTAATGAAGGTTTGGGAGCAGTTCTCAGTCAGAAGCAGAATGGCCAAGAAAAAGTCATCGATATGCTAGCAGAAAACTCAGGCCAACTGAGAGGAATCCGGAAAATTATAGCAGCTTCAAGCTGGAGTTTCTGGCGCTGGTCTGGGCCATTACTGAAAGATTTAAGCATTATCTGGCCTCTAATCAGTTCACTGCGTTTACAGATAACAACCCGTTAACGCACCTTGAAACTGCCAAGCTGGGTGCCATGGAGCAGCGATGGATGGCTCGGTTGTCCAATTACCAGTTTACTATCAAGTACCGGGCAGGTCGAAAGAATGCTAATGCTGACGCGTTGTCCCGAAGGCCGCATGACTCTGACACGGAAGAAGAATCGGACGACCTGGAAGAAATTGAGCTACCTGCGTTCCATCGAAATGGGGTAGTCCACGAGCATCGAGTCCACAGAAAGCAGTATGGTGCAACATTAAATCCTTTACCCCATCACAGTTGGAAAGAGACTCAGGACAGTGATCCAGTGGTCAGCCGCATCAAGGAGTTGTTAAGACAGGAAGGCTCCTCTTTGGAAAAGGATGCACCTATGTCAGCAAAGCTCCTGTGGAACGAGAAAAGCAGGTTGTTCCTATACCGTGAGAAGTTGTGCAGGAGATACGTCAACCCCAGAACCCATGAAATGGTCTGGCAAATAGTGGTCCCCAAGGCAGACGTCCCAATGGTGTTGGAAGCGTACCACGATCAAGCAGGACACTTTGGCTGGAGGAAGCTGGAGACCCTGTTGAGATGCCGGTTCTACTGGGTAGGGATGCGCAGCTCCATCGAGAGGTGGTGTCGGAACTGTGGACCCTGTGGTCTCAGAAGAAAGGACTACGGTAGTCAGAAGGCACCCCTGCAACCTATCCGGACGACTCGTCCCCTGGAGATTGTGGCCCTGGACCACGTCAAATTGTCGCCAAGTAGATCTGGATACTCATACGCCTTGACTATGGTGGACCATTACTTCAGATTTCTGGTGGTTGTTCCAGTTAAGGACCAGACCGCAGTGACGGCAGCGAAGACCTTTCAAGCAAGCTTCTGCAGACCGCATGGGTATCCGGAGCAAGTATTAACCGATCAGGGACCTGCTTTTGAAGCTGATTTATTCAAGGAATTCTGTCACATGTACGGGTGTAAGAAAATTAGAACAACACCATACCACCCTCAAACCAACGGTCTTTGCGAAAAAATGAACCATATTGTCCTTGACTTGTTGAGATCCATACCGTTGGAAGACAGGAATCGATGGCCGGACTTACTACCTGATTTGGTTGATTTGTATAACCATATACCTGTAAGTTCCACTAACTGCACTCCAGCCTATCTTATGAGAGCAAGGCCCGGAAGACTACCAATGGATCTAGAACTTGGAGTGGTAGAACCGGAGGCAGACGACGCCGTTGAAAACTGGGACATCAATCGGCAAGAGCAATACAGAAGAGTACAAATCTGTGTAGAGGAAAGTCTCAACAAGGCACGGGAGAAACAGGAAGATATTTACAACAGAAACGCTCCTGCCAAGCCTTTGATGCCTGGAGAGGTAGTATTAAAAAGAAAAAGGAAGATGCACAAATTGGATAACCAGTGGGAGCAAGAACCCTACGTCGTACAAGATTCTAAATATGACAACAGAAAAGTTTGTATCATCAGTAAGGACGGAGGAAGAACAATAACCACTGTGTCCAGAGACCATTTGAAATTGTGTCCAGAACCCTTAAAGCTTTGTGAAAAGAACCCTGTCATCAGTCAAGAAGAAGGAAAGGAAGAGGTCATACACACGGATCTGGGAGATTTTCCTGCGGATTGGCCCCGACTGGGAGATGCTGTAATAGTTCCGGTGTTGCAGTTTTATCAGCCACAAGAGGAAGTTCTACCTCCAGTTGTGCCCGTGGTGCCAGTTGAGTCCGTTCAGGAGTTACCCATTCCAGCAACACCTCAACCTACGGAATCTCAAGAAGGATCATCAGAAGCAGCGCCCCATACTATGGGATCCCCTGGTGAAGCTGACTCACACCGCCCAGCCATCAGTACGCTTGCCAGATCCATAGAAAGATTGAGGCAGTTCTATAGTTTGCGTTACGCAGTGCAGACAGATCACAACTTAATATACCTGAAGCTACTCCACGTAGATCAGAGCGACTCACAAAAGGGAAGATACCCATTCGATACCAGCAGTAATTATAACAAACTAATGTGAATATTGTAAAAAGTATATATATAAATGTGTCTTTTCTTTATGGTGTCTTATAAATGGACTCAGAGGCTGAGGACTGAGCCAGCCCAAAAACTGTATCTTGTAAATAGTTGCACTAAGGTGCCTTATAATGGTTTCACACGAAGCCTTGACTTACCTCTGAACATAAAACCCGTGTGGTGAGGCACTGAGTGAGGTCTGCATTCGGATGTCCTGCAGCCCACCCAGGACCC
>JARQOD010000003.1:507290048-507334842 GCA_033576555.1 Oophaga sylvatica | reverse complement strand
AACCCCATCAGCCTCCCCGGGACCTGCCTTACCATCTTACAAGTAAAAGGTATGGAAAGACGCTGACCGTGTGAGACTGAGTTATTTATTTGCATGCCTGCACAACCCTGCTTTAACTACCGACCTGAGGGAAGAGTCCCACCTGTAGGGGACCCGACATCTAGCTGCCTCACCATCCCCTCAGAGATCTACAGCAGCGCTGGTACAGATTACCAGAGACTACAGGTGGCGTCACGAACTGTATATAAATCTATCCCCTGTAAATATTCCCCCCAACATACGCCAGACCGCCAGGGCCACAGACCGAGCCACCGCTACCTGTGACAAACCCCATAGACTTCCATGGGCTCGGCTCTGAGTACCCCATTGCCCTGGTAACCCACAATTGTGGTGGCGGGTCGACACATATCAGGAGAAAATGAACCACAATATTTGTTGTACAATTTCTCCAGAGTACACCGATATACCATGTGTGGGGGTAAACCACTATTTGGGCGCATGGCAGAGCTCGGAATGGAAGCAGCGCCATTTGACTTTTTTGGCTGGAATTGAGATTGGACGCCATGTCGCATTTGGACAGTCCCTGTGTGCCTAAACAGTGGAAACCCCCCACAAGTGACCCCATTTTGGAAACTGGACCCCTCAAGGAACTCATCTAAATGTGTTGTGAGAGCTTTTAACCCCCAAGGGCTTCACAGAAGGTTATAACGTAGAGCCGTAAAATTAAAAAATCATATTTTTTCCACAAAAATGATCTTTTCATCCCAATTATTATTTTCCAAAGGATAAAAGGACCCCAAAAGTTATTGGGCAATTAGTCCTGAGTACGCTGATACCCCATATGTGGGGGTAAACCATTATTTTGGCGCATGGCAGAGCTCGGAAGGGAAGCAGCGCCATTTGACTTTTTTGGCTGGAATTGAGATTGGACGCCATGTCGCATTTGGAGAGTCCCTGTGTGCCTAAACAGTGGAAACCCTCCACAAGTGACCCCATTTTGGAAACTAGACCCCCCAAGGAACTTATATAAATGTGTTATGAGAGCTTTTAACCCCCAAGCGCTTCACAGAAGGTTATAACGTAGAGCAGTAAAATTAAAAAATCATATTTTTTTCCACAAAAATGATCTTTTCATCCCAATTTTTATTTTCCAAAGGATAAAAGGACCCCAAAATTTATTGTGCAATTAGTCCTGAGTACGCTGATACCCCATAGGTGCGGGTAAACCACTATTTGGGGCATGGCAGAGCTCGGAAGGGAAGCAGCGCCATTTGACTTTTTTGGCTGGAATTGAGATTGGATGCCATGTCGTATTTGGAGAGTCCCTGTGTGCCTAAACAGTGGAAACCCCCCACAAGTGACCCCATTTTGGAAACTAGACCCCCCAAGGAACTTATCTAGATGTGTGGTGAGAGCTTTGAACCCCCAAGGGCTTCACAGAAGGTTATAACGTAGAGCAGTAAAATTAAAAAATCATATCTTTTCCACAAAAATGATCTTTCCACCCCCAATTGTTATTTTCCAAAGGGTAACAGGACCCCAAAAGTTATTGTGCAATTTGTCCTGAGTACGCTGATATCCCATATGTGGGGGGGAACCACTATTTTGACGCATGGCAGAGCTCGAAAGGGAAGTAGCGCCTTTTTCAAATGCAGACTTTGATGGAATGGTCTGTGGGTGTCATGTCACGTTTGGATAGCCCCTGATGTGCCTAAACGTAGAAACCCCCCACAAGTGACTCCATTTTGGAAACTAGACCCCCCAAGGAACTTTTCTAGATGTGTGGTGAGCACTTTGAACCCCCAAGTGCTTCACAGAAGTTTATAACGTAGAGCCGTGAAAATAAAAAAATCATATTTTTTTCCACAAAAATAATCTTTTTGCCCCAAATTTTTATTTTTATAATGGTAACAGGAGAAATAGGACCCCAAAAGCTATTGTGCAATTTGTCCTGAGTACGCTGATATCCCATATGTGGGGGGAACCACTATTTGACGCATGGCAGAGATCGGAAGGGAAGGAGCACCGTTTTTAAATGCAGACTTTGATGGAATGGTCTGCGGGTGTCATGTCATGTCATGTCGCGCTTGGAGAGCCCCTGATGTGCCTAAACAGTAGAAACCCCCCACAAATGACCCCATTTTGCAAACTAGACCCCCCAAGGAACTTATCTAGATGTGTGGTCAGCACTTTGAACCCCCAAGGGCTTCACAGAAGTTTATAACGTAGAGCCGTGAAAATAAAAAAAATCATATTTTTTTCCACAAAAATGACCTTTTTGCCCCCAAATTTTTATTTTTATAAGGGTAACAGGAGAAATAGGACCCCAAAAGCTATTGTGCATTTTGTCCTGAGTACGCTGATACCCCATATGCGGGGGGGAACCACTGTGATCGCCTTACTGCGATCTTTGGGAGGCACAATGAACAAATCTACCAAAGGTGAAGAATTGGTTTTCTTTTTTACGCCGTTCCTCGTGCGATATTAGTGATTAGGCGACTTTATTCCTCGGATCGGTGCGAATACAGCGATACCAGATTTACACCCTTCTGTCACACTCTAAAAGATGCTTTTTTTTGGAATAATTTTTTGTAAGAATTTTTTGCATCGCCGTATTTTGAGAGCTATAATTTTTCCATATTTCGGCCGACAGAGTTATCTGTGGGCTTATTTTTTGCGGGACGAGCTGACGTATTTATTGGTACCATATTCGGGCACATAACGTTTTTTGATCGCTTCCTATTCCGATTTTTGTGGAAGCAGAATGAACAAAAATCAGCAATTCAGGAATTGTTTTTTTTTTTAATTTTTTTTCCCCCGTTCCGCGTGTGGTAAAATTGATAAAGCAGCTTTATTCTTCAGGTCACTACGATTACAGCGATACCTCATTTATATATTTTTTTTATGTTTTGGCGTTTTTTACACAATAAAGAATTTTATAGAAAAAATAATTATTTTTGCATCAGTTTATTCCGCGAGCTATAACTTTTTTATTTTTTCGCTGATGATGCTGTATAGCGGCTTGTTTTTTGCGGGACAAGATGACGTTTTCAGCGGTACCATGATTATTTATATCTGACTTTTTGATTGCGTTTTATTGCACTTTTTCCAAGCGGTATAATGATACCGCTTGGAAAAAGTATAATTTACTACTTTTTTGTGTTTTTTTTTTACGGCTTTCACTGAAGGGGTTAACTAGGGTTATGATTTTATAGATGGGATTTTTACGGACATGGCAATACCTAACATGTGTATTTTTTTGTTTTTTATTTTTTTTATTACATAAAAATGTGTGTTTTTTAGGGGATTTTTTTTAAATTATTTTTTAATATTTTTTTTACAATTTTTTTTAAAAAATGATTTTTTTCAACTTGTCCCTTTATGGGACTTTCACTTTTTTTGCTTTTGATTGCAGTTACAATGCATTGCAATGCTCTGGCATTGCAATGCATTGCAACTATAGTGGAAGCTGCTGTGACATGATCACAGCAGCTTCCCGTAGCTAGATGACCCGGAGGTTGTCATGACAACCCCCGGGTCATCAAGGCAGAGATCAGGCCCTGCAAATACATTGCGGTGGCGCTGATCTGAGGCAGAGGGAGCTCCCGACCCTCTGCCTCCCCCCCTGAGCTCTGCGATCGCGCTCGATCGCAGCAGTCAGGGGGTTAACAGCCAGGGGCGGTGGGGGCTCCGCTCCTGGCTGTCAGTGCAGGAAGCCTGGCCACTGCAGCTCCGGCTCCTGCACTGATCGCGCTGGGGAAGCTGAAATTTCAGCTTCTCCTGCGCGATCGCTGCTGTGTTTGGTCAGTCAGATTGACTGACCAATCACAGCGCTGTGAGTGCGGGGACCGACGGCAAAGGTCCCCGCACCGCTTGCCGTGCCTGTCAGCTGTCTGTGACAGCTGTCGGCACTGATCTACCACTGCGTGTTTACACGCAGTGGTAGATCAAAGGCATGACGTGCAGAGTCCGTCCTGGTGCCGGAACTGGCACCTTGCCATGACGGACTCTGCACGTCAGTGGACATTAAGGGGTTAACAAAAAACCTTCAACCGCCACAGGAGATTTGGAAGGCCTAATGTGACCGGCGGCCAAGCTTGTCTGTATGTATTCCTCCAAAGCCTTTCTCTCAGGAATAGTCAAATTAAATAAACGACTTTTAGGAAGAGTCGCTCCAGGGACAAATTCAATTGCACAATCATAATCTCTATGAGGAGGCAATACCTGCGATTCCTTATCAGAAAAAAATTTCCAAAAATCCTGAATAGGTACAGGTAACTCCCCCTTAACTACAGCAGCAATACGCCTGTGATCGCTGAACCAGCATTTTTGGACTGGTGCTAGCATTTTTCTAAAGTTCAGAGGTATTGTTTTTCTTTTTAACCGACAGGTTGACGTGCACCAGAAGACAAGATAAGATGTTCCTCATTTTTAGTCAATACAATACATTCCTCCTCGCCTGAGAAGAGACGCTCTGTGCTAAACAGGGCCAAAAGCCATGAATGAAGTTTTTTAAAGTGAAACTAGCATTTTATGTTTATGTTGTATTAACTGCCATATATGGTAATTCCGCTTCCTGCTTCAGGGGTGTATATGAATCCCTTTCTTAGCAATAGACGCAGAGCTTATGGACGCATCCTTTGGTCTGTGTCTTATTCTCTCTGGTACCACATTCCGAGGAGGAAAGGGTTAACGAGATAACAGGGACGACAGCTGGCGCCCGACCAGGGGACTGAGTTATTTTATTCTGAGGAAGCCCGACCGGTCCGGAAGACGTGGGATGAGCGGAGGTCTCTGTTGGTGATATACACAGCGCTGGGGTAATGTCACGCTGTATAGCAGATATATATATATGTGATGTCAGTAATCTATATCAAAAGGGCAACATACTATATAACATGCGCATAGATATATGATAACATAGATTTACCTGACAGAATGTCCAGAGGGTCAAAACGGAATCCGTTATACGCTGTCTCCGGCTTGAGGGTGACCGGGGTCTAAGCTGACCCTAAACTGGGGTCCTAACTAATCCCTCAACCTGGAGGTACTGTTAAAGGTACAGAGGTCCAGGCCACCAGCGTAAACCCTGTCTCCTATCAATCCCTGCCAACTGTATTCTAGTCCTAAGAAGGACCCTGAATACCACCAAAGGGAATGAACAGGTAACGGTTAATGAACAGAAAGACATACAACAAAGACAAGACATAAAGTAAATAAAGTCTTACATACAACACTCACACACAGTAGGAACACCTAAGGTCTCAGAGAAAAAACTATAAGCTGTAAGAGTAAAAACAACTAAGGAGCTCTTAGCTTAAATATTCTCAGAACCAATCCAGTCTGCTAAACTACATGAATGCTTTCACCGGCGTCTAACACCCAGACTGGCAGAAATATAAAGGAAACTAATTAGAACATAATCAAAAGCAGCCGGGCGAGGCTGCACCTAGCCTTAGCAAAGAGCTAGGAAAAATTAACTCTCTCATTACCAAAAAACAAAGAAACAGCAGCTCAGCTGTGAGAAGTCAGAATGTGCAATCGCGACGATCTTCATGGCGATGCACCCATGACAGTACCCCCCCTTCTACGAGGGGCCTCCGGACCCTCATGACCAGGTCTGTCCGGGTGAGTTGTGTGAAAGGTCCGAACCAATCGATCTGCGTTAACATCAGACGCAGGGACCCACGTCCCCTCCTCAGGACCATACCCCCTCCACTGAACTAAGTACTGAAGGGATCGGCGACTGAGACGTGAGTCAATGATTTTCGACCCATGAATTTCCACGTTATCATTGACCACCACTGAAGGAGGTAGAGGTGACGGTATGACTGGTGCCACATACTTTTTAAGTAATGACTTGTGAAACACATTATGATTTTTAAACGTAGGAGGGAGGTCCAGACGAAATGCCACAGGATTAATTATGGAACTGATCCTGTACGGCCCGATGAATCTGGGACCCAACCTCCAGGAGGAAACTTTACGTTTTATATTCCTGGTAGACAACCAAACCAGATCGTTCACCTTCAGATCTAGACCAGAAACTCTCCTCCTATCAGCCATCCGTTTGTAACGGTTCCCCGTAACCTTCAGTCTTAAGCGATCTGGAACTATCAGTCTCCCTGGAAGTCCCACAGGGGCGTCCCCCTGAGCCCCCAATACCTCCCCCTCAAGCTCAGAGCATACAGCTGACACTACAACTCCCTCCTGAGGAATAGGAACCGGATCATCCGTCTTCCCGGCCCTTGGGAAAGTACGAGATAAGGCATCAGGAAGCAACTTTATTGAGCAGTCATATGCGCGATGAGGAGGAAACTCTTTACACCCCTCCTCTGAGAACATCTCCCCAAAGTCCTCCAGAAAAGGAGGCAAAGTCCTAGGCACAACCGCACCGATGACCGTGCTCATGCAGTTATTCTTGCAAAATTCACCCCACTGGCTTATCTTTCTGGATTGCCAATCAATCACTGGGTTATGTTTAGCCAACCAAGGAAGTCCCAACACAATAGGAGTAGGTAGACCCTCCAACACATAACAAGACAATTGCTCTTTATGTATTGCCCCTACTCGAAGATCTATGTTATGAACAGCTTGTACCAAGCTACCTTGACCAAGAGGTCTAGAATCAATAGAGAGTATAGGGACCGGTTTGGCCAATACACTCAGTTGCATACCATGCACCTGGGCAAACCGAGCGTCCACCAAATTAGCCCCGGACCCACTATCAAGAAAAACAGAAATCCTCTCAGTTCTAGTACCAATCACCACCTCCGCAGGCACGAGAAACTGAGAGGGATTTGGGGACGAAATACACACTCCCAGGTTAACTCCTTGGCTCAAAGAGGTCCGGGATGGACACCCCCCAACAAAATGTCCCTCTCTCCCGCAAAAGAAACACCTTCTAGTCTTGCGGCGCACCGCCGATTCCCTCCTACAAAATGATGTCCCTCCCAACTGCATGGGTTCCTCAGAACAGACCAGGGGAACCTCAGTATAAGGGACTTTAGTAGTAGGTGGAGTCATCATGGGGGGCGGAGTTACCTCGCGTCTTCCCCGAAGTCGTCTATCAATGCGAATAGCGAGGG
Organism: Oophaga sylvatica; assembly: GCA_033576555.1. NCBI lineage: Eukaryota > Metazoa > Chordata > Amphibia > Anura > Dendrobatidae > Oophaga > Oophaga sylvatica. Next base: position 507,327,754 of record JARQOD010000003.1, on the reverse strand, counting down.
CCATAGCAGCCTCCAGTGATGGAGGAGAATCATACTGAGCCAACACATCTTTTAATTTGTCAGAGAACCCTTGACAAAACTGGCTCCTAAGAGCTGGGTCATTCCACTGAGTATCTGTTGCCCATCTACGGAACTCAGAAGAATATTCCTCCGCTGGACGATTTCCTTGCCGTATTTTACGTAACCTTGTTTCAGCAAGGGAGACTCGATCCGGATCATCATATACCAGACCCAGGGCAGTAAAAAATCGATCCACTGACTGGAGATCTGGGGAGCCTGGAGGAATAGAGAACGCCCAAGATTGAGGGTCCCCTTGTAAGAGCGAGACAACAATTCCCACCCTCTGCTCCTCACTCCCAGATGACCGAGGCCGCAGCCGAAAGTACAATTTACATGCCTCCCGGAAAGTAAAAAATTTGTCCCGCCCACCAGTGAACCTGTCCGGGAGAGCAACCCTAGGTTCAGATCTGGTTTGCTCCGGGAGGGACAAAACCCTGGACTTAATGTCTGCAAATTCCATGGACAACCCCTGCAACTGCCGGGCCAGCTGGGCTACTGGATCCATGACAGCTGGGGAGAATCTTTAGTTGGGCCGGTGAAAATGTCACGCTGTATAGCAGATATATATATGTGATGTCAGTAATCTATATCAAAAGGGCAACATACTATATAACATGCGCATAGATATATGATAACATAGATTTACCTGACAGAATGTCCAGAGGGTCAAAACGGAATCCGTTATACGCTGTCTCCGGCTTGAGGGTGACCGGGGTCTAAGCTGACCCTAAACTGGGGTCCTAACTAATCCCTCAACCTGGAGGTACTGTTAAAGGTACAGAGGTCCAGGCCACCAGCGTAAACCCTGTCTCCTATCAATCCCTGCCAACTGTATTCTAGTCCTAAGAAGGACCCTGAATACCACCAAAGGGAATGAACAGGTAACGGTTAATGAACAGAAAGACATACAACAAAGACAAGACATAAAGTAAATAAAGTCTTACATACAACACTCACACACAGTAGGAACACCTAAGGTCTCAGAGAAAAAACTATAAGCTGTAAGAGTAAAAACAACTAAGGAGCTCTTAGCTTAAATATTCTCAGAACCAATCCAGTCTGCTAAACTACATGAATGCTTTCACCGGCGTCTAACACCCAGACTGGCAGAAATATAAAGGAAACTAATTAGAACATAATCAAAAGCAGCCGGGCGAGGCTGCACCTAGCCTTAGCAAAGAGCTAGGAAAAATTAACTCTCTCATTACCAAAAAACAAAGAAACAGCAGCTCAGCTGTGAGAAGTCAGAATGTGCAATCGCGACGATCTTCATGGCGATGCACCCATGACAGGTAAGAATACTTATTATATTCTACCTAAAATCTATATCACTGTATAGTGGACTCCCTCTTCCCCGAGCGGTCGGCTTTCCAGGTAAATCACAGGTATTCCTGGCTCAGGTCCCTTTGAACCAGTAGACCTTCAGATTAATTGTCAGTCCTGCCTTTCCTCCTTTGAATAATGACAGTATGGATCCAATGATTGTGTTGTGGTTTTGTCTTGGTGTCTGATTGGATTGTTCATTTGGTTGGCGTACAAATCTTGGAAAGCGAGCAGTGGAATGGTTCAGAAACCTTTGTGGCCCATAATTGTCTAAGTGACGCAACTGTCTTGGTGACAGAGTCTTGGTGACGCAATTGTCTTGGTGACGCAATTGTCTTGGTGACAAACTTGTCTTGGTGACAAGAGAATCTCTTCTAGGTGAGGAGATACAAAATGGGGGACCAAAATGCCAAGGAAGGCATTTCTGCTAAAGATTTAGTTGTGCGCAGAGATTGTGAAAAGCAGGCATGAATGAAAACGGAGAATTGAACAGTGATAAATGGAAAAGGTTCTTTGACTCACATCATGGATGGTTGAGAGACAAAGGTCTGTTGAAAACAGTGAACCTGTGGATGAGTGCGTGTGATTACTTAGAAGAAAAGACTGAGGAATTAGGAGACGGACGTTACAGACTGACAAAAACAGGGATGACTGATTTACCCTCCTGTTTGCCCCCTACGTTACCTCCACCCCAATATCAGACCTTCCCACAGACTTCCCACGAACAAAACTGTTGGGTCTGCCCCAGGTGTGGACAGCAGAATCCTCTGACGGTAGATGTCTGTGTAGGTTGCGGTGGACCCAGACCTCCCCCGGCCAATTTATTTCCAATGAGGACAGTAGTGGTACCTGGTACCCCAGGTGCTGCGGGAGGTGAGGTGGACGGACTAGCTCAAGGCGCCCCCCGGACAGTAGTGTTATACAGACCATGGAGCCCTACAGAGCAGTTGGCTCTAATAAAGCAACTAGACAGGATCTGCAAGCGCTTAGAAGAAGGGAAATTGGCAGATGAAGCTAGATACGATAGACTGATAGATGAGACATACAAGTGCTATGTTGGTAGGACCGAACCTGACAATGCAGAAGTCAGTGACAGCAAGCAGAGATAAGTGCTGGCAGCAGCGAGATGGCATTTTGCTTTAGACCAAGGTCACTCTACAGATAAGGAAGCTGCAGGCTGAGGGAGAGCACACTGACAAACTGCGCAGCGGCACGACTTACCCTCCCATCAGGCATTCAGCATAGAGACGCAGAGCCAGAGTGCAGTAGTTTTCAGATTTCTAATCACCTTTGTTGAATAGGTTTTTGGAATAGACACAGTACGTAAGAATCGAAGGGCTAGGCATGTGAATAGAAGGTCAGAGTACGTGAGAAGAAAGATAGACAGGTTAAAAAAAAAAAAAAAGGAAGTGACAAAGAAAAGCTGAAAGTAGTAGACCGGATTGGAGATCAGTTAAAGCAGAGGATCTAGCGAGAATAGCACAGGGGGCACAACATGATTTAGCGCAGGCAAAAAGAGGTAGCTTGCACATGAACCCCCTTGTCTCCTTACCCCCCACTCCTAATTGCACAGTGCAGGTGAACACCAGGGGGATATGAGGTTGAGTTCCAAGTGGACACGGGGGCAGACAATTCAGTAATTACAGAAGAGGACTGGCCATTTGGGAAAAGTGATTTCTCCCACCATGTTATAGCGACTCCTTACAACTCTCCATCTATCCTGCTCCCCGTCACTAAAAAGATTCCCCTGCAAATTCAAGGAACCACTGTACACACACACAGTTAATGGTATCACCACGGGGTCAATGTAATTTTTTAGGAAGTGATGTATTGTCTCAATTGCAAGCATATATTGAGTATCATCCTGATGGGACTGTCACTATGACACTAGGATTGAAGCCGAGCACTCTTTGTAAAATCATGTCGTTAGACGTTGCTAGTACAGAGGACACAAATGAATTTCCTTCAATGTTAGAAGGTGTGATACCGCATGATTTCTGGGCTTCAGATAAAACAGATGTGGGCAGATTAAGGGTGCAGCCAGTCATGGTCAAATTAAAGCCAGGTGCAATCCTGCCCCAACAGAGACAGTATCCTCTTAAGTTCAGCTCAAGAGTCAGCTATAGCTCAGCAGATTACAGAAACTGGTAGCAAGTGATGTTAAAACCTAACCCCCACCTTCGGCAGCAGGCCTGCAGCTAGGTTCTTATCAGTAGCCTTGACAGGAAAAAAAAAAAAAACTCCAGCTTCCCCCTTCAACTACGAGATTTAACTCTCTATGTATTGGCTGGTACAATATATATACATTTTTGTTCCAGATATCTCAGGATACTGCTTGGTTCACAGTTATTGATTTTGCCAATGTTATTTTTATAATATGTTGATGACTTACTGATTTGTGCCCCCTCCAGGAAACAGTGTCACAGTGCAACAATATTACTCATGTTGTTTTTGTACCAAGCTGGATGTAAAGCGTCAAAGGATAAACTTCAGTTTTGTAAATCTTCAGTTATCTTTTTGGGACATTGCATTACACCGGGGGGAACGACATCTGACCAGCGCTCGCAAAGAAGCTGTACAGAATTTTCCTATGCCTGTTAATGTTGCCGCTTTTAGGACATTTCTTGGACTGTTTTTTTTTCTACTACAGGCAGTGGATACATGCTGTATCAATCCTTATGCAGCCTCTCTATGACTGTATCACCATTGTGCCTTTTAAACTAACTCCTGAAGGTATAGACTGTTTTTATTCTCTCAAAAACAGGATTGTGGCAGCTCCAGCGCTAGGAACCCCCAACTATGAACTACCATTCACCCTGTATCTCCATGAACAGCAGGGACACGCGGCAGGGGTATTGACTCAGTTACATGGTGACAATCAAAGGCCAGTAGCCTATTTCAGTGGAAGACTAGATGCAGTGGCTAGAGGTGCCCCGTCCTGTGTACGGGCAGTACATGCTGTAGGACTATTGCTCCACAAATCGTCAGACATTGTTTTTGATCACCCATTGACAGTACTTACACCATACTGAACCAGGTGCAACCGGCACACCTTTCAGCTGCACGTCACCTTCGATTGCAATGTGCACTTTTAATGCCTCCAAATGTTCTTTGCAGAGATGTACCACACTTAATCCTGCCACGTTGTTACCTCTCTCGGATCTAAAGGAGGGGTCAGGTATTGTACAAAGAAGATCCAAGAGAGGAGATTCCTCATGATTGTGTTCAGCTTATGGCACAGGAAACAGCAGGCCTACCCACAGTGTTTGAAACTGAAAGACTTAATGCTGATTTTGAATTTTTTGTAGATGGATCTCGCCACCAAGATGACTCAGGTACCTTCCACACCGGGTATGCCATCGTCTCCCTGAATGCAGTGATCAAAGCAGAACCAATGCTCCCACATCAGTCGGCCCAGGAGGCTGAACTTAAGGCTCTGACCGAGGCCTGTAAGATAGCTGAAGGTAGAATTGTTAACATCTACACAGATTCTAGATACGCATTCGGTATAGCTCATGATTTTGGTCCAATTTGGAAATCTAGAGGATTCCTGACGGCAGCAGGACATCCCATTAAAAATGCTGACGCAGTCCAGCAGTTAATTGATGCATTACAATTACCAAAAGAAGTAGCTGTCATAAAAGTTAAAGCACATACCAGATGCACTGATCAGGTGAGTAAAGGAAACGCAATGGCCGATGCAGCAGCAAAAACAGCAGCCAGTAGACCACTCCAAGGGGTAACGATGCACCAGGTAAGCGCTCCCAAAAATCCCTTTGTGTCGGAGGATGCCTTAGCCCAGATGCAGGCTCAGGTGCGCCAGGAGGAAGTAGAAAAGTGGGAAAAAGAAGGTGCATGTCTGAATGCAGCAACTGGGGTATGGGGAAGAGGGATGCGCCTATGCCTTCCAAGGGCGTTGTACCCTGCGGTTGCCCAGATGTTACATGGGCCAACCCACCAGTCCAAAACTGCTGTAATGAGCGTGATGCAGAAGCATTGGGTGGCACCAGGCTTTTCCACCTGTATAGAAGGTTTGATCCAGGGATGCATGGTATGTGCTACACATAATTAGGGAAGGGTAGTCAAGACACCACCCAAACACACCCCTCGGCCCCTCTATCCTTTCCAGAGACTGCAGATTGATTATATTCAGCTGCCAAAAATCAGGGTCATGGGAGTACGTGTTGGTGTGTTTTTGATTTATTCTCAGGTTGGCCGGAGGCTTTCCCGATTGCCAAGGCTACGGCTGCGGCAACCGCAAAGAAGCTGCTTGCGGAGGTGGTGTGCAGGTATGGAGTACCAGAGGTGATCGAAAGTGACAGAGGTACACATTTCACAAGTGAAATAATGAATGAAGTCTTGACAGCTCTGGGAATTCAACAAACTTTCCACACCCCATATCACCCACAAAGCAGTGGGAAAGTAGAAAGACTAAATGGGACATTGAAGTTAAAAATTCAAAAGGCCATGGCTGAAACAGGGAAATCTTGGCCTGAATGTTTACCATTAGCCCTATACTCAGTAAGGTACACTCCAAATAGAAAAACTGGACTTTCTCCGTATGAAGTACTATTTGGCAAAGTGCCTAGTTTAGGATGATTCTTTCCCCAAGCACTGGAAATGAGTAACCATGTATTAAGCTATATGTAAGGGATTTGCATAAAAGACTTAAAAAAGTACATGATAATGTCTTCAGTTCTCTTCCAGATCCGAACCAGGATCCTGGAAGTCACAGCCTGGAGACTGGGTAGTCATTAAAAGACACGTGAGAAAGAGTCTGGATCCGAGATTTGATGGACCTTTTCAAGTTCTACTGACGACAAGTACCGCAGTCAAGCTACAAGGCAAGGAAACTTGGATCCACGCATCGCATTGTAAGAAGATCCTTGGAGAGCCTCCAGAAGAGGAATGATGCTAACTAATGACATTTGCTTGCATCCTTGCAGTAACGGATGCTTGGAACAGACTTAGCCGAGTAGATGGTGATGATAACAGGTTCATTAGACACCACTTAGTTTTAGTGGATGGACTGAAAGAACAAAACCAACCTGTTGCAAACTGTTGGATTTGTACATTACATAAACGATCTGCAGACAATAGACCTCGCCCAAATGGGAGACCACACATAGTGGAGATGGGGATAGCAAATAAATTTTTCAGTGCATTATTTATCTACCCTTTGATAACTCAGACGTGGGATAAGTTGGTAGAATCCACAGACTACCTAGATGATCAAATATGGGATATTTTAGATATCATGAATGGGTCCCTTGCAGTACAGAACCAGCTAATTATTGTTACTAACCAACATACCCTCGTGTTAGATTACCTGACTGCAGCTCAAGGAGGGATGTGCCAGATTATTGGACCTGCATGTTGTCATATATTGATAATTCTAGTGTTTTAACCCTTAAATATAAGCTAGAGGATGTTATAAAGTTAAGGAAACTATATGATGAGGCAAATCTGAAGAATCAAGATTTATGGTGGGCAAATACTTTCTCCTTTCTTAACCTCACAAATTGGTTCAAGGCATAGGGGGATGGCTGACTGGGATAATACAAGCTGGCCTACAGGTTTTATTGATATGTCTTGCCATCTATTTAGTGTTTAAAATTTGTTTGATGTGTATTAAACGATGTACTAGGACACAGAGGAGGTATGAAGATGTGTATTGATCAAATGGAGGAACAAAAGGAGGGAAATGTGATCGCTGAACCAGCATTTTTGGACTGGTGCTAGCATTTTTCTAAAGTTCAGAGGTATTGTTTTTCTTTTTAACCGACAGGTTGACGTGCACCAGAAGACAAGATAAGATGTTCCTCATTTTTAGTCAATACAATACATTCCTCCTCGCCTGAGAAGAGACGCTCTGTGCTAAACAGGGCCAAAAGCCATGAATGAAGTTTTTTAAAGTGAAACTAGCATTTTATGTTTATGTTGTATTAACTGCCATATATGGTAATTCCGCTTCCTGCTTCAGGGTGTATATGAATCCCTTTCTTAGCAATAAACGCAGAGCTTATGGACGCATCCTTTGGTCTGTGTCTTATTCTCTCTGGTACCACATTCCGAGGAGGAAAGGGTTAACGAGATAACAGCGACGACACGCCCGTTACAACACTTGTCATAACAATTAGGACTCCAGGACTTAATTTCATTGGTAGACCAATCCAGTACCGGATTGTGCAATTTTAACCAGGGTAACCCCAAAATCACCGGTGAGGGCAAATTATTCAAAACTACCAAATCCAAATTCTCTTGATGAACACCATTAATAGTAAGAGGAAATTCACAGATATGGTGAGTAACATTTTTCAAGTGAGAACCATCCACAGACACCACATTAATAGGAGAAGATAGAAGTTTGGGTTTTAATTTTAGTTTTTTCCAAAAATTTCCCATCAATCACATTGAGAGTTGAACCACAATCCACAAATACCCGAAACTCCAATAATTCCTCCTCAACAGCAATGGTAGCAGAAAGAAAGACACCTTTATTGTTTAAACAAGCTATGCGGGCAAAATTGACCTCATTTTTTTTCTCTCTTTATTCATTCGAAGCGCACAGTTCTTAATGAAATGCTCAGATTTACCACAGTAGAAACACAAACCTTCAGCAAATCTGCGTTCTTTTTCTCGAGAGTGAGGTGTCATTGCTCCAATTTCCATCGGCTCTGCAATGTCAGTACATTCCTTCTCCAAACTTGGAGCTGACAAGGCAGATTTACTCTCATTAACCCTTGCACGCAGTCTCCTATCCACCCGTATGGCTAATTGCATAGCCTCTTGCAAGTTACCAGGTATGGGATAAGCAATCAGCAAATCTTTAACCCTTTCACTTAACCCTGCAAGAAATAAACTTTTCAAAGCTGAATCGTTCCAGCCCACCTGAGCGGACCACCTTCGGAAGTGAGTACAATATTTTTCCACATTACCTGATCCCTGTCTCAAACGTCTCAATTCTGTCTCAGCTGATGAAACACGATCCGGATCGTCATACAATAACCCCAAAGCAGAAAAAAAACTATCCACTGATCTAAAGCATGGATCACTAGGCTGCAGAGAAAAGGCCCAGTCCTGAGGTTCTTTGCGCAAAAGTGACATTATGAACCCTATGCGCTGTGATTCATCACCAGAGGATCTGGGTCTCAAACGGAAATACAACAAGCAAGCATTTTTAAAAGAAAAAAAATCTTGTTGTTCACCAAAAAATAAATCAGGCAAACGTACCTTTGGCTCCACGAAATCAGCTCCAGAACATCTACTCACGTGTTGCTGGATTTCAGCCACCTCCAGAGAGAGTCGCTGCAGGTGTTGAGCCAAATCCTGAACCGAGACCATGATGGAAACAGAAAATCTTTCCTTAGAGATTTTTTTTTTCTTTGGGCTGGACTTATTGATATGATCTGCTACAAGCACTAAGGAAAGGTGGGAATTCTGTCCCTACAATAGGACTGAGCTGGATCCCTACGATGTAACGGGGGACCTGATCCTGCGACCAGACCCGCTAAAGTCCTCAGCTAGTCTGAACGAAGACCTATAGTTGCGAGGGAGGAATCCCTACAAGATCTAGGGACTGGGTGAAAAGGTGGACACCTCCTAACAGAAAGTGTAGCAGGGAAAATAAAACAGAAAACAAATACTAAGAGATCCTAAGATCAAGCAAAACTGACAGAGTAAGGCACCTAAGCACCTGGCTAGCTTAAGAGTAGATAATACAATGAAGTCCAGCAAAGCCAGAAGGGCGGAGCCAGACTAAATAGGGAAAAAAGGTCATGTGACCAGCAAACTGAAACAAAATCTAACAAGAGGGTTCTAACAGTGTGGCGGTATTTGCACCTTGTCTGTAGCATTATTCGGTCACTGTGTGGTGGTAATATGTGATCTGGTCATGGTGTGGCGGTATTTGTCCCTTGTCTGTGGTATTATTCGATCACTGTGTGGTAGTAATATGTGGTCTGGTCATGGTGTGGCTGTATTTGTCCCTTGTCTGTGGTATTATTCGATCACTGTGTGGTGGTAATATGTGGTCTGGTCATGGTGTGGTGGTATTTGTCTCTTGTCTATGGTGTTATTCGGTCATTGTGTGATGGTAATATGTTATTTGGTCTTGGTCTGGTGGTATTTGTCCCTTGTATGTGGTATTATTCAGTCCCTGTGTGGTGGTGATTTGTGGTCAGGTCACAGTGTGACGGTATTTGTCCTTTGCAAGTGGTATTATTTGGTCACTGTGGTGGTAATATGTGGTCTAGTCATGATGTGGTGTATTTGTTCCTTGTATGTGGTATTATTCAGTCCTTGAGTGGTGGTAATATGTGGTCTGGTCATGGTGTGGCGGTATTTGCACCTTGTCTGTAGCATTATTCGGTCACTGTGTGGTGGTAATATGTGATCTTGTCATGGTGTGGCGGTATTTGTCCTTTGTCTGTGGTATTATTCGATCACTGTGTGGTAGTAATATGTGGTCTGGTCATGGTGTGGCTGTATTTGTCCCTTGTCTGTGGTATTATTCGGTCCCTGTGTGGTGGTGATTTGTGGTCAGGTCACAGTGTGACGGTATTTGTCCTTTGCAAGTGGTATTATTTGGTCACTGTGGTGGTAATATGTGGTCTAGTCATGGTGTGGTGTATTTGTTCCTTGTATGTGGTATTATTCAGTCCTTGAGTGGTGGTAATATGTGGTCTGGTCATGGTGTGGCGGTATTTGCACCTTGTCTGTAGCATTATTCGGTCACTGTGTGGTGGTAATATGTGATCTGGTCATGGTGTGGTGGTATTTGTCCCTTGTATGTGGTTTTATTGGTCATTTTAAAAAATGTATGTGACTCATTCCCTCAAAGAAAAATAAAGAAAAATATACCTAAAAGTAGTATTGGATATTTTAAGCAATGTTTACTATGTTATAGTGGAGAGAGCCTGGCCAAAAGAGTCTCCTTGTCGTGGGGGCGACTTAATAAATCTTTTGGCCCAAACAATAGCTGATGAATATGTATGTGATCTGGTGTTCAATGGGAACTGTTAATGTGTGATTGATGAGGACGTGGTTCAGAAGAGGAGTTTTTCCAAGAGTGGGCGGTGGGGCTGTGGAAGGTTTGCGGGTGGAGGCGGAGCTGGGGTGGAGCCTGGGTGGAGTCTCAAGAGGGCCCGAAAATTTTGCCAGCTTGGGCGCCTGAAATTCCTGGTGGCAGCCCTCCCCATACTGACTGACAGCCGGCTTTGTACTAATGTGCTGCGGAGATGGCGGCTCCCAGGAGGAGTAAAGTAGATTTTATCCTGGCTGTCGCACTTTCAGTACAGCAGGTGGTCTCCTTGATAATGCTATTATCTTGCAGATTAACGCTTTATCTGCTGGCTAATAATATTATCCGGCCTGACTGGTTCCCTGTACATAGAACTACTTTCTAGTGACTTAGCTTTGACTTTATTGATATCACCATGTGCGAATTATAAGTGTTTTAGTGCATTTCCACTGGTCGGCTGCACTAAAAACACTCATATGTTTTTATCTGTGGATTTCCCTCATCTCATTCAAATTTATGGGAAAAAATACAAATAAATTGTGTATTTTCTACAAGAGAAACTGACCTTGCAGATTTCAAACATGTACAGGGGGTCAGTTTAAGCAACATTAACAACTAACCTACGTCTGGATGTCATTACGGGGTGAGCTCGCCCCATGCCCGGCAGATAATTGCTGGGGTGTGAAGCAGAACTCCGCCCCCAACTTGTTAAATGCCGCTGTCAGTTGACAGTAGCTTTAATTGCTCACCTGCATAGGGGGTGTCATTCTAAGTACTCATCGGTGCCCTCGGGACATGATCGCAGGATGCCGACTGGTTGCTATGAAAACCGGGGGTCTATTGAAGACCTCCGTGCCTGTCATCAAGGAAGCTCCCTCGAAATTCGGCCTGTGGCCGGGCTTCAAAGGAGATTGTGATTCTCACTATATGCAGCAATACTGTGGTATTGTTGTTTAAAAGCACAATGGATCAGAGGATTGCAGGTCCTAGTCCCTTAGGGAGACAAGAACAGGTTTCTAAAATACGAAGGAAATAAAGAAAAAAAAACTAAGTTCAAATCACTCCCCTATTAAAAATAAAGATAATCAAAAAAATAAATTCTCATATATCATATCTCATATATTCTCTGCAACATCACAAAAAATGGCACAAGAAGCGATTAAAATGTCGTATCTATCTGAAAATGGTATCAATAAAAATGTCTCACTGCATAAAACATAAGTCCTCAACAGTAAAAAAAAAGTTACAGGTCTCAGAAAATGGAAATACAATCAAAAAGTTTATTTTTTTTTACAAATGCTCAATTTTTTTCACGATTCAAAATAATAAAAAAACTGGACAAGTTTGGTACCGTAATCTTAAAACCATAAAACTAGATGAATTTACACTTAAAACATTCCACTCTGTAATTCACTGGTGTAAAATAATGATTGCACTCTAATATAGCGTAACCCTAGAGCGAGCGCTCGGCAGCACAGCGCCGCACAAGACTATTCCTGATAAACTAATCACTAAACCTACAATGACTGATTACGTCGCGGGCTGATCTAAGGATCAATTGATATTGTTACATATTACATTACATAGGAATCCCAGCAATGCATCCTTTGGATCCGGCCTCACTACACTGTTACTATACATCTGTCAGAACAGTGTGCGCATTTATTTTTGTCTCAATGCGTTTCTCCCTGTGTGTATTCACTGGGCGCATCAAGGAGGCTTAGTGCTGCAGATAAAGTACAGGACAATATTTTCATGCCGGAGTCCCAATCAAGGACTTCAGCAACTACGTGCAACAGATTAGGTACAGAGCAAGGACTCTTTCACACGTCCTTTTATTTCCAGAACCGGAAAAACCGTGTGTGTAATACGTGCGGCACACGTGTGCCGTATCAGTACCACAGGCACGGCCGCCGGGGAAGAAGCGCTACAGAAAGTGCTGTTCCCCGGCGGCAGGTGCTGAAGACGGCTCTGATCATTCTCCCTAGAGCAGAGGAGGATGAGAGCCGCGTTCAGTGCCTGCCGTCAGAGAACAGCGCTTACTGTAGCGCTTCTTTCCCGGTCGCTGGCGGTGCACACAGAGGACATGAATGTGTGTTCTCCATGTGCACGTGTGCGGGACATTTTGCCGCCCGTGCTGCCAGAAAAAAACCGACAAGTCAGCGTGTTTCCACATGGTCCATGGAAACACACTGACGTGCATAGAGTACGTGTCTCCGGTACGTGTGAAAACTGTCACCACACGTACCGGAGACACGGATGTGTGAAAGAGGTCTAATATGTAATTACCAAAGCTATGATGGTGGATTCTGGCAAGCCTTTCATCTGAATTGCGGCATTTCTGCACTTCTTCTGATTAACCGTCTCAGCACCACCTCGCAATGATGTCCAGCCAGGCCTTCTAATCAAGAGGGGTCAAGGATGCCAGCAGGTGGGAGGAGGTTCAGAGGGCTGTAGTTCAGCAGCAGTGGCCTAGAATACTGTGCACACTTTGGGGCTCCAGACAGATGCAGAGAAGAGCAACCAAGGTTATTAAAGGGAGCCTATCAATAGGTTTTTGTCACCTTGTCAAAGAGCAATACAATGTAGAGACATAAACCCTGAATCCAGCGATGTTTCACTTACTAGGCTGCTTGCCGTAGTTTTGATTAAATCATAGTTTTAGGCTAAGTTCCATCTTTTAGGAATTACTGCAGGTTTGGCGCTGCGTAGTGGCCAGAAGTTACAGCATAGTGGAAGGGATTTCATGACTGCAGCATGTCAATTTCACCAATAGAATGAATTGGATGCGGTAAATCTGCCCTGTTCAATGGTCACATACGGATTTACCTGTGTTCAATAGAACACAGCGTTTTGAACACAGCAAAAATACTCTTCGTCCAAAGCACTGGTACATCCGGAACGTGCGCACATAGCCTAAAATCATTGTATAGAATCACATCCAAAGATTATCACTAGAGGACTAGGAAACCCATTGCCATGTAGTCCTACATAATAATGATCTCTGTAGAACCTCATCCCTACCAGGTTTTTGCCTATGCACAGTGCACAAAGAAATCTACTAGTGATGGGCGAGTACTAATATGCTCGGGTGCTCGTTGCTCGAGTCGAGCAACGAGTCCAATGTAAGTCTATGGGAAACTCAAGCATTTTTGCCACGGCCCCCCGGCGGTCTGCAGAGGGACTAAAAATTGCGGAAATTAAGGGAACAGTGCTCAAATGACATGGGAACAGCATGGGGAAGAGTCCTGGAAGTATTTCTGACTCCCAGGTCACTGCTGTGAACAATGTTGTCAGAGTCTTAATGTACTGCCACACTAAGCGATCACACTAGCGATCACGACAACGACGCAAGCTAACGAGATCGTTGGTGTGATGGCTTTGAGGTCGCTAGTAGCTTCCAAACAGGAAGATCTCATAAACGACGCATCAGCGATCAGCGATCTGTATAACGACTTCGGCGGTGGTTGGGACCTGTCACACAGCATGTATTGTTAAAGATTGAGTGCAACCTTTTACACGCCCCTCAGCACAGATTGGTGGTCACTGTGTGTAGCCCTGGTATGTCAGGCACACAATACCAGGAGGATGGGTGGAGAGGTAACGGTTAAAGGCACGACATTCACTCACATACACTCAGACACACCCAGCAGGGGTGTATAGGGGAGTGTCCTGTAGCACAGTGCAGTCAGAGAGTTCTCCTGTGAGCGTGCAGACAGTGGAGTCTGAAAGTTCTCCTGAGAGAGTGGAGAGAGTCAGGACTAGTGCCTGTTGGAGAGCTGAGATTCCTGTCAATACAGAGAGACGGTACAAAAGTGGAGGCTAGTACGGATAACCGAATTTGATCCTAGCCTAGTCAGTGCTGATATTAAGAGTGCAGCAGGCCGAAGGGCGCAGTAGAAAGAATCCTAGAAGTGCCTTAAGGATTGGACTATCCTGCATTAGTCACCGGTCACTGGAGACCGAAGTGTCACTACAGCTTCAGGCGTAGTGTAGGAAAACCAGAGTCTTACTGGACCTTAGGTCGCAGAAAGCAGCCCTTGGAGTGTCGGTACGTAACTGGAGTCTGGAGAGTGGAACCTTGAGTCACTGCAGGACAACAGTAGGAACTCAGCTCTCTCACATTATAGGAAGCTCCGACCACAATGCGAACGGGCAGTACAGCTAAGGAGTTAGCTGGAGAAATCGGAGTGAACTTAGCTCTATGCAGGTTGGACTCATCATATTGGAAAGTTAAGGAGGCCTCTAACCTGCTCATCCGTTACCTCGAAGCACATCCTCCATCCCCCCAACAGCCTCCCTGGGACCTGCCTTATCATCTGACAAGTAAAAGGTATGGAAAGACACTGGATGGTGTGAGACTGATTCATTTATTTGCACCCTACATCATTAATACCATAGACTTTGAGGGACCAGTCCCACCTGTGGGGGACCCGTCATCTAGCTGCCACAACATCCCCTCAGAGTTCTATTCAGCAGCGCTGGTCTTAGTGACTAGAAAACTACAGGTGGCGTCACGAACTGTTATATACAAATCCCCTGTAAATAATCCCCCTTTAACGCCTGACCGCCAGGGACACGGAACGAGCCACGCTACCAGTGACAATCCCCATAGAATCTACGGGCTCGGCTCGAGTACCCCATTGCCCTGGAAACCCACAATTGTGGTGCGTGGTCGAGACAACAAAATTTGGCGTCACGAACAGGATCCGAAACTTGCAGAATTGCGAGCCCTGTGTGCTTGTGGAGTGTTTTGGTGAAAAAGACTGTTGCTGTTGTTTGGCGCCAAATACCGCCATATTTGCCGCCATATTCGCGCCTAAGGCGTTGGAGAAGAAGGTGGGCGTACCTGAAAGAGCGCGCAAAGTCTTGGACACGCCTCCGGCTCTGACTCAGCGGCAGGTCCTGCGACAGGAAGTGGACGCTCTGACATCAGAGCGCCTGCGAAGAAGGTCCTGTTCCCACTGCTGTGCCTGTGAAATAGCAGCTGCTGAAACCGGTAGGCTCCGTTTAACCAAGGGGGCGCTAAGATGTCACAACAACCGGCCGACAGTGCGGCCCCAGCCGGAGGCCCCGGTCCCGCACCGCCTGGCCTTGTAGCGCCAGATGGGGGCGCAGGCCCAGCACCCAGTCCGGTAGTCCCGCTCATGCCACTAACGCTCCCATATATGCCTGGGGCAAATGGCTTCCCCAGTACAGCGGCGAGCCAGGCACTCTAGCAGGCTTCAAGCGGAAGTTATGCAGCATCCTAGAAATGTACTCCATGCCTGAGAGACAAAAAGCTGCTGTGCTGATAGGGCAGCTAACTGGCGCTGCTGAGAGGGAAGTGGAGACTTGGGATACCGTTGATCAGGAGTCGGTACCTGCGATCCTCCTTAAGCTACATGCCATATTTGAAGACCGCACAGAAACGGATCTCCGGATGGCCTTCTACCACTGTTCACAGCAGCCAGGTGACAGCATCAGGGACTACGCTTGCCGACTACAAGGAGCCCTGAGAGCCCTTAAGCAGATTAATAATATAAATGCTATTGACGAAAATAAGATGCTGAAAGAGGCATTTATACAGGGATTGAGATCCCAAGAGGACGCAGAACTGTAAACTGGTGGTCCTTAGATCATCCTGATGCTACCTTTGATGCCCTAAAGGACATGGCAATAAAAGGGCTGCGACCCCTGGGCAAACCTGAGGTGGCCACCCAACATCACCAGGGTGAGTCACTCTGGAACCGGCAGTACCCTCCTTTTCCCCGCTAGTGGCGGAAGCCAAAACGCAGGTGACACCCCCTAGTGAATTGGACTGTCTGCGCTCAGAGGTGCGCCAGCTGACTAAAAATCTGGCTGCTGTGATGAGTGCCCTGCAGCTGCGGAAAGAGGAAGAAGGGAAGATCTTATTAGCTGACTGCCCAGAAGACGTCCCGTGGATGAACCGGAGAAGAAGGAAGACGTCGCCCCCCCGGAGGAGGACAACGCCACCCCCAGGAGCGACCTCTGATCAACACCCTCCTCGTCGGGAGATCACCTGTTACCGTTGCAACCGGAAAGGTCATATGTCTCCACAGTGTCCTTTAAACGGGCAGAACCTGGGTCCGAGGGCCAACACCCAGGAGGAGATCCGTCAGGCCCCTAGACTGGAACCGCAGGTATGTGGGTGGGCGACCCTACCTGTCTATCATTCTAGATGGTATTGCAGTTCCGGCATTGTTAGACACTGGGTCTCAGGTGACCCTAATACCTGATGCCCTATATACTAAGTTCTGGTCAATGGACAGTCTTAAACCCCCGAGCCCTGACTTTACCGTGTATGCTTCTAATGGTCTTCCTGTAGAAGTACTCGGGACAAAATGTGTGGATGTGAAAGTGGGCAGAGAGGAGTTGAAAGACCAGGGGCTTCTAGTAGTAAAGACTGTAAATGAAGAGAACGGTTTAAATATAATTTTGGGTACTAACATTATCAGTAACTGTCTGGGAGAAGTTGTGTTCTTACTCCAACAGCTCGCTGAAATTGCCAGACCAAGGCAGAAAGGGAGTGATCCAGAGAGAGATCCGGGCCCTGATGTGTCAGCAGCAAGCGAAGCTTACAGACGGCGAAATTGGTAATGTACGGGTCACTGACTCGAATCCCATTGTGATACCCCCAATGAGTGAAATGATAATCTGGTGCAGGGCAGCCATAGGTCTGAGAGGACAGAACTACCAAGCTGTAGTAGAACCCCACCATTCAGAACATAGACCTACACTTATGACTGCTAGGGGAGTAGTGGAAGTGGTGAATGGAAGAGTACCGGTACGGCTCCTCAACTGGGGAGATGATGAGGTAAACTTACCCCGTTATGCAACCATTGCTAAACTACATGCTGTCGACAATAATTCTATTCTCCCGGCTGAGTCCTTAGACTCCCGCCAAATAGCGGAGGACAATGACCCGGCAACCCAGGTGGCGGAATGGTGTCAGCAACTCCATGTTGGGACGGACACCACTCCCGCTCACCAGAAGCAAGGGGTATTACGGGTGGTACAAGAGTACGCTCAAGTGTTTAGCAAGCATCCACTTGATTTTGGGATAATTAAGGGAGTACAACATCATATCCCTACAGGCAGTCATCCTCCCATCAAAGAGCGGTACAGGCCTATACCCCCAGCCCATTATCAGAAGGCTAAAGAAATGTTGCGAGATATGAAAGAAGCCGGAGTAATCAGGGATAGTTGTAGTCCCTGGGCAGCACCTCTAGTCCTGGTTAGAAAAAAAGATGGTAGCTTGAGAATGTGTGTGGATTACAGGCAGGTGAACCGCATAACACATAAAGATGCATACCCGTTACCACGTATAGAGGAATCATTAGCTGCTCTGAAAACGGCTAACTACTTTTCTACCCTCGATCTGACTAGTGGGTACTGGCAAGTGGCTGTGGCTGAGGAGGATCGTGAGAAAACGGCTTTCACCACCCCAATGGGGCTCTGTGAGTTCGACAGAATGCCGTTTGGGCTCAGCAGTGCCCCAGGAACATTTCAGAGAGTGATGGAGAACTGCCTGGGACATCTCAATTTTGAAACCGTGCTGCTATACCTAGACGACGTCATCGTGTACTCCAAGACATATGAGGACCATCTGAAGCACCTGGCAGAAGTATTTGAGTCCCTGTCCAGGTACGGGATGAAGTTGAAACCCTCAAAATGCCATCTACTCAAACAGAAGGTACAATACTTGGGGCACATCGTCAGTTCGGAAGGAGTAGCGCCGGACCCAGAGAAAGTCACTGCTATCCAGAAGTGGCCGGAGCCGAAGAACCTCAAGGAAGTGCGACAGTTCCTGGGACTCACGGGTTACTACAGAAGGTTCGTGAAAGATTACACGAAGAAGGCAGCCCCTTTACAGGACCTCCTAGTAGGACAATCCCTAAAGAGCAGAAACCCTCCCTTTAATTGGGGTAAGGAACAGGCTGAAGCATTCCAAAAGATGAAAGAGATCCTTACAGGCGATGAGATCTTGACCTATCCTGATTACAGCCAACCGTTCCTGCTGTACACCGATGCAAGTAATGAAGGTTTAGGAGCAGTTCTCAGTCAGAAGCAGAATGGCCAAGAAAAAGTCATCGCATATGCCAGCAGAAAACTCAGGCCAACTGAGAGGAATCCGGAAAATTATAGCAGCTTCAAGCTGGAGTTTCTGGCGCTGGTCTGGGCCATTACTGAAAGATTTAAGCACTATCTGGCCTCCAACCAGTTCACTGCGTTTACAGACAACAACCCCTTAACGCATCTGGAAACCGCCAAGCTGGGCGCCATGGAGCAGCGTTGGATGGCTCGGTTGTCCAATTACCAGTTTACCATCAAGTACCGGGCAGGCCGAAAGAATGCTAATGCTGACGCATTGTCCCGAATGCCGCATGAATCTGACACGGAAGAAGAATCGGACGACCTGGAAGAAATTGAGCTACCTGCGTTCCATCGAAATGGGTAGTCCACGAGCAGCGAGTCTACAGAAAGCAGCATGGTGCAACGTTAAATCCCTTACCCCATCACAGCTGGAAAGAGACTCAGGACAGCGATCCAGTGGTCAGCCGTATCAAGGAGTTGTTACGACAGGAAGGTTCCTCCTTGGAAAAAGATGCACCTATGTCAGCAAAGCTCCTGTGGAACGAGAGAAGCCGATTGTTCCTATACCGTGAGAAGTTGTGCAGGAGATACGTCAACCCCAGGACCCATGAGATGGTCTGGCAGATAGTGGTCCCCAAGGCAGACGTCCAAATGGTGTTGGAAGCATACCACGATCAAGCAGGACACTTTGGCTGGAGAAAGCTGGAGACCCTGTTGAGGTGCCGTTCTACTGGGTAGGGATGCGTAGCTCCATCGAGAGGTGGTGTCGGAACTGTGGACCCTGTGGTCTCAGAAGAAAGGACTACGGTAGTCAGAAGGCACCCCTGCAACCTATCCGGACGACTCGTCCCTTGGAGATTGTGGCCTTGGACCACGTCAAATTGTCGCCAAGTAGATCTGGATACTCATACGCCTTGTCCATGGTGGACCATTACTCTAGATTTCTGGTGGTTGTTCCAGTTAAGGATCAGACAGCAGTGACGGCAGCAAGAACCTTTCAAGCAAGCTTCTGCAGACCGCATGGGTATCCGGAGCAAGTATTAACTGATCAAGGACCTGCTTTCGAGGCTGACCTATTCAAGGAATTCTGTCACATGTATGGGTGTAAGAAAATTAGAACAACACCATACCATCCTCAAACCAACGGCCTTTGCGAGAAAATGAACCACATTGTCCTTGATTTGTTGAAATCTATACCGTTGGAAGACAGAAATCGGTGGCCGGACTTACTACCTGATTTGGTTGACTTGTATAACCATATACCTGTAAGTTCCACTAACTGCACTCCAGCCTATCTTATGAGAGCAAGGCCCGGAAGACTACCAATGGATTTAGAACTTGGAGTGGTAGAACCGGAGGCAGATGACGCCGTTGAAAACTGGGACATCAATCGGCAAGAGCAATACAGACGAGTGCAAGTCTGTGTAGAAGAAAGTCTCAACAAGACACGGGAAAAACAGGAAGATATTTACAACAGGAATGCTCCTGCCAAGCCTTTGATGCCTGGAGAAGTGGTATTGAAAAGAAAAAGGAAGATGCACAAATTGGACAACCAGTGGGAACAAGAACCCTACGTCGTACAAGATTCCAAATATGACAACAGAAAAGTTTGTATCATCAGTAAGGACGGAGGAAGAACAATATCCACTGTGTCCAGAGACCATTTGAAATTGTGTCCAGAACCCTTAAAGCTTCGTGAAGAGAACCCTGTCGTCAATCGAGAAGAAAGAAAAGAAGAGGTCATACACACGGATCTGGGAGATTTCCCTGCGGATTGGCCCAGACTGGGAGATGCTGTAATCATTCCGGTGTTGCAGTTTTATCAGCCACAAGAGGAAGTTCTACCTCCAGTTGTGCCCATGGTGCCAGTTGAGCCAGTTCAGGAGTTACCTATTCCAGTAACACCTCAGCCTACAGAATCTCAAGAAGGACCATCAGAAGCAGCGCCCCATGCTATGGGATCCCCTGGTGAAGCTGACTCACACCGCCCAGCCATCAGTACGCTTGCCAGATCCATAGAAAGATTGAGACAGTTCTATAGTTTGCCGTTACGCAGAGCAGGTAGATCACAGACTAATATACCTGAAGCTACTCCACGTAGATCAGAGCGAACCACGAAAGGGAAGATACCTATTCGATATCAACAGTAATTCTAGCAAAATAATGTATTTTAACTAGAAAAAGTTTACCCTATGTGAATATTGTAAAAAGTATTGTTATGGTATTGTGCATTACTAATTAGGAGGAATAATGGACTTCGAGGCTGTGGACTATGTCAGCCCAGAACTGATAATGTATATAGTTGCACTTTATGCATTCTCGTGGTTCTATATCCAACTGTAACAATTACCTCTGAACATAAAACCCGTGTGGTGTGGCACTGAGCGAGGTCTGCAGCCAGATGTCCTGCAGCCCACCCAGGACCCACGTTGAAGGTTTGGTGCGGGTCCTTCACAAGAATACTGTTTGATATGACATATTTATTGAAAGTATGTTTTTGTATTTTTCTATGTCCATTGTACATAATGCAACGTTTAAGAATTTCTCACCTCCCTGCTGGGAAGAGTTTGATGTTAAATGTTAAATGTTTAAATGCAAAACGAAAATGTCTTTCTTTTTATTTTCACAGCCCGGGAGTGCTGTATTTTACCAAGGGGGAATGTGTAGCCCTGGTATGTAAGGCACACAATACCGGGAAGATGAGTGGAGAGGTAACGGTTAAGGCTCGACATCACTCATATACATTTCAGACACACCCAGCAGGGGTGTATAGGGGAGTGTCCTGTAGCACAGTGCAGTCTGAAAGTTCTCCTGTGAGCGTGCAGAGAGGGAGGACGTGTGCCTTTGGAGAGCCGAGATCTCCTGTCAACACAGGGAGACGGTTCAAAAAGTGGAGGCTAGTACGGATGATCGGATATTATCCTAGTCTAGTCAGTGCTGATATTAAGAGTGCGAGCAGGGCGAAGGGCTCAGTGGAAGGAATTCTAGAAGTGCCTTAAGGATTGGACTATCCTGCATTAGTCACCGGTCGCTGGGGACCGAAGTGTCGCTACAGCTTCAGGCGTAGTGATAGGAAAAACCAGAGGTTCGCTGGACTTCAAGTCACAGGAACAAGCCCTTTCTGTCAGTAAGAAACCAGGGTCAGGTAGAACAAGAACTTTGAGTCAGTGCACGACAAGAGAAGGAACTTAGTTCTATCCATTAGAAGACTCGACCACTATGCTGACCGGGCAGTACAGCTACAGAATTAGCTGGAGATTTTGAGTGAACTTAGCTTTATGCAGGTTGGACTCGTTACATGGAAAGTAAAGGAGGCCTCTAACCTGTTCAGCTGTTATCTCGAAGCACATTCTCCACCCCGACCAGCTCCCCGGGACCTGCCTAAACATATGACAAGTAAAAGGTATGGAAAGAAGCTTTATTGTCTGAGACTGTGTCATTTATCCACATCTCCTTACTACAATCACCGTAGACTCAGAGGGACAGTCCCACCTGTGGGGGACCCAACACCTAGCTGCTATAACATCCCCTCAGAGTTCTGTTCAGCAGCGCTGGTCTCAGTGATCAGACAACCACAGGTGGCGTCACGAACTGTTATATACTAATCCCCTGTAAATAATATTCCCCAACATACGCCGGACCGCCAGGGCCACAGACCGAGCCACCGCTATCCGTGACAACCCCATAGACTTCCATGGGCTCGGCTCTGGGTACCCCATTGCCCTGGTAACCCACAATTGTGGTGCGTGGTCGCGACAACTGCACAAAAGAAGTGACATGCTGCGGATATAAATCCGCACCCAATTCCGCGCGGAAAAATCCGCAGCATGTGCACTGCGTTTTTTGTTTAACATTGAATCTAATGCTACTATACATCACTTGCAGTTCTGCTGCGGATCTGCAGCGGAAAATCCGCTGCGGATCCGCAGCAGAATCCGCAACGTGTGCACATAGCCTCAGGCATATTTTTGATCTGAGTGCAATCCAAAAAACGTCAGATCTCACTCAGACCAATGCTATTCTATGGGGACATACATATGTCCAATTTTTTTTTCTCAGACAGAGCTAGTATGGGGAAAAAAATTGCAGCATGTCAGAGTTTGATCCAATATTTGGATCACCCTCGGCCATGCTAGTCAATGAGTGCATGGAAACCATCGACTGCACTCTGATGATATCCGAGTGCCATCTAATTTGAATGGATTGACAGAATGAAGAAGGTGGAGAAATGTTTTTCTCCATCTTCTCCTCATCCGAGAGAATTAGATGTCACTATGATTGCTCTTTGATCAACTTTGGTCAGAGCTTGATCAGAGTGTAATTTGCATGATCAACCCGATTCTCTCGAATGAGAGAATATACGTTCATCCGACCCTATCTAAGGTCACATCAGCGTATATTCTCTCATTTGAGAGAATCGGATCGATTATGCAAATCACACTTTGAATAGAATAACATTGATATATTTTGTCGGATTACGCTAGGCCAAAAGTACAGTCATCTGCACCTGCCCTAAAGATGGGTTATTACAGTCCAAAAAAAAGCACTTGAAGCTAAGTTTTTAAGAAAACTTAAACCCAACACCTAGCTGCTATAACATCCCCTCAGAGTTCTGTTCAGCAGCGCTGGTCTCAGTGATCAGACAACCACAGGTGGCGTCACGAACTGTTATATACTAATCCCTGTAAATAATATTCCCCCAACATACGCCGGACCGCCAGGGCCACAGACCGAGCCACCGCTATCCGTGACAACCCCATAGACTTCCATGGGCTCGGCTCTGGGTACCCCATTGCCCTGGTAACCCACAATTGTGGTGCGTGGTCGCGACAAAAACTTGGCGTCACGAACAGGATCCGAAACTTGCAGCATTGCGAGCCCTGTGTGCCTGTGGAGTGTTTTGGTGAAAAAGACTGTTGCTGTTGTTTGGCGCCAAATACCGCCATATTTGCCGCCATATTCGCGCCCTAGGGCGCTGGAGAAGAAGGTGGGCGTACCTGAAAGAGTGCGCAAAGTCTCGGACACGCCCCCGGCTCTGACTCAGCGGCAGGTCCTGCGACAGGAAGTGGACGCTCTGACATCAGAGCGCCTGCGACGAAGGTCCTGTCCCCACTGCTGTGCCTGTGGAATAGCAGCTTCTGAAACCGGTAGGCTCCGTTTAACCAAGGGGGCGCTAATATGTCACAACAACCGGTCGACAGTGCGGCCCCAGCCGGAGGCCCCGACCCCGCACCGCGTGGCATTGTAGCGCCAGATGGGGGCGCAGGCCCAGCACCCAGTCCGGTAGTCCCGCTCATGCCACTAACGCTCCCATATATGCCTGGGGCGAAATGGCTTCCCCAGTACAGCGGTGAGCCAGGCACTTTAGCAGGATTCAAGCGGAAGTTATGCAGCATCCTAGAAATGTACTCCATGCCTGAGAGACAAAAAGCTGCTGTGCTGATAGGGCAGCTAACTGGCGCTGCTGAGAGGGAAGTGGAGACCTGGGATACCGTTGATCAGGAGTCGGTACCTGCGATCCTCTTTAAGCTACATGCCATGTTTGAAGACCGCACAGAAACGGATCTCCGGATGGCCTTCTACCACTGTTCACAGCAGCCAGGTGACAGCATCAGGGACTACGCTTGCCGACTACAAGGAGCCCTGAGAGCCCTTAAGCAGATTAATAATATAAATGCTATCGACGAAAATAAGATGCTGAAAGAACAATTTGTACAGGGGTTGAGATCCCAAGAGGAACGCAGAACTGTAAACTGGTGGTCCTTAGATCATCCTGATGCTACCTTTGATGCCCTAAAAGACATGGCAATAAAAGGGCTGCGACCCCTGGGCAAACCTGAGGTGTCAACCCAACATCACCAGGGTGAAGTCACTCTGGAACCGGCAGTACCCCCCTTTTCCCCGCTAGTGGCAGAAGCCAAAACGCAGGTGACACCCCCTAGTGAATTGGACTGTCTGCGCTCAGAGGTGCGCCAGCTGACTAAAAATCTGGCTGCTGTGATGAGTGCCCTGCAGCTGCAGAAAGAGGAAGAAGGGAAGATTTTATTAGCTGACTGCCCAGAAGACGTCCCGTGGATGAACCGGAGAAGAAGGAAGACGTCGCCCCCCCCGGAGGAGGACAACGCCACCCCCAGGAGCGACCTCTGATCAACACCCTCATCGTCGGGAGATCACCTGTTACCGTTGCAACCGGAAAGGTCATATGTCTCCACAGTGTCCTTTAAACGGGCAGAACCTGGGTCCGAGGGCCAACACCCAGGAGGAGATCCGTCAGGCCCCCTAGACTGGAACCGCAGGTATGTGGGTGGGCGACCCTACCTGTCTATCATTCTAGATGGTATTGCAGTTCCGGCATTGTTAGACACTGGGTCTCAGGTGACCTAATACCTGATGCCCTATATACGAAGTTCTGGTCTATGGATAGTCTTCAACCCCCGAGCCCTGACTTTACCGTGTATGCTTCTAATGGTCTTCCTGTAGAAGTACTTGGGACAAAATGTGTGGATGTGAAAGTGGGCAGAGAGGAGTTGAAAGACCAGGGGCTTCTAGTAGTAAAGACTGTAAATGAAGAGAACGGTTTAAATATAATTTTGGGTACTAACATTATCAGTAACTGTCTGGGAGAAGTTGTGTTCTTACTCCAACAGCTCGCTGAAATTGCCAGACCAAGGCAGAAGGGAGTGATCCAGAGAGAGATCCGGGCCCTGATGTGTCAGCAGCAAGCGAAGCTTACAGACGGCGAAATTGGTAATGTACGGGTCACTGACTCGAATCCTATTGTGATACCCCCAATGAGTGAAATGATAATCTGGTGCAGGGCAGCCATAGGTCTGAGAGGACAGAACTACCAAGCTGTAGTAGAACCCCACCATTCAGAACATAGACCTACACTTATGACTGCTAGGGGAGTAGTGGAAGTGGTGAATGGAAGAGTACCGGTACGGCTCCTCAACTGGGGAGATGATGAGGTAAACTTACCCCGTTATGCAACCATTGCTAAACTACATGCTGTCGACAATAATTCTATTCTCCCGGCTGAGTCCTTAGACTCCCGCCAAATAGCGGAGGACAATGACCCGGCAACCCAGGTGGCAGAATGGTGTCAGCAACTCCATGTTGGGACGGACACCACTCCCGCTCACCAGAAGCAAGGGGTATTACGGGTGGTACAAGAGTACGCTCAAGTGTTTAGCAAGCATCCACTTGATTTTGGGATAATTAAGGGAGTACAACATCATATCCCTACAGGCAGTCATCCTCCCATCAAGGAGCGGTACAGGCCTATACCCCCAGCCCATTATCAGAAGGCTAAAGAAATGTTGCGAGATATGAAAGAAGCCGGAGTAATCAGGGATAGTTGTAGTCCCTGGGCAGCACCTTTAGTCCTGGTTAGAAAAAAAGATGGTAGCTTGAGAATGTGTGTGGATTACAGGCAGGTGAACCGCATAACACATAAAGATGCATACCCGTTACCACGTATAGAGGAATCATTAGCTGCTCTGAAAACGGCTAACTACTTTTCTACCCTCGATCTGACTAGTGGGTACTGGCAAGTGGCTGTGGCTGAGGAGGATCGTGAGAAAACGGCTTTCACCACCCCAATGGGGCTCTGTGAGTTCGATAGAATGCCGTTTGGGCTCAGCAGTGCCCCAGGAACATTTCAGAGAGTGATGGAGAACTGCCTGGGACATCTCAATTTTGAAACCGTGCTGCTATACCTAGACGACGTCATCGTGTACTCCAAGACATATGAGGACCATCTGAAGCACCTGGCAGAAGTATTTGAGTCCCTGTCCAGGTACGGGATGAAGTTGAAACCCTCAAAATGCCATCTACTCAAAGCAGAAGGTACAATACTTGGGGCACATCGTCAGTTCGGAAGGAGTAGCGCCGGACCCAGAGAAAGTCACTGCTATCCAGAAGTGGCCGGAGCCGAAGAACCTCAAGGAAGTGCGACAGTTCCTGGGACTCACGGGTTACTACAGAAGGTTCGTGAAAGATTACACGAAGAAGGCAGCCCCTTTACAGGACCTCCTAGTAGGACAATCCCTAAAGAGCAGAAACCCTCCCTTTAATTGGGGTAAGGAACAGGCTGAAGCATTCCAAAAGATGAAAGAGATCCTTACAGGCGATGAGATCTTGACCTATCCTGATTACAGCCAACCGTTCCTGCTGTACACCGATGCAAGTAATGAAGGTTTAGGAGCAGTTCTCAGTCAGAAGCAGAATGGCCAAGAAAAAGTCATTGCATATGCCAGCAGAAAACTCAGGCCAACTGAGAGGAATCCGGAAAATTATAGCAGCTTCAAGCTGGAGTTTCTGGCGCTGGTCTGGGCCATTACTGAAAGATTTAAGCACTATCTGGCCTCCAACCAGTTCACTGCGTTTACAGACAACAACCCCTTAACGCATCTGGAAACCGCCAAGCTGGGCGCCATGGAGCAGCGTTGGATGGCTCGGTTGTCCAATTACCAGTTTACCATCAAGTACCGGGCAGGCCGAAAGAATGCTAATGCTGACGCATTGTCCCGTATGCCGCATGAATCTGACACGGAAGAAGAATCGGACGACCTGGAAGAAATTGAGCTCCCATGCGTTCCATCGAAATGGGGTAGTCCATGAGCAGCGAGTCTACAGAAAGCAGCATGGTGCAACGTTAAATCCCTTACCCATCACAGCTGGAAAGAGACTCAGGACAGCGATCCAGTGGTCAGCCGTATCAAGGAGTTGTTACGACAGGAAGGTTCCTCCTCGGAAAAAGATGCACCTATGTCAGCAAAGCTCCTGTGGAACGAGAGAAGCCGATTGTTCCTATACCGTGAGAAGTTGTGCAGGAGATACGTCAACCCCAGGACCCATGAGATGGTCTGGCAGATAGTGGTCCCCAAGGCAGACGTCCAAATGGTGTTGGAAGCATACCACGATCAAGCAGGACACTTTGGCTGGAGAAAGCTGGAGACTCTGTTGAGGTGCCGATTCTACTGGGTAGGGATGCGCAGCTCCATCGAGAGGTGGTGTCGGAACTGTGGACCTTGTGGTCTCAGAAGAAAGGACTACGGTAGTCAGAAGGCACCCCTGCAGCCTATCCGGACGACTCGTCCCTTGGAGATTGTGGCCTTGGACCACGTCAAATTGGCGCCAAGTAGATCTGGATACTCCTACGCCTTGACCATGGTGGACCATTACTCTAGATTTCTGGTGGTTGTTCCAGTTAAGGATCAGACAGCAGTGACGGCAGCAAGAACCTTTCAAGCAAGCTTCTGCAGACCGCATGGGTATCCGGAGCAAGTATTAACTGATCAAGGACCTGCTTTCGAGGCTGACCTATTCAAGGAATTCTGTCACATGTATGGGTGTAAGAAAATTAGAACAACACCATACCATCCTCAAACCAACGGCCTTTGCGAGAAAATGAACCACATTGTCCTTGATTTGTTGAAATCATACCGTTGGAAGACAGAAATCGGTGGCCGGACTTACTACCTGATTTGGTTGACTTGTATAACCATATACCTGTAAGTTCCACTAACTGCACTCCAGCCTATCTTATGAGAGCAAGGCCCGGGAGACTACCAATGGATTTAGAACTTGGAGTGGTAGAACCGGAGGCAGATGACGCCGTTGAAAACTGGGACATCAATCGGCAAGAGCAATACAGACGAGTGCAAGTCTGTGTAGAAGAAAGTCTCAACAAGGCACGGGAAAAACAGGAAGATATTTACAACAGGAATGCTCCTGCCAAACCTTTGATGCCTGGAGAAGTGGTATTAAAAGAAAAAGGAAGATGCACAAATTGGATAACCAGTGGGAACAAGAACCCTACGTCGTACAAGATTCCAAATATGACAACAGAAAAGTTTGTATCATCAGTAAGGACGGAGGAAGAACAATATCCACTGTGTCCAGAGACCATTTGAAATTGTGTCCAGAACCCTTAAAGCTTCGTGAAGAGAACCCTGTCGTCAATCGAGAAGAAAGAAAAGAAGAGGTCATACACACGGATCTGGGAGATTTCCCTGCGGATTGGCCCAGACTGGAGATGCTGTAATCATTCCGGTGTTGCAGTTTTATCAGCCACAA
Organism: Oophaga sylvatica; assembly: GCA_033576555.1. Classification (NCBI taxonomy): domain Eukaryota; kingdom Metazoa; phylum Chordata; class Amphibia; order Anura; family Dendrobatidae; genus Oophaga; species Oophaga sylvatica. The sequence goes on along the minus strand of JARQOD010000003.1, from coordinate 507,299,172 downwards.
GAGGAAGTTTACCTCCAGTTGTGCCCATGGTGCCAGTTGAGCCAGTTCAGGAGTTACCTATTCCAGAACACCCCCAGCCTACAGAATCTCAAGAAGGACCATCAGAAGCAGCGCCCCATGCTATGGGATCCCCTGGTGAAGCTGACTCACACCGCCCAGCCATCAGTACGCTTGCCAGATCCATAGAAAGATTGAGACAGTTCTATAGTTTGCCGTTACGCAGAGCAGGTAGATCACAGACCAATATACCTGAAGCTACTCCACGTAGATCAGAGCGAACCACGAAAGGGAAGATACCTATTCGATATCAACAGTAATTCTAGCAAAATAATGTAATTTAACCTAGAAAAAGGTTACCTTATGTGAATATTGTAAAAAGTATTGTTATGGTATTGTGCATTACTAATTAGGAGGAATAATGGACTTCGAGGCTGTGGACTATGCCAGCCCCAGAACTGATAATGTAAATAGTTGCATTTTATGCATTCTCGTGGTTCTATATCAGACTGTAACAACTACCTCTGAACATAAAACCCGTATGGTGTGGCACTGAGTGAGGTCTGCAGCCAGATGTCCTGCAGCCCACCCAGGACCCACGTTGAAGGTTTGGTGCGGGTCCTTCACAAGAATACTGTTTAATATGACATATTTATTGAAAGTATGTTTTTGTATTTTCCTATGTTCATTGTACATAATGTAACGTTTAAGATTTCGTACCTCCCGGATGGGATGAGTTTAATGTTTATTGTTAATGAAAACAAAATGTCTTTCTTCTTGTATTTCACAGCCCGGGAGTGCTGTATTTTACCATGGGGGAATGTGTAGCCCTGGTATGTCAGGCACACAATACCAGGAGGATGGGTGGAGAGGTAACGGTTAAAGGCACGACATCACTCACATACACTCAGACACACCCAGCAGGGGTGTATAGGGGAGTGTCCTGTAGCACAGTGCAGTCAGAGAGTTCTCCTGTGAGCGTGCAGACAGTGGAGTCTGAAAGTTCTCCTGAGAGAGTGGAGAGAGTCAGGACTAGTGCCTGTTGGAGAGCTGAGATTCCTGTCAATACAGAGAGACGGTACAAAAGTGGAGGCTAGTACGGATAACCGAATTTGATCCTAGCCTAGTCAGTGCTGATATTAAGAGTGCGAGCAGGCCGAAGGGCGCAGTAGAAAGAATCCTAGAAGTGCCTTAAGGATTGGACTATCCTGCATTAGTCACCGGTCACTGGAGACCGAAGTGTCACTACAGCTTCAGGCGTAGTGATAGGAAAACCAGAGTCTTACTGGACCTTAGGTCGCAGAAAGCAGCCCTTGGAGTGTCGGTACGTAACTGGAGTCTGGAGAGTGGGAACCTTGAGTCACTGCAGGACAACAGTAGGAACTCAGCTCTCTCACATTATATGGAAGGCTCCGACCACTATGCTGAACGGGCAGTACAGCTAAGGAGTTAGCTGGAGAAATCGGAGTGAACTTAGCTCTATGCAGGTTGGACTCATCATATTGGAAAGTTAAGGAGGCCTCTAACCTGCTCATCCGTTACCTCGAAGCACATCCTCCATCCACCCCAACAGCCTCCCTGGGACCTGCCTTATCATCTGACAAGTAAAAGGTATGGAAAGACACTGGATGGTGTGAGACTGATTCATTTATTTGCACCCTACATCATTAATACCATAGACTTTGAGGGACCAGTCCCACCTGTGGGGGACCCGTCATCTAGCTGCCACAACATCCCCTCAGAGTTCTATTCAGCAGCGCTGGTCTTAGTGACTAGAAAAACTACAGGTGGCGTCACAAACTGTTATATACAAATCCCCTGTAAATAATCCCCCTTTAACGCCTGACCGCCAGGGACACGGAACGAGCCACGCTACCAGTGACATCCCCATAGAAATCTACGGGCTCGGCTCCGAGTACCCCATATCCCTGGAAACCCACAATTGTGGTGCGTGGTCGAGACAACTGTATGTCATGACTGTTTATGTCACAGCTCTCTCGCTTAGTGATTGGATGACCGCGTCATAAAAGACGACGTATTAGCACTCCTTTCCATTGCTCTCGAGCGGAAGCGGTTCATTCAAATCTCCAGCATCGGGCCAGTGCGTCCTGCTAGCCTTCTTTGTAGCTACTGCGATCCAGTTTGTTCCACTATTGCATTTGCTGCAATCCAGTCTGCGCCGTTATTGATCTTTTTTTTTTTTGCGATCCAGTCTGTGCCTCTATTGCATTTTCTGCGATCCAGTCTGTGCCGTTATATTTTTTCTGCGATCCATTTTGTGGCGCTATTGCGTTTCCCTTTTTTTTTTTTTTTTTTTTTCAAGGATCACAAACAAGTCTTGTAAGATAGGTATTTTTTTTTGTAACATTTAATTTTTAATTTTTTTTAAATTAATTTTACAGATCCATTTTAAGATCCCAGCTGTTGTTAACCATTGTCGTCCATCAATTTTTTTTTTTTTGTTTGCCATTGTTTTGTTCTGGCCCGCCCACCACCACCATTTTATGAACCCTGCTGTTTTTACCGTTGTTGTCCATCTATGACTTTTATTTAGGTCTGCCATTGTTTTCTCCTGCTGCGCCCACCACCACCATTTTATGATCCCTGCTGTTTTTACCGTAGTTGTCCATCTATGACTTTTATTTAAGGTACTGCCACACTAAACAATCCCGCTAGCGATCACGATAACGACGCATACTAATGCGATCGCTAGCGGGATTGTTTCTATATCGCTAAATGCGGCCACATTTAGCGATATAGTTAACGACGCTATCGCCGTTAGCGATCTTCTTAACGACTTTAGCGGTACAAAAGTACCGCTAAATCGCTAAGAAAAGGTGCCACACAGCGATTAGATACTTACCCAGCGGGAGCGCCGACGAGAAAATAGGGTCCAGAGCGATTCCAGCGACGAGCGAGATCACAGCAGGAAGCTCGTCGCTGGAAGCTGCCGCACTGAACAACATCGCTAACAGGATCGCTAAATAGTGACGTTTTTTAGCGATCCCGTTAGCGGTATTGTTTAGTGTGGCATACCCTTTAGGTCTGCCATTGTTTTCTCCTGCTGCGCCCACCACCACCATTTTATGATCCCTGCTGTGTTCTATGTTGTATGCTATGTAAGCATTTTATTTAACCATTCTGCCGTTCTCACATAATCCTTTTTTTATTACAGATGGCCGATAAGCATGATTTTCTGCGGGAATTCATCGAGATGTACTGCTTGATGCCTTGCCTGTGGAAAATAAAGTCGGCTGATTACAGCAACAGGCTAAAAAAGAAGGAGGCGTACCAAAAACTGGTGGAGCTGTGCAAAAACCGTTACCCCGATGAACCAGCGGATGAGTCATCGGTCAAAAAACGGATTCAGGCCCTCCGCACTGTTTACAAAAAAGAATTAAACAAAGTACGAAATTCTACCAAGTCTGGAGTCGGGTCTGAAGATGTTTATGTCCCCAAATTGTGGTACTTTGAGCTATTTTCTTTCACAAGGGACCAAGAAGTACCCAGACAAGCGACTTCCATGTTGGCACCAGACCCAGTGATCCAGCCGGACTCCCCTGTCGTACATATAAGTGAGTCGCACACAACCAGGGTTATGGGGTACTCGGCACCGAGCCCGTTGAAGTCTATGGGGAATGTCACAAGTAGCACAGCTCGGTCCGTTGCCCTGGGCGCTCATACAAAGGGGGATATTTACAGGGGATTGTAGTAATAGTTCGTGACGCCACCTGTGGTTTCTGATCGCATTGACCAGCGCTGCAAATGGATCTTCTGAGGGATGTTACAGGGCAGCAAGATGTTATGTCTCCCACAGGTGAGACAGTTCCCTCAAAGTCTATGGTGATGCAGGGTGCAGGTAATAAGTCAGTCACACACAAGCCAGTCTCTTTCCATACCTTTACTGATGAAGGTTGCAGGTATGTCCCGGGAAGCTGCTCAGGGTGGAGTATGTACATCCAGGTAATCGCCAAGTAGGTTTAAGGCCTCCTTTCCCTTTTAAAGTGTATGAGTCCTAACTTGCGTGAAGTCAAGTTTAACTCTAAGCAAGACAGCTTCGCCCGGCCAACATTGTGGTGGAAGTCTTCTTTTGGCAAGAACTAAGTCTATATGGCTGCGCACGCCTGACTCCTGTTCTCCCTGACCCCAGTTACGTATCGGCACTTAGGGCTACCCTCTGCGACTTGAAGTCCAGCAGGGATTCCGGTTTTTCTCTCACTAGCCGTAAAGGTTCTAGCAATACTTCGGACCCGGTGTCCGGTTAAGTTGAGTGAAGGTGCTCTGTCACCGAAGTCACTCCTTCCTTGGGTCACCACTCGCCCGTCGCCCTACTCTCACCATTAACATAAGCACGGGGTAGCAGTAGGTGTAGTCATTAGCTTCCTTCCTTCCAAAGCTCACTGACCATTTCTCAGTCAACTCGATGTTCTGATAACTGTAGTCCCCTTCCTTCTGTTCCTTCATAAACTCTGTCCAGAGCGGCTATCAGGACCTTCCGTCAGACTGATTTCATGCTCACTCCGAGAGTCACTTTCCACGTTCATAGGGTACTAGCAGTCAAGATGTTCTGAGATAACAGCTTGCAATCTTTCATCCTCTGTCTCATCTGACAGGAAATCTCCGTCTCTGTCTCTCCTCTCTCTAGCTCAGACTGAGCTCTGACAGGAATCCTCTCACTCCGGTGTCCTGAGGAGAACTCATCTGTCTGAGGTACAACCAACAACTAACATGACTGTCTGGCTAGAATGCCTACTGCTGCATTTCTCCACACCCCTATAACCTGAATCTAAAGGGGCTCCCTCTGGTGGCTCCTAGGGAAGTGTGAGATGTGAATGAATATCAGGTTTTTGTAATTACCTTTTTGTGCATTCTCCTGGGAACATGTGTACCAAGCGCAGCTGGGCCACACATAAGTACCTTTGTATTAAAACACATTTTAATGTACATGCCAAAGTGGACTTGAAATTAAAAATATAATTGTGAAATGTAGATAAAATGGCTGAATTTATCCCTTCATGTACTGATAATTTATCTAGCTCAACGGTTGAGGTCTATCCATTTACAAGTGCCGTTTTCACATTTTTGCTGTATTTGGGTGATATAGTGTGAAGATAAATTTCTTTTTCTTTGTGATTTAACATTCATTTTTTGTTCATGCAGGACAGAGAAGAGGCTGTCTCCACACCTCCGACTGAAGAAGACAGCATGGCGTTGGTCCAAGACGACGAAGTAGTTGAGCCACCAACCTCATCTGTGCGGAGCCGGCTTACATTTTCTGGCAGAAAAAGGAAGGCTCCCACCTCGGCTACTCCAGAACTGATTGAAATTGCCAAAAAAGTCCTTACGGCGGAAAAAGACCAACCAAAAATCACAGGGTTTGCTTACTATGCTAATGAGAAGACTGGATCCAATACAGCGGGTTCATGCTGAGAGACTCATGCTTGAGGTCCTGAGTCAAGCAACATTAGGAAACCTTGATAACAGTTATGTCGTCACGGCCAGACAGCACAACCCGGAGTACTCATGGCCAAACAATCCTGTGCCGAACCCAATTGGGATAAATCCACCAAACCCAAACGTTGTTGCTCCACCTTATTTTTATACACTGCCGAGGCAACGTGGTAATGGCAACGAGATATGTTACCAGCAGCTGTAGTTTTTAAAATATTTTCAAAAGTTTTTTGTTGTCTATTTTTTTTTTACATTGTTACATTTTTTTAATAAAAATCTTATTTATCTAGTGAATTGTGGTCTTTTATTCTTATTAATGTCAACAATTTTGTTGACAACTATTAAAAATTTGTATTTTTATTACATCTACTTGTTTCTACTTGTCACACACGGGGTCATGGGAGTACCAGCAGTGATAGGAGTTCCAGCATTGGTAAAAAATGTAATGAAAAAAATTTAAAAAATTAACAACATTTCTTTTAAAGGCCCTGGTCACACTAGCGCTAAAACCTTATAATAAAAAATAATACACCACAGCTGCGTATATAAACTTAATATATATAATATATATTTTTTGCATATATATCATAATATATATCATTGTAAGAAAAAATTAAAAATAAAAAAACAATAAAATACAAATAATATTAATACAAAAAAACAAAACAAAAAAAAAAATTATCTACTGACCCTCCTTTCTAGGGCAGCCAGAAACCTCTCCAGCATCACCCCGTGTTGATGCATGGCTGCCATCATCCGACGGTGTGACATCCGCAGGTCCTGGGCAGTGGGGATTTCTGTGGAGGTAATGGTAACAGTTAACAGGGAATTCTGTTGCAATATCAACATGTACATGTTACACGTTCGCTGTGCACTTACAGTTTTGGGGCGACTGCAGTTCGTATACTTTTCATATACTCCTTTTATTACACATGCATACTAATCTGTGTTTCTTTCATCTCAGAGCCGGTTGTACTGAATTTGGCATCCTTTGGGCACAAGCACTGTCTGGATGGACACTCTTTATGACGGACTTTCTACACAGTCCGTAGCCACTCCTCCGAATGTCCCTCCACTCACCAGTACCGCCCAGCACACTGTGGAACGCACCAGTCATCATGAGTGGAACGCACGGCCATGCGTTTCCGCCCACGTCACCTCCCAACTTAGTACTTCTCCTCTCTTTTCTCTTATTGGCTGTCCATAGTCACATGCCCTCTCCGCACTTCCTATAACTAACAGGAAGTGGCCGACTATCACCGGCGTACAACAAGCGGTGGATACCGCGTTCTTACTGCCGAAGCTGACGCCCTTCTCCTCACAGGTTTGCTATCTACGGTATTTCCTTTTTCCCACCATTGAGCTCACAATCGGTTCATATCACTTATTGCATCCTAATGTCGCACAGGTATTACACCTTATCTGGACTTCTTACAATTATGCATGGATCCCCCATGCTGATCAGTGGTAGGCATTACCGTTTATATACTCCACGCACTGTCTTGATATTTCCTTTCATCTAATACCAGCACGTGCCAATTTTCTAGCATAAGCACATGTTTTCTACCCTCCGTTTCTCACAGTGTCTCTATGAAAAATCCGATTTGATGTGTCCATATCGTTCAAATCTAACAAACAGGGGTATGTGTTCCTCTTATTTCTATGCACAAGACCGCCTATGTCTCTCCTCTATTAAGATTCTCTATGCATTATATCTCTATGAAGTCTGTTCACCAAGATAATTTTTGGAATCTTGTTATTAAGCAGGTGTTTTTCCATATATACTTATTTTCCAGTTATGTTCCTTTGTTTAAAAAAGAATTTTTGTTTAGAAAAACTCTTTATTTTTTTTTCTTTACAATTTATTACAGTAGCTGATGAAGGTCGTGTAGACCGAAACGTCCCCCTGTATATTGCTTTTACTTTGGACCACAATAAATTTCCTTCTTCTTGTTCACCACATTAAGTTGAGTGCAGAGTCTCTTTTCTCTTCCTGCAGTTCCCCTGAAGACCCACTTACGGCCCATCCAGAACCTGCGGCACCGCCGGCTAGGGAAACACAGAAAAATATATATATCACAACAGCCCTTAAACATTTTATGACCTAACAAAGTTGTCAAACTTGTGCTTAAATTACCTGAAGGCGAGCCTGCATACGCGTCACGGAGTGACGCTGGAGAGAATCCTAGAGGGGATGGGGATAGGGATGGGGATGATGACCCCAAAAGTGGAGGCGGGGTAGGTGCAGGTGAAGGGGTGCCTGGACACGGTGATGCCCCTGGTGATGGCGCTGCGGGGGCTGCGGGGGACGGTGGTGCAGGTGAAGGTGGTGCTGCAAATAAAAAATACAATTCAGTGAAATAATCCTTCTACAAACCCCGTCACTGCTGTACTCCCATCACTACTGGTACTCCCGTCACGGCCAGTACTTCCGTCAATGCCTGTAACCCCCTTACTATTGGTACTCGTCAACACTGCTCCACCGCTGTGACATCTTCCGCATTTCCTGACAAGTCCAGAGTAGAGCAGTGCCCGGCGAGGAGAGGTCTTTCCTTTGTATTTAATGTTTGGAGCAATATATGGGGAGCATTATACACTGGAGAATTATATATGGGGCCCATCATATACTAGAGCATCATATGGAGTTCATTATTTATGGAACATCACATTTATATATGGAGCATCATATGGAGCACATATGGGCCCATTCTGTATGGCGCACTATGTGGTGCCCATAATACTGTATGGAGGACTATACTGTCCGTAACCCCATCACTAATGGTACTCCCGTCACTGTCCGTAACCCCATCACTGCCAGTACTTCCGTCAATGCCTGTAACCCCATCACTACTGGTAGTCCCGTCACAGCCTTAACCTAGCCTCTCCAGATACCCTCACCAACACTCACCACGATGCCTGCGAGGCTGTGCACGGATGCTGGCGACCCTATCGCTCGACCGGTAGCGCAGGTCCGCCAGCTTCTTCCTTATCTGCTTTGTAGTCCTCTGCACCCCGAACCGCCGAGTAAGGCCCCTCTGGATCCAGCGCAGGACTGCCTTTTTGTGATGCATGGGACGCGCCGTCGGGATGCTGCACCCATTGTCCCATGCATCACTTTTCCTTATGAGGTAACGCACCTCAGCATCCCCCCAGGCTGCTGCACGCTGCCTTGCCACCATAGTCACAAGATCTAAATAACGCCGCATGAACGACGCCAGCGTCGTGACGTCACAACGTACGTACGCTATAAACTAATCGCACTTACGACGCAAGACGCTATTGCGATCACAAAGTGACCGCACCAACAACACACAGACACGCGACGCCATTGCGATCGCAATGTTACAGGTCCTAGCCAGGCGACCCAGCCACGCCAACATGAGACGCCATTGCGATCGCAAAGCTACAGGTCCCAGCTAGGCGCCCCAGCCACACAGACATGACACGCCATTGCGATCGCAAAGTGACAGTTTGTGCTGCTATTGCGTTTGTCCCGAATTGCCATTTATTATTGCTGAGGTGATGTGGCCAGCAATCGGAGCTGAGGGGCGTTACTAAAGAAAACCTAGTCCCGCCTGCGCCGCTGTCATATGCGTCACCAACGAGGTCGCTCGTCGTTCACAAAATGTGTCAAACACAGCGATTCAGGCTCACCAGCGGGACGCCAACGATCAAA
>JARQOD010000003.1:507284933-507289948 GCA_033576555.1 Oophaga sylvatica | reverse complement strand
CCATATACACCCAATACAAACAATCATTGGGGAAGCAGCAGGATTCAGAAGAGAAGATGGGATTCTGGAAGAGAACATATATATGAGGCTTGGGATGTTTGGTGTATCACAGGGTATAGATATTGTGCCTGTTACCTCTCTCTACATTACATTGTATTATGAATGTTAGATATACATATGTTATTCCTATATGTACACACTAATATGCAGTGCTTTATGTAGATGCATTCACAACACAGTATGCATTTAGCATAAGCAATATATTGAATATTTGCAGACATTTCTAACAGATATAACTGATATTTAAATGTGCCATATATACAATATATTTTCTTTTTTGGTATAATATAGCCTAAATGTAGCATATAATATTTCTATATATTATATAACATAGTATTTAGTGTATAAATAGATATACAAGCTAATATAAGTATAGTATATACCATAGGCACAATTGCCCTCAGTGTGAGGCATATAGCAATGAGACATATGATACAACATACACTGTATACATGATTCCATATAGTCTATAAGAGTATCAGATATCTAATAATAATAATGTAATAAACTCCAAAAAAACATACTGATAGGGAATCTAGATTGTGAGCCCCATCGGGGACAGCGACGGCAATGTGTGTAAACTGTAAAGACTGCGGAATATGTTTAGCGCTATATAAAAATAAAGATTATTATTATTATTAATAAAGTTCTGATAATAACTGTCTGCTATGTGTGCCATGGGACAGAATGTGCAGGTGGCAGACATTATGGAGAGAAGTGGAGGGAGGATGAATGTCCTTGTTGTGGACACTGCTCCCATTTATCTTCCCTGCTTGTGTGACATGATGGTGACAACAGGGCTTCCACATGGCCATAGAGCAGGGGATCCAGGGAAGAGCAGAAAGTCAAGATTGTCTCTTTATTTATGTGACTTTGTGAACTTTTGAGGGATTGCAGTACTGAAGCTGCTGCCATTCTCCCAGCCCACAGGCTGCTCCAGGAAAGAGAGGAAAGAGCCGAGTTCTGCTTTGAAATCTCGCTTTTCAATCAAGCTGTCTGGGAAGAGAAAAGCTGCTTTTTTCACATTGGAAATAAAACGCTAAATGATAACCATAAAGCAATGTCATTGAAGGCGTCCTGTCACTTGTGCTACAAGGGAAAGTGTCAGCCATTCAATAGGTAATGAATAAACAAAGCGGGGAGAGGTGTGAGAGTGGAAGCTGGGTGACATCGCCTTCCAAATCACTGCCTCCACTTATCGAAAAACTTCTGCTCTGCTGCAAAATCGATTAGGACAAATTGCACTGGTCACAGGGAAAAATACAGACTGCAAGGCCACATATCAGAGAGAAAGGGGCTGCCAGGGGGACATCTAATGTGTCATGTGCAATTAGAGGACGGCCGGGCTGCGGTGATGGAGGCACAGAGTCAGGGGGATTGGGAACCCCAGGAATGAGCACAGTGACAAGGACTGGGAACCCCAGGAATGAGCACAGTGACCAGGACTGTGAACCCCAGGTATGAGCACAGTGACAAGGACTGGGAACCCCAGGAAATGAGCACAGTGACAAGGACTGGGAACCCCAGGAATGAGCACAGTGACCAGGACTGTGTACCCCAGGAATGAGCACAGTGACCAGGACTGTGTAACCCAGGAATGAGCACAGTGACAAGGACTGGGAACCCCAGGAATGAGCACAGTGACAAGGACTGGGAACCCCAGGAATGAGCATAGTGACCAGGACTGGGAACACCAGGAATGAGCACAGTGACCATTACTGGGAACACCAGGAATGAGCACAGTGACCAGGACTGTGTAGCCCAGGAATGAGCACAGTGACCAGGACTGTGTACCCCAGGAATGAGCACAGTGACCAGGACTGTGTAGCCCAGGAATGAGCACAGTGACCAGGACTGTGAATCCCAGGAATGAGCACAGTGACCAGGACTGGGAACACCAGGAATGAGCACAGTGACCAGGACTGTGAAACCCAGGAATGAGCACAGTGACCAGGACTGTGAACACCAGGAATGAGCACAGTGACCAGGACTGTGAACCCCAGGAATGAGCACAGTGACAAGGACTGTGTAACCCAGGAATGAGCACAGTGACCAGGACTGTGTAACCCAGGAATGAGCACAGTGACCACGACTGTGAACCCCAGGAATCAGCACAGTGACCAGGACTGTGAACCCCAGGAATGAGCACAGTGACAAGGACTGTGAACCCCAAGGAATGAGCACAGTGACCAGGACTGTGTAACCCAGGAATGAGCACAGTGACCAGGACTGTGAACCCCAGGAATGAGCACAGTGACCAGGACTGTGTACCCCAGGAATGAGCACAGTGACCAGGACTGTGTAACCCAGGAATGAGCACAGTGACCAGAACTGTGTACCCCAGGAATGAGCACAGTGACCAGGACTGTGAACCCCAGGAATGAGCACAGTGACCAGGACTGTAAACCCCAGGAATGAGCACAGTGACAAGGACTGTGAACCCCAGGAATGAGCACAGTGACCAGGACTGGGAACCCCAGGAATGAGCACAGTGACCAGGACTGGGAACCCCAGGAATGAGCACAGTGACCAGGACTGTGTACCCCAGGAATGAGCACAGTGACCAGGACTGGGAACCCCAGGAATGAGCACAGTGACCAGAACTGTGTACCCCAGGAATGAGCACAGTGACCAGGACTGTGTAGCCCAGGAATGAGCACAGTTACCAGGACTGTGAACCCCAGGAATGAGCACAGTGACCAGGAGTGTGTACCCCAGGAATGAGCACAGTGACCAGGACTGTGTAGCCCAGGAATGAGCACAGTGACCAGGACTGGGAACACCAGGAATGAGCACAGTGACCAGGACTGTGTACCCCAGGAATGAGCACAGTGACCAGGACTGTGAACCCCAGGAATGAGCACAGTGACCAGGACTGTGTACCCCAGGAATGAGCACAGTGACCAGGACTGTGTAGCCCAGGAATGAGCACAGTGACCAGGACTGTGTAACCCAGGAATGAGCACAGTGACCAGGACTGTGAACCCCAGGAATGAGCACAGTGACCAGGACTGTGTAGCCCAGGAATGAGCACAGTGACCAGGACTGTGTAACCCAGGAATGAGCACAGTGACCAGGACTGTGTACCCCAGGAATGAGCACAGTGACCAGGACTGTGAACCCCAGGAATGAGCACAGTGACCAGGACTGTGAACCCCACGAATGAGCACAGTTACCAGGACTGTGTACCCCTGGAATGAGCACAGTTACCAGGACTGTAAACCCCAGGAATGAGCACAGTGACCAGGACTGTGTAGCCCAGGAATGAGCACAGTGACCAGGACTGGGAACACCAGGAATGAGCACAGTGACCAGGACTGTGAACCCCAGGAATGAGAACAGTGACCAGGACTGTGAACCCCAGGAATGAGCACAGTGACCAGGACCGTGGGCCTTCAAATGTGTGACATAATTTTCATGTGCACTTCTTCTTGTGTTATGTATGTTAACCCTTCTCATGTACAGCACCATGGTCTCAATGGTGCTCTAAAAATAAATTTTATATATATATATATATATATATATATATATATACAGGGTCGGACTGGCCCACCGGAGAACCGGAGGATTCTCCGGTGGGCCCTGGCATCTGGGGGGATCTGGCACCTGCTGGCATACAGGGGCCAGTTGCCTAGGGCCCCCGCTGCTCCAGGGGCCCCCAGCCAGTGGCGTGTCGCTAATAGCGGCACACCACACAGCTGCCATGGGGGCCCCGTGCCAGCGGAGCAGCAGTGGGTGACAGGAGGCAGGAGCCCCTGTCCCCGCTGCTAAAGAGAAATGAATATTCACTGCTTCCCACGCCCACATGGGCGTGGGAAGCAGTGAATATCATTACTTACCTGTCACCCGCTTCAACCGCTGAGCGCTGCTGTGTCATCACATCCTCTCTTGCTGTGATGTTCAGGCAGAGGGCGCGATGACGTCATTAGTGAGCGCCGCGCCCCCTGCCTGATCATTCACTGCCGGAGGACCGAAGACAGCGGCGCTCAGCAGTGGACCCGGTGACAGGTAAATATCGCAGGTGCCGGGGCCCTGAGCCAGTGGTGACACCGGCACCTGTCCCAAATAGGGCGCCGGTGTCCCCGCCTGCTCAGGACACCAGCACCTGGCCCCCAGCGATGAGAGGTGAGTATGTCTCTTTTTTTTTTTTTCTGCAGCATCTATGGGGGCACAGTTTGTGGAGCATCTATGGGGGCATAATCTATGGAGGCATAATCTGTGGAGCATTTATGGGGGCATAATCTATGGGGGCATAATCTGTGGAGCATTTATGGGGACATAATCTATGGGGGCATAATCTGTGGAGCATTTATGGGGGCATAATCTGTGGAGCATTTATGGGGGCATAATCTATGGGGGCATAATCTGTGGAGCATTTATGGGGGCATAATCTGTGGAGCATTTATGGGGGCATAATCTATGGGGGCATAATCTGTGGAGCATTTATGGGGGCATAATCTATGGGGGCATAATCTGTGGAGCATTTATAGGGGCATAATCTGTGGAGCATTTATGGGGGAATAATCTAAGGAGCATTTATGGGGGCACAATCTATGGAGCTTCTATGGGGGCATAATCTAAGGAACACTTATGGGGGCATAATCTATGGAGCATCTATGGGGGCATAATCTATGGAGCATCTATGGGGGCATAAGCTAAGGAGCATTTATGGGGGCACAATTTATGGAGCTTCTATGGGGGCATAATCTAAAGAGCATCTATGGGGGCATAATCTATGGAGCTTCTATGGGGGCATAATCTAAAGAGCATCTATGGGGGCATAATCTATGGAGCTTCTATGGGGGCATAATCTATGGAGCATCTATGGGGGCATAATCTAAGGAGCATCTATGGGGGCACAATCTATGGAGCTTCTATGGGGGCATAATCTAAGGAGCATCTATGGGGGCACAATCTATGGAGCTTCTATGGGGGCATAATCTAAGGAGCATCTA
>JARQOD010000003.1:507264933-507279933 GCA_033576555.1 Oophaga sylvatica | reverse complement strand
CTTTTCTGTCTCTGTCTCTCTGTCTGTTTCTCTCTCTCTCTGTCTGTCTCTGTCTCTCTGTCTGTTTCTCTCTCTCTGTCTCTCTGTCTGTTTCTCTCTCTCTCTGTCTGTCTCTGTCTCTCTGTTCTGTTTTCTCTCTCTGTCTCTCACTCTCTCTCTTTCTCTCTCTCTTCTGTAAACTATACCCATCCTCGCCTCTCCCACCACCTCACGGTAATTAATCTTAAATCTTTCACCCCGGGAGGCCGGGCCGGCACACCGAGGAAACAGAGAGCAGTCTCTCCGGTCCTGTAAGGAAAACAGCTGTTCCAAGCACTTTCATGCAAATGAACACAAATGAAGGGTTCAGCTCTTTTTTTCGCAGATTTTTACTGCACTTCATTTATCAATTCCACTTGACAACAAAAGAGAGAAAGAAAGAGAGAGGAGATGTGGGAGAGGAACCGGCCTGTATGGAGAGGGCACCTCCGGGCTGTCAGCCGGCACTCACCCCCCTGCCCACCAGCCAAAGACGAGGAAACCGGCAGGAGCGCGGGAGGAAACCGGCCGCACCGGAATCGCTGAGGTGTGGATGGGAAAAAAGCGTTCTGCAAGACTGCTCAATAAAGAGTGACTGCTTGTCTGGGGAATGCAGTCTATAGATGGCCGAGCCCCTGTCCTGCCGGCCGGACCCTCACTGGTCACACTGAGTGACCTACAATGCTTGGGTCACCATGTCACCCCAAAGAGAGAGGGAAAGGGTTAACACAATCCTTCGTGAAAAACAAGCAAATATATAGGAAAGGGGAAGCACAATTATAGATTTATAATCATAATAAGATATATATTGTCATTGTAAAAACATATATATATATTAGCCCACAAGTGTAGGGTCTTCCCCCCTGTACCTGTATGTTACTATTACTTTGTCCATTGTAATTTCCTTCTACTTGTGTTTTGTGTGTATCCCCACCTCATGAAATCAATGGTCCTCTAAAGATTGATTATATATAAAATATAATATATAATATATATATATATATATATATACAGTACAGACCAAAAGTTTGGACACACCTTCTCATTCAAAGATTCTTCTGTATTTTCATGACTATGAAAATTGTAGAATCACACTGAAGGCATCAAAACTATGAATTAACACATGTGGAATTATACATTACACTTTACAAAAAAGTGTGGAACAGCTGAAAATATGTCTTATATTCTAGGTTCTTCAAAGTAGCCACCTTTTGCTTTGATTACTGCTTTGCACGCAGAAAAGGTGAACGGATGGACTCTACATGCCTGGTTCCCACCGTGAAGCATGGAGGAGGTGGTGTAATGGTGTGGGGTGCTTTGCTGGTGACTCACCCCAAACCATCTCAATTGGGTTCAGGTCTGGTGACTGTGGAGACCAGGTCATCTGGCATAGCACCCCAACACTCTCCTTCTTGGTCAAATAGCCCTTACACAGCCTGGAGGTGTGTTTGGGGTCATTGTCCTGTTGAAAAATAAATGATGGTCCAACTAAACACAAACCGGATGGAATAGCATGTCACTGCAAGATGCTGTGGTAGCCATTCTGGTTCACTATGCCTTCAATTTTGAATAAATCCCCAACAGTGTCACCAGCAAAGCACCCCCACACCATCACACCACCTCCTCCATGCTTCATGGTGGGAACCAGCCATGTAGAGTCCATCCGTTCACCTTTTCTGCGTGCAAAGCAGTAATCAAAGCAAAAGGTGGCTACTTTGAAGAACCTAGAATATAAGGCATATTTTCAGTTGTTTCACACTTTTTTTGTAAAGTGTAATGTATAATTCCACATGTGATAATTCATAGTTTTGATGCCTTTAGTGTGATTCTAAAAAAAAAATTCTACAGTTTTCATAGCCATGAAAATACAGAAAAATCTTTGAATGAGAAGGTGTGTCCAAACTTTTGGTCTGTACTGTATACATATATATATATATATATATATATATATAAAAGCTATGCATACATATAAGATATGTATAAATAGATATATCTCATATACGCATGAGCATATATATGTATATATCTCTATACATCAGATATGTATTAGTAGATATATATACCAAATATGTTTAAGTATATATGTGTATATATATATATATATATATATATACACATGTCAGATGTAAAGTATATATTTATATGTCAGATATGTATACACATATATGTCAGATATGTATAAATATATGTTAAATGTCAGATATGGATAAGTATATATATGTGTCAGATATGTTAAGTATATATTATATGTAAAATATGTATAAGAATATATTATGTCAGATACGTATAAGTATATATTTATATGCTAGATATGTATAAGTATATATTTATGTCACATATGAATTCAATTCAAATTCAAATTCAAAGAAGCTTTATTGGCAGGACTAAATACACATTAGTTTTGCCAAAGCAAGTGTACAAAAGGGGGAGAGGGATAGGGATATACACATATGTATACATTAATATATACTTATACATATCTGACATATAAATATATACTTATACATATCTGACATATAAATATATACTTATACATATTCGATATATATATATATATGTGTGTCAGATATGTATAAGTATTTATTTATATGTCGGATCTCTATATATCAGATATGTGGCAGTATATATGAGGCATGTAGAAGTATATATTTGTGTATCAGCTATGCATACATATATATATATCAGTACGTCTATATGACACATCCCTTGGTCGCATTCTGTATGACCACATAACTGCAGAGACCCTGTATCCCGGACTCGGGTGCGGACAGCAGCAGGCCAGATGTCGGTGCCATGTTACAGGGTGGGCTTCTCTCCCGTGCCCCCTACACATGGCAGATGTATGTGCTGTGCAGGTGGAGATCCATCTCCTGAGCAGCTGAGTGGTACTGCGGTAATTGGGGGGCACGGGCACCTCAGCGCCGGAATGAAGGCTCGGAGACTTTTCTGTGATCCGGAGCAATCATTTGTGTCAGTGTCATTGACAGTCCGTGGATCGTGGAGACGTCAGTGTTATTGACAGTCCGTGGATCGTGGAGATGTGTCAGTGTCCCTCCCCTCCCCCGGATGAGAGCAGCTCCTGGGCTGGGGGGCACAGGTGGGCACCCGCTGGTATGGACCCTCTTCTCCCACCCTTTCCATGGTGCCGGCTTCTCCTCTCCTGCAGGACAGTGATGTGCCAAGGTGCTGGTGACCCTGCAGCGACCCGCGTTAACCCCTGAGCGCCGGGCGCCCCTTCCTTCCCCGGGTGCCGGTCCCGTAGGACCGTGTGCTGCAGCCTCAGGACTGTGGCACGGAAATTGAGTTCAGACTGTGAACGATCTATTTCCTTAAAGTGAATGACTCTTTTCAGACGCACCGTCTTCTCCCCCTTCTCTGCCTCTCTCTCTCCTTCCCTTCAAGTCACACCAGCCTTGTAATCAGCAACAAAAGCTGACATAAATCAGGAGCGGATTGACAGCGGCTGACAAATAACTGACTGATGGCGCTGGAGTCACATTGACAATTGATGGCGGGGAGGAGTGAGGAGAGGCCGCTCCACTGGCGACATGTGACTCTCACATTCCCCGGCCCTCGCATTGCTCTCATGGTGTCATCACAAGCCTCCCTCGATTCCATGGTTCTAGGAAGATCTAAGTGGGAAAACCGTTGCGGTAGGGCAACCAGTGAAAGAGCCGAGCGCTGGGAGCTCTGTATACCGCTCGCCTAGGAATCGGCCGATGCTGCTTGAACCATTGCGGCTGCTGCTGGCTGGACATCATGTCTGTTATTGGGCGATCGCGGTGGACAGTACAACCCGAATAGGATCCCGGATAAGGGATGGATGGGGCTAGTTAGCAGAGGATGAGTCCTGCAGGGCTTGTGTCCATGGGGGCAGACAACACGCCCCAAATACCAGGGGGTCCAGTAGGCTGCCCGATCCTGCAGTGGTGGACAAATGGCCGACGAAGTCCCCCAGCTTTCCTGTGTAGCATGGTGTGTGGCCGCGGGCACAGGTGCTGGCAGCGACTATTCCAGGCTGGATGGCATTGCCCTCCATTCTTGGCCAGGACATGCCAAACATCTGTGCTGAAACGTCACAACAGAAAATAACATAGGTTGCAACAATAAACTTAGTTTTACCAAATTTTTCTACCATTTTTATATTATTAAATTAAATAGGTCTGGGCATGCAGGTCACTGAAAGCTGAATAAAATGCTGCTCTGATAGCTGCAATCCGATGCTTAGGCTGTGGTTCCACGGTCCGGAACCACAGCGCTTTGGACGGAGCGGAAATTCCGCTCTGTCTAAGCCCCGCCCCCTTTATGACGCGCGATCTTTCCGGAGGTGTTCAGGACACCTCCGGAACACCTCTGGAAAGAGCGCAGGGCTACATAGCCCTGTGTTAATTCTGTTGCGGCGACGCACCGTCGCCGCAATACGCGAGGACATGCTGCGGTCTAAAAAGACGCGCCGCATGTCCGTTTACGCAGGTTTGCCACCTGCGTATTGTTACGCATAGTGGAGACGGGATTTCTTGAAATCCCCTCCACTATGCTGTAACATCTGGACGCTGCGTGTTTGGCGCTGCGCCAGCGCACAGCGCCAAACACGCAGCGTATCCTGACCGTGGAAACTCACCCTTACTCCTGAGAAATCCATATTTTTCTGATATGCAAATGAGTTGTCATGAGCTATGGGCGGGACACAGATCTGTGTGAGACTCCGCCTCCAGAGATTATTGTAAATGACAGTGAGCGTTACCAGTGTGAGACATGTAGATCAGGAGAGCAGACTGTCAGCCATCACTTGTCTCACATGGGTAACGCCCCCTTTCATATAAAATAAACTCTGGAGGCGGAGTCTCATGCAGATCTATGTCCGGCCCATAGTTCTGAACAGCTCATTTACATATAAGAAAAACATGGATTTCTCTGGAATTAAACATTGTATTGCAGATAAAGTATAATTTTATTCAGCTTCCTATGACCTGCATGCCCATATAGGAGGGCTGATCCTTCATGCTCCTAGAGGGCTGATCCTATGTGCCTATATAGGAGGGTTTATCCTACATGCCTATAGTGGGCTAATGTTACTTACCCATATGACCTACATGCCCATATAGGAGGGCTGATTCCTTGTGTCCATAGTGGGCTGGTGGCTATAGAGGGTGGATCCTACATACCCATATAGGAGGGCTGATTCCTTGTGCCCATAGTGGGCTGGTGGCTATAGAGGGCGGATCCTACATGCCCATATAGGAGGGCTGATTCCTTGTGTCCATAGTGGGCTGGTGGCTATAGAGGGCGGATCCTACATGCCCATATAGGAGGGCTGATCCTTCATGCTCCTAGAGGGCGGATCCTACATGCCCATATAGGAGGGCTGATTCTTTGTGTCCATAGTGGGCTGGTGGCTCTAGAGGGCGGATCCTACATGCCCATATAGGAGGGCTGATTCTTTGTGTCCATAGATAGCTGATCTTACAAGCCCATATGCAGGGATGGTTTTAGGCAAAGTGGAGCCCTGGGCAAAAGCTTAAAATGGCCCCCAAATGCTAACATATTGCACCATCACACACAGAAACATTTTGATTCTATTTACATGCGTTGAGTTCAGGCTGCTAAACGAGCGCGATTCACAATATTGAAGTTGTTTGACGCTTATTTCCCATCCTCTTTACATCGGCTGAGGAATAATGATGGGGACAGAACAATCAATAATAGATAAATTTGTCACCATACATATCATGTTTTCAGCAGCATATTTGCAGTTTTCATGAGACGATGTGCTACTGAGAACAATGATTTCTGTTCTGGCATAACCAATCCTATCACTCGATGACTGGGCAGCATTTTGTTTGTTTAGTATAATACACCCCATAGTCATCTACATAGTATAATGCACCCCATAGTTCTCCATATAGTATAATGTGCACCAAAGTCCACCAAATAGTATTACGCACACCCCATAGTCCTCCAAATAGTATAATGCACTACCTATAATCCTCCATATAGTATAGTGTACTCCTCATAGTCCTCCATATAGTATAATGCACTCCCAATAGTTCTCCATACATTATAATACACTCCCCATAGTCCCTCATATAGTATAATGGACTCCCAATAGTCGTCCATATAGTATAATGCACTCCCCATAGTCCTCTATATAGTATAATGCACTCCGCATAGTCCTCCATATAGTATAATACACTCTCCATAGTCCTCCATATAGTATAATGGACTCCCCATAGTCGTCCATATAATATAATGCACTTCCCATAGTCCTCCATATAGTATTATGCACTCCACATAGTCCTCCATACAGTATAACACACTCCCCATAGTATAATGCACCCCCATAGTCCTCCTTGCAGTAAAATGCACTCCCCTTGGTATAATGCACCTCATAGTTCTTCATATAGTATAATGCATTCCCCATAGTCCTCAATACAGTATAATGCAGGTCCCATATAATACAATGTATAATGCACTGCTTATAGTCCGATAGAGTAGAATGCAGCCCACATATAGTATAATGCACCCCATAATCCTTGGTAGAGTATAACGCAGCCTCCATCATAGCATAATGCAACCACTCCATAGATTATAATGCAGCCCACCTCAGAGTATAATGCAGTCACTCCAAGAATATAATGCAGCCACCCCATAAAATATAATGCAGATCCCCTCATAGAGTATAATGTAGCCCCCCACAGAATATAATGTAGTCCACATATAGTATAATGCCGCCCCAGCATAGACTATAATACAGACCCTGTGCCTATGAGGACTGATCCTACGTGCCCACATAGAAAGACTGGTCCTACATGCCCATATAGGAGGACTGGTCCTATATGCCCATTGAGGTCTGACCCTACATGCCCAAATAGGGGGACTGATCTTACGTGCACATGTAGGAGGACTGATCCTACGTGCCCAAAAAGGAGATCTGATCCTAAGTGCCCATATGGGAGGACTGGTCCTACGTGCCCATATAGGAGGAATGATCCTACCTGCCTATATAGGAGGACTGGTCCTACGTGCACTTGTAGGAGGACTGATCCTACATGCCCATATAGGAGGACTGGTCCTACGTGCCCTTGTAGGAGGACTGATCCTACGTGCCCATGTAGGAGACTGGTCCTACGTGCCCATATAGGACTGGTCCTACGTGCCCATGTAAGAGGACTGATCCTACATTCCCATATACCAGCACTGGTCCTATGTGCCCATATAGGAGGACTGATCCTACGTGCCCATATAGGAGGACTGATCCTACGTGCCCATGTAGGAGGAACTGTCCTAGTGCCCATATAGAGGATGATCACTGCCATAAGAGACTGTCCTAGTGCCCATATAGGAGGACTGATCCTACGTGCCCATATAGGAGGACTGATCCTACGTGACCATATAGGAGGACTGATCCTACGTGACCATATAGGAGGACTGATCCTACGTGACCATATAGGAGGACTGATCCTACGTGACCATATAGGAGGACTGATCCTACGTGACCATATAGGAGGACTGATCCTACGTGACCATATAGGAGGACTGATCCTACATGCCCATATAGGAGGACTGATCCTACGTGACCATATACCAGGACTGGTCCTACGTGCCCATATAGGAGGACTGATCCTACAGATTCCTGTCAAGTCTGAACTTTTTCACCCATTAGCCTCTCTCCTACCTTCTGAGTCTTTAGATGTCAGCTTTGCTGTGTAGACCCGGACGGTTCTTTCTTCCCTTTTCAGTGGGAAGCATAGTAACATGACAGTACAGCCCATAGACCTGTTTAGCAGCTGTGCCACAACCTGCCGCAGACCGGCCATCACCTCACTGAGGAGCACAGTGCTCGGCCGATCTGCCATGAACCCGCTTGTAGGGTTGAACTTTACCTTTACGCTATCGTCGTGCGATATTCCTTCTCACATCACTGTCCTGTGTAGCAGTAATGTTTGGAATCACATAGCGATCGCACCAGCGATCTCGCCGGCGTGTCGATGTCGTGATCGCTGTGCGATCGCTAAGTGTGACAGTGCCTTAACGCTCTCGCACAGATCGCTAGCAATCTACAAGTGACATATTGTATGTTCTGAGCTGCGCTTTGCTCGTCCTTCATATATAAACGCCCGGATGGGACCCCTAGATGTCGCACAGAGGACCCCATAGTGTAGCCTGAGGCGACTCCATTAGATGTGCA
Source organism: Oophaga sylvatica (assembly GCA_033576555.1). Taxonomy (NCBI): domain Eukaryota; kingdom Metazoa; phylum Chordata; class Amphibia; order Anura; family Dendrobatidae; genus Oophaga; species Oophaga sylvatica. Next base: position 507,271,727 of record JARQOD010000003.1, on the reverse strand, counting down.
GACATGAGGTGACAGGCACGGCAGCATGCGGATCTGGGGCTGCGGCGGGAGCTGGGGCTGCGGCGGGAGCTGGGGCTGCGGCGGGAGCGAGGCTGGGGGCTGCGGCGGGAGCGAGGGCTGCGGCGGGAGCGAGGGCTGCGGCCCCATCGCAACAACTGCGCGACCTCTTCTCCCGGTGTAAAGATCTGGGACAAGGGAATGGCAGAAAAAAATAAATCGGTAGGGGACGTGAATCAGAAAATGTAATCTGCAGCCAGCGCTTTGAGCAAAGAGGCGAAACCACTGAGAGGAGGGAGGGGGAGCCGAAAGAAAGAGCAGAACATTAGAGGCAGCGAGAAGGGGGACGTCACATCCCCTTGACCCTCCAATCACCTCGGGGTCCTATTTGATTGGAAGGCGGCAAAGGCTTTAATCTCAGCTCTAATTCCGAGGCTTTTGAAGTGAGTTTGTCTGGCAGAACTGCGGCTGCTGCTCACACTGCGCTCTGCACCGGGACCGGACCCTGCGCGGATACACGGCTGGATTGTACCGAGCACTGGCTGCACACGGATATAGCTGCTCCCCCATTGCTGGATACCTGCGCTGCCCGCTCTCCTGCAGACCTGGGGCGGACATCGCGGCGGGCGATCGGGACTAGGGTCGTGTATTCCCGGGCCGGTGATTGTCATCAGGACCGCAGCTCCGGGGCGCCCCCCCCTGCCTCCGCCACCCCAATGCCCTGCGGGGGACATGAGCTGCTCGCCGCTGGCTTCTGCAAGTCGTGTGACTCCTTCATCCCGGGAAAGCGCGGAGAGCTCGGGGCCGAGAGGCGGACCACTGCCGGCTAACCCCCGGGCGTTCGTGCACACGGTGCCCCCCAGCGACCCCCAGCGCCAGGCCGGCCGCCTGCCCATCAAAGTGCTGAAGATGCTGACAGCTCGCGGCGGACACATCCTGCACCCCGAGTACCTGCAGCCGCTGCCGTCCACGCCGGTCAGCCCCATAGAGGTAAGAAGCCCGGGCAGTACGGGGGCTCAGCGTGCGCGCTATACCGGCTGTGTGCTCCCTATACCGGCCGTGTGCTCCCTATACCGGGCCGTGTGCTCCCTATACCGAGCCGTGTGCTCCCTATACCGGGCCGTGTGCTCCCTATACCGCCGGTGCTCCCTATACCGGCCGTGTGCTCCCTATACCGAGCCGTGTGCTCCCTATACGAGCCGTGTGCTCCTATACGGCCGTGTGCTCCCTATACGAGCGTGGCCCTATACGGCCGTGTGCTCCTATACGGGCCGTGTCTCCTATACCGAGCCGTGTGCTCCCTATACGAGCCGTGTGCTCCTATACCGGGCCGTGTGCTCCTATACCGGCCGTGCTCCCTATACCAGGCCGTGTGCTCCCTATACCGAGCCGTGTGCTCCCTATACGGCCGTGTGCTCCCTATACCGAGCCGTGTGCTCCCTATACCGAGCCGTGTGCTCCCTATACCGAGCCGTGTGCTCCCTATACCGAGCGTGTGCTCCCTATACCGAGCCGTGTGCTCCCTATACCGAGCGTGTGCTCCCTACGCGTGTGCTCCCTATACCGAGCCGTGTGCTCCCTATACCGAGCCGTGTGCTCCCTATACCGAGCCAGTGCTCCTAAGGGCCGTCCTCTATACCGAGCCGTGTGCTCCCTATACCGAGCCGTGTGCTCCCTATACCGAGCCGTGTGCTCCCTATACCGAGCCGTGTGCTCCCTATACCGAGCCGTGTGCTCCCTATACCGGCCGTGTGCTCCCTATACCGGCCGTGTGCTCCCTATACGGGCCGTGTGCTCCCTTACGCCGTGTGCTCCTATACGGGCGTGTGCTCCCTATAAAGGGCCGTGTGCCTCTATACTCGTGGGCCGTGTGCGGGATATATTCTCATTGCGACATTTTAGTGTTTAGCTCTTTCACAAAGTCCAGTTCTTCTTATTCTTCATTTTCACTACAAATAAAACATTCTATATTCTGCAGGAGAGATCATCTCTTCCTCAGTATTTCCTGTATCCGATCTATTCTTCACTGCGTAATAGATTCACTGTATATAATAATGAGGTTTCATTCTACATCATATACTCTTCACTATATATATAATATTCAACCTAAAAACAATTCTTCACCCTGTATAATATAATACACTTCTCACTATGCTGAATATGAAATAAGATGTTGATTATGTAAATATAGCATCGCTGTATATATGTCCTGTATAGAGAATAGTTTCACTATATCTACATTGTTTCATTATATAGAATATATCTTCACTATATAAATATATATTCACTATATATAATGTAATCATCCCTATATAATTTACCTGCACTATATAATGTATTCTCCACTACATAGAATGTATCTTTCCTATATATAAATTATCTTCACTATATAAGATATATTTTTCCTACATATGGTATATCGTGCCAGTATATAATGTATTCTCCACTATATAGAAAATATTTACACTATATAAAATATATCTCCTCTAAATATAATGTAATCTTCACTACATAAAATGTCTTCCCACTGTATGATATATCTACACTATATATATATATCTACACTATATATAATATATCTACACTATATATAATATATCTACACTATATATAATATATCTACACTATATATATAATATATATAATTCTACACTATATATAATATATCTACACTATATATAATATATCTACACTATATATATATATCTACACTATATATAATATATCTACACTATATATAATATATCTACACTATATATAATATATCTACACTATATATAATATATCTACACTATATATAATATTCACACTATATATAATGCATTTCACTATTAAATATATTACATTATATAATATATCTACACTATATATAATACTCATATATATAAGCAATTTCACTATATACAATATATCTTCGTTATATATATCGTGATCTTCACTATATAATATCCATACACTATATATAATATACCTTCGCTATATAGAATGTAATTTTCGCTATATAGGACACTCTGGGCTCCTCTCGCCCAGCTGCTGTCGGGGTCCTGATCCCTCTTTGCCCCCCGATCGCTGCGCTTCTCGTGGGCGCTATTATTAAATTCTGGTGACTGAATCCCATTAGTGTCGGGTCTGGGGGTGATTTATAGCGCGGCAGCTGTCGGTCATTAAATGGAGGAGTCCCATAAAGTGACATCCACAGTTCTGCATATGACACTAACTTTTGGGAGAGGGAAGAACTTCCTGTGGTTGATGCCGGCAGGGAGAGCCCCGCAGGGAGAGCCCCGGCAGGGAGAGTCTCAGCAGGGAGAGCCCCGGCCGGCAGGGAGAGTCTCAGGAGGGAGAGCCCCGGCCGGCAGGGAGAGTCTCAGGAGGGAGAGTCTCAGGAGGGAGAGCCCCGGCGGCCCTGGAGCTGGGATTTGGGGCGCAGGACTGACACCCTTCCTAGAGCCCTGAGCTGATTCTCTTGTGGCTGTCGGTGCAGAGCATATTATCGGGCCATCACCGGGCACAGCTCCTGGTGTGAGTGATGGCTGTGGGGGTGCATGAGAGCCGCCATGTAATTGGGATACTATGTGACCCAGTCTAATTGCTTCTCCTCTCCTCTCCCTCCCCAGCTGGACGCCAAGAAGAGTCCCCTCGCCCTCCTCGCCCAGACCTGCTCCCAGATCGGAAAGCCGGACCCCACGCCGTCCAAGCTGTCCTCGGGGACCGGATCCTCCACGGCCGCCGACAAGGAGACCAAGGCTGGGCCCCTTAAGCTCAGCGACATCGGTGCAGAGGACAAGTCCAGCTTTAAGCCCTATTCCAAGCCCCCGGAAAAGAAGGAGCCAACATCCGGGGACAAGTCCGGCTTCCGCGTGCCCAGCGCCGCCTGCCCTCCTTTTACTCCCAGGACTGGCAGCCCCAGCTCGCCCCGGACCCCGCCGCCCTCGTCTGAGCCCAAGAGCTCGGGGGACAGCGGGGACAAGAAGGAGACGGAACCATGCGTCAAGAGCGGCCCGCCCGAGGGCAGCGCGCACGGGAGGCTGAGCGCGGAGCTACCGCAGACGCACCCTGAGGGAGCCGCGGGCTGTAAGAGCCTGTCTGCGGCGCCGTCTCCCACCCCGGCCTCCTCCTGCTCCTCGGTGCTCGGGTCCGGCCTGGTGGCGCCGGTGTCCCCTTACAAGCCCGGGCACACGGTGTTCCCGCTGCCGCCGGCCGGCATGTCCTACCCGGGAGCTCTGACCGGAGCCTACGCCGGGTACCCCCCGCAGTTCCTGGCGCACGGAGTCTCTCTGGACCCCACCAAGGGGAACTCTTTAGTGGGGGCGCAGCTGAGCAGCCTGGGGTGCTCCAGTAAGTCGGCGTCCAGCCCCCTGACCGGGGCGTCGCCTCCCTCTGTCATGACTGCCAGCCTGTGCCGAGACCCCTACTGCCTCAGCTACCACTGCACCTCCCAGCTGGGCGCCAGTGCCACCTGCAGCCACGACCTGAAGTCCGGATACCCACTGGTGTACCCCAGCCACGCACTGCACGGGGTCTCCCCGCCGTCCCTGCCGGGGCACCCTCTCTACCCCTATGGCTTCATGCTGCCGAACGACCCCCTGCCCCATGTCTGTAACTGGGTCTCGGCCACGGGGCCTTGTGACAAGCGCTTCTCCTCCTCCGAGGAGCTGCTGGGCCACCTGCGGACACACACCGCCTTCCCCGGGGCAGCGGACAAACTATTACCGGGGTACCCCAGCTCCTCGTCCCTGGCGGCCGCGGCCATGGCCTGCCACATGCACATGCCCCCCGCAGGGGCCTCCTCCAGCCCCCTCGCCCTGCGCAGTCCTCACCACCACCCGCTGGGCCTCAGCAGCAGCCGCTACCACCCCTACTCCAAGAGCCCCCTGCCTTCAGGCGGCGCCCCGGTGCCGGTGCCCGCGGCCACAGGACACTACTACTCGCCATACGCGCTGTACGGCCAGAGACTCACCACAGCCTCCGCGCTGGGCTACCAGTGACCGCCCCGGAGGACTCAGTGACTGACTCTACAGACAATGGTGGATTTTCTTTATTTTCTAATCAGAGACCAGCCCTAGATTTTGGTGTTCACCTCAGAAACGGATCCATGGACGCGTATTTATTTCTGTTCGCTCCGAGCAGGACGCCCCCTACAGCGCATTTTTGGCGCCACCACGTCACCTCCTCCCCCCCCAATGACTGCTCCTCTCTCGCCTCCTGGCCCACAGGACCCTCCATCCAGAGGACCCTCCATCCAGGGGACCCTCCGTCCAGGGGACCCTCCATCCAGGGACCCTCCATCCAGAGGACCCTCCATCCAGGGGACCCTCCGTCCAGGGGACCCTCCATCCAGGGGACCCTCCATCCAGTGCATGCTCCTGAGCAGCAGCTTTCTCCATTCCCAGTTATTTTTACGGTGTAAACAGTAAAACCTAGAGGAACAGATTGGTATTTTTTGTATGTATTCTGGGAGAAAAACCAAAACATTTTACTGCAAAAAACGTCCCTCTTTGCCTTCTTTGGTTTTGTCATTCCCCCAGCGGCCATTCTGCATCTTGTACCGACCTCACAGTGTATTGCTTTCAAATATTAAAAAAGAACATTATATTTGCTTTACATCCGACTCGTCTTTATTTTCTGTGGAGCTTCCTGTCTGCGGATGTCACCGTGATAATCCCCATCATTTCTGTCACCAGAGCCCACGACTGGTGTGGAAATGCCACACATGAGGAATGCGCTAGGAAGCCCCCACTAGATCCGGAGCTCGAGCGCTGCTTTCTGCCTTCATTCCCAGGCTTATAATAACCCAAAATAGCAAAGGAGAATTTCTATACAGGATCTTTCTTCTCTCTTCACTTAGCCATGGAGGGGTTAAGAAAAAACCTAGCTGCACATATTTATTTTATATTTGCATGTCATTATATTACAAAGCATGCTGCTGAATACCCACATTCTGGACATCACAGGACAATTTCGTTTTCACTTTCTTGGATCTTTGTGATCAATGTTACTAATGAATCGGTCGGTGTACCTATCTGTAGGTACTGAGGTCTGTGGTACCCATCTGTAGGTACTGGGGTCGGTGGTACCCAGCTGTAGGTAATTACTGAGGTCTGTGGGACCCAGCTGTAGGTACTGAGGTCTGTGGTACCCAGTTGTAGGTACTTAGGTCGGTGGTACCCAGCTCTAGGTACTGAGGTCGGTGGTACCCAACTGTAGGTACTGAGTCGGTGGTACCCAGCTGTAGGTAATTACTGAGGTCTGTGGTACCCAGCTGTAGGTAATTACTGAGGTCTGTGGTACCCAGCTGTAGGTAATTACTGAGGTCTGTGGGACCCAGCTGTAGTATGAGGCGTGGTACCAGTTGTAGGTACTTAGGTCGGGTACCCACTCTAGTACTGAGGCGTGGTACCCAACTGTAGGTTACTGAGGTCGGTGACCCAGCTGATAGTTAATTATGAGGTCTGTGGTACCCACTGTAGGTAATTACGAGGTCTGTGGTACCCACATGTATGGAATTACTGAGGTCTGTGGTACTCAGCTGTAGGTAATTTGAGGTCTGTGGGACCCATGTAGGTACTGATGGTCGGTGGTACCCATCTGTAGGTACTGAGGTCTGTGGTACCCAGCTGTAGGTACTGGGTCGTGGTACCCAGCTGTAGGTAATTACTGAGGTCTGTGGGACCCAGCTGTAGGTACTGAGGTCTGGTGGTACCCAGTGTAGGTACTTAGGTCGGTGGTACCCAGCTCTAGGTACTGAGGTCGGTGGTACCCAACTGTAGGTACTGAGGTCGGTGGTACCCAGCTGTAGG
>JARQOD010000003.1:507165981-507264833 GCA_033576555.1 Oophaga sylvatica | reverse complement strand
ACACTGATGGTAAAAATGCACACACGACCACACACTGATGGTAAACATGCACACACGGACCACACACTGAATGGTAAACATGCACACACGGACCATACACTGATGGTAAACATGCACACACGGACCACACACTGATGGTAAAATGCACACACAGACCACACACTGATGGTAAAAATGCACACACGGACCACACACTGATGGTAAACATGCACACACGGTCCACACACTGATGGTAAACATGCACAACGACCACACACTATGGTAAACATGCACACACGGACCACACACTGATGGTAAACATGCACACACGGACCACACACTGATGGTAAAAATGGACCACAGGACCACACACTGATGGTAAAAATGGACACACGGACCACACACTGATGGTAAACATGCACACACGGACCACACACTGATGGTAAACATGCACACACGGACCACCACTGATGGTAAAAAGGGACACACGGACCACACACTGATGGTAAAAATGGACACACGGACCACACACTGATGGTAAAAATGGACACACGGACCACACACTGATGGTAAAAATGCACACACGACCACACACTATGTAAACATGCACCCGTCCACACACTGATGGTAAAAATGACACACGGACCACACACTGATGGTAAAAATGACACACGGCCACACACTGATGGTAAAATGGACACAACGGACCACACACTGATGGTAAAAATGGACACACGGACCACACACTGATGGTAAAAATGACACACGGACCACACACTGATGGTAAACATGCACACACGGACCACACAGCTGATGGTAAAAATGCACACACGGACCACACACTGATGGTAAAAATGGACACACGGACCACACACTGATGGTAAAAATGACACACGGACCACACATATGGTAAACATGCACACGACCACACTGATGGTAAACATGCACACACGGACCACACACTGATGGTAAAAATGCACACACGGACCACACACTGATGGTAAAAATGGACCCACAACACGGACCACACACTGATGGTAAAAATGCACACACGGTCCACACACTGATGGTAAAAATGGACACACGGACCACACACTGATGGTAAAAATGGACACACGGTCCACACACTGATGGTAAAAATGGACACACACGGACCACACACGATGTAAATGGGTACACAATAAATGGACACACGGACCACACACTGATGGTAAAAATGACACACGGACCACACACTGATGGTAAAAATGCACACACGGACCAACACACTGATGGTAAAATGCACACGACCACACATGAGTAAAATGACACACGACCAACACTGATGGTAAAAATGGACACATGGACCACACACTGATGGTAAACATGCACACACGGACCACACACTGATGGTAAACATGCACACACGGACCACACACTGATGGTAAAAATGGACATAAGGACCACACACTAATGGTAAAAATGGACACAAAGACCACACACACTGATGGTAAAAATGCACACACAGACCACACACACTGATGGTAAAAATGGACACACGGACCACACACTGAAGGTAAAAATGGACACACGTACCACACACTGATGGTAAAAATGGACACACGGACCACACACTGATGGTAAAAATGGACATAAGGACCACACACTGATGGTAAAAATGGACACAAAGACCACACACTGATGGTAAAAATGGACACACGGTCCACACACTGATGTTAAAAATGGACACACGGACCACACACTGATGGTTAAAAATGCACACACGGACCACACACTGATGGTAAAAATGGACACACGGACCACACACTGATGGTAAAAATGCACACACTGACCACACGCTGATGGTAAAAATGGACATAAGGACCACACACTGATGGTAAAAATGGACACAAGGACCACACACTGATGGTTAAAAATGCACAAACAGACCACACACTGATGGTAAAAATGGACACACGGACCACACACTGATGGTTAAAAATGCACACGCGGACCACACACTGATGGTAAAAATGGACACACGGACCACACACTGATGGTAAAATTCGACACACGGACCACACACTGATGGTAAAAATGGACACACGGACCACACACTGATGGTGAAAAATGCACACACGGACCACACACTGATGGTTAAAAATGCACACACGGACCTCACACTGATGGTAAAAATGGACACACGGACCACACACTGATGGTAAAAATGGACACACGGATCACACACCGATGGTTAAAAATGCACACACGGACCACACACTGATGGTAAAAATGGACACACGGACCACACACTGATGGTAAAAATGGACACACGGACCACACACTGATGGTAAAAATCGACACACGGACCACACACTGATGGTAAAAATGGACACAAGGACCACGCACTGATGGTAAAAATTGACACACGGACCACACACTGATGGTAAACATCGACACACGAACCACACACTGATGGTAAAATTGGACACACGGACCACACACTGATGATTAAAAATGCACACACGGGCCACACACTGATGGTAAAAATGGACACACGGACCACACACTGATGGTAAAAATGCACACACGGACCACACAGTGATGGTAAAAATGGACACACGGACCACACACTGATGGTAAAATTGCACACACGGATCACACAGTGATGGTAAAAATGGACACACAGACCACACACTGATGGTAAAAATGGACACACGGACCACACACTGATGGTAAAATTGCACACACGGACCACACAGTGATGGTAAAATTGCACACATGGACCACACAGTGATGGTAAAAATGGACACACGAACCACACACAGATGGTAAAAATGGACACACTGATAGAAAACACTGATGGCATCGATACCGTTTTTTCACATACGTGTTTTCTTCGGACATTTGAAGGAGGCCTAATAATTTGTCCTAAGATTGTGGACTTGTTCAGTCAAGTGTGTATTTGTGTTGTGTGTAATGGGCCACACATGGAACACTTGTATCAAAAATGTCTGTACGGATTGGCACTTATTCTACATTGACCAATGTGTTTTGTGGAAAAAAATAGCCGCATATGCTCTTCTGATCCATTTTATTGACCAGAAAAGTGGATGCAACAGAAAACAATTCCTGCACCCATGCTTGATGTGGAGAAGCACACGTGACTGCACACAAAGCCAGTCACTTGTACATTTTGTAGACGTGACCGCCATGTCATTATTATTTATTATGTTTGCCAATATCATTAGAAGCGAATATGAAACTCATGTAACTTTTCCGTAAACATTGAATGGGGTTGTCCAGGAGGATAGGATATACTGATGACTAGTGTTGAGCGATACGATACTGCAAATATCGGGTATCGGCCGATATTAGCTCTATCGGCCTTTCGATAATTCGTTTCGATATTTTCGTCTTATCGAATACCGGAATCGGAAGTTCCCATAATTCTTTGCGAGGCAATGTGATTTTAGTCAGCCAATGAGGAATCCTAAGAAGTGTGGGCACATCCTGTACTGCTGCGGTCATGTTAACTAATGGCATGGCTGTGATTGGATGCTGAAATGATGTCAGAATGCACTATAAAAGGCGCCGCCGCCATTTTAGCGTCACTGTGCTGTGAATTCAGTAAGGGACAGAACGCTGCTGTGCTGACTCTGAGGGACAGTTAGAGATTGCGATTTAGTGTACTGTGCTGTAGGCAGGCTAGCACCAACCGCTGTGTAAAGCTTCCTTTTGCCTGCAGTGTTGTTTTAACAGCTCTGCAAGGTGTGTGTGAGTGCAGGTGACGCTGCAGTTTGCTCTGCATGCAACGCTGTCTGTAGGCATCTGCACATGTCACTCACAGACTCTTTTTTTTTTCCTTCAGTGTAATTCTTGCAGCTCCATGCAATTTAACTATTAGTGTGACGCGCTTCCATCCGTATCCAATACATTGGTTGCAAACACTATAGAAGTAGACAAAGGAGTAGCCTTTCACAGATTGTGAACAGTTGTGTTTCAGTGTTCACTTCAGTCTGTGTTTTTTATTTTTTGAGTGCACATCACGCTCCAGTTACTTGTTCAAGCACTGCTGCTTGTACTCTGCTGAGCGTGTCTCAGTGCCTCATCCTTTTCATTTCTCTCCAATTGGTTCTGCTCCATTCCATTTAAAATAAATCTAATCTATTAGTGTGACGCGCTTCCATCCGTATCCAATACATTGGTTGCAAACACTATAGAAGTAGACAAAGGAGTAGCCTTTCACAGATTGTGAACAGTTGTGTTTCAGTGTTCACTTCAGTCTGTGTTTTTTATTTTTTGAGTGCACATCACGCTCCAGTTACTTGTTCAAGCACTGCTGCTTGTACTCTGCTGAGCGTGTCTCAGTGCCTCATCCTTTTCATTTCTCTCCAATTGGTTCTGCTCCATTCCATTTAAAATAAATCTAATCTATTAGTGTGACGCGCTTCCATCCGTATCCAATACATTGGTTGCAAACACTATAGAAGTAGACAAAGGAGTAGCCTTTCACAGATTGTGAACAGTTGTGTTTCAGTGTTCACTTCAGTCTCTGCGTAATAACCACACTTAGGCCTTATAACTTTTCTGACTTTCTTTATCAATCTACCAAGATGAAGAAGTCAGTGAGTAAGGCACGTGGTCGTGGCCGTGGAGTTTCAGCAGGGAGAGGACGTGGGGATTCTGTGGCTGCTGCCGCCCTCAGTGACACAGCATCCACCAGTTTTACCCATGAGCGTTCCTTTATGCGCACTTTGGTAGGAGCTCGGCGTGCCCCCCTGCTGCTGGAAGAACAAATTGAAGCCGTTGTTGGTTGGATGGCAGCCAATGCATCGACTTCAATTCCTTCCACCTCCTCTCAGGAACACAACACTGTTGAGCAACCATCTGTCTGTTCACCGCCTGTCAAATTGCCCAGGCAGTCAGAGAGTTCTGTACAGGAGCCAGCTGAGTCTCTGCTTCTGTTCTCAGAATCTGTTGGCTCGCAAACACGGGCACAGGCAAGCAGCATTCTGCAATTTGAAGAAGAGGGAGTATGCAGTGATGCGCAACAGCTGTGTCTCTCTCAATCTGAAGAGGCGGGTGAGCCAGTGCCGATGGACAGCACACCGCAGAACGCATCTTATGATGATGATGAGACTCAGGTGCCAGGTTTTGTGGAGCATGGTGCTGCCCAGACCATCCAACAGCAGCAGGTGTTGGAAGAGGGTAGTGGAGATGATGAAGTCCGAGACCCAACATGGCGTGAGCAACAGGAAGGTGGTGGGAGCAGCTCTGAGGAAGAGATTGTCCCAACGGTACAAAGAGGAGGGAGAGGTAGGCTGCAGACTCGCTTGCCTGTAGCCTCCAGTTTGGCACCTGTTGGGAGCAGTTCTCTTAGAACTGTCAAAATTGGCGCTCCCATGACTTTCACTGCGTGGTCCTTTTTTGACAGACTTGTAGATGATATTTGCTATGTTCAATGCAAGCTGTGTAAGCAAAAAGTTAAAAGAGGTAAAAATATCAGGAACCTGAATACCACAAATATGTGGAAACATGTACGGACAAAGCACGTAGCTGAGTTCCAAAGACACACTGGAGATGTAGGCCAACCTACAGCAGCACCTACATCTTTAGGTCATGTTCGAGCCTCTACCTCCAGCTCTCACACACCTGGTTCGGCTTCTCACAGGATCTCCATGGAAGAACCTCGTCACTGTTGTCCATAGACAAACTGTTATTCCACCCACTGCAGCAAGTTCACAGTCATCGTCACACTCCCAGAACAAAAAACAGCCATCGGTAACACAGGCATGGGATAAAAGACGGCCATACTCGGTAAACCATCCACGAGCACAGGCTCTGAATGCTGGCCTTGCAAAACTCCTGTCCCTTGAAATGCTGTCATTCAGGCTGGTGGAGACTGACAGTTTCAGGAACTTTATGGCATTGGCAGTCCCACAATATAATGTGCCAAGCCGATTTTATTTCAGCAGGCAAGCTGTCCCTGCTCTGCAAAAACATGTCGAGGGAAACATTAAACATGCGCTACTAAACGCCGTCAGTAGCAGGGTCCACCTGACCACCGATGCGTGGACCAGTACCCATGGCCAGGGACGATACCTTTCCCTCACTGCCCATTGGGTTCAATGTTGTGGAGCCGGGTACAGATCTTGCCAGTGGCGCTGTACGTGTTCTGCCAACTCCAAGGATTGCAGGAATCCAGTCTGTGCACATTGATTCCTCCTCCTACTCCAGTTCCTCAGAATCATCGCTGCACGAGCCGTCACGGTATACCTCCACATGGACCCGTGAACGCTTACCTGTTGCGACCGATATGAGCACAGCCGTGGCCAAACGTCAACAGGCCGTACTGAAATTAATTCCCATGGGGAATCGAAGCCACACAGCGCAGGAGCTCTGGGATGCCATCAAGCAGGAGAGCGACGTGTGGTTTTTGTCAGCTAATCTCCAGCCAGGCTTGGTAGTGTGTGACAATGGCCGAAATCTGGTGGCAGCTCTGGGCCTTGGCAACCTCACTCACATACCATGTCTGGCACATGTGCTCAACTTGGTCGTGCAGAGTTTTTTGAGGGACTATCCGGAACTTGATGCACTGCTGCACAAGGTCCGCCTAGAGTGCGCTCACTTGCGACGTTCCAGCATGGCCAGATCGCGCATTGCAGCTCTGCAAGTCAGATTTCGCCTTCCTGAACATCGCATCATATGTGACGTACCCACCAGGTGGAATTCCACGTTACATATGTTGGAGCGGTTGTGTGAGCAGCAGCCAGCAGTAATGGAGTATCAGCTGCAACAGGCGCAATCAACTCGCAATTTGCGCCGTTCACACTTCACCACTACTGAGTGGGCCTCTATGAAGGACATCTGCGACGTTTTGCGTGCGTTTGATGTCTCAACGCGGATGGCGAGTGCAGATGATGCACTAGTCAGCATGACTGTCCCCCTTATCTGCCTGCTTCAGAAATCACTGAAAGCACTAAAGGAAGAGGTTTTGGAAGAGGTGGAGGATGAGGAGTCACAAATTCAATTACCTTCAGGACAGTCAGCGAACGTGGTTCCTCACAAAGGGCTGGGCAGGGCTCACTTTGTGAGGAGGATGAGGAGGAGGAGGAGTCAATGGAGGAGGAAGAAATCCCTACAGAGGGAGGTACACAACGCTGTAGTCAGTATGTAGAGCGAGGGTGGGGTGATGCAGAGGAGACAGAGATGACGCCTCTTCCAGAGGACAGCCTTTGTTGGCCAGTTGGGAGTCTGCAGCACATGGTTGATTTCATGCTTCAGTGCCTGAGAAACGACCGCCGCATCGCCCACATTCTCAGCACGTCAGATTATTGGGTGTACACCCTCCTAGACCCTCGCTACCGGGACAACTTACAAACCCTCATCACACCGGTGAACCGGGACCGTAAAATGCAGGAGTACCAAGACACACTGGTGCAATCCATACTGTTGTACATTCCAGCCGAGAGAGCTGCTGCTGCTGCTACTGCTTTACAAAGCAGCTCTGTGCGTCGAGGCAGTGTAGACACCTCTACAACAAGAGGGAGCAGAAGCAGCGCCTCTGCACAGGGCAAGAACTGTATGTTACAAATGTGGCAAAGTTTTGTGACAGCGCCAGCAAGGTCTACACCATCCGAGACGGCTCCAGTCACCAGGAAGAAACGTTTCCGTAAGATGGTGACAGACTACTTGGCTTTCCCTCTAAGTGTACTCCCAGATGCCTCTTCCCCTTTCAAATTTTGGGTCTCTAAGTTGGATACATGGCCAGAGCTTAGCCAGTATGCATTGGAGATGCTGGCTTGCCCTGCTGCCAGTGTATTATCTGAGCGTGTCTTTAGTGCTGCAGGTGTGTAGTAACAGACCGTCGCATGCGACTATCCTCAGAGAATGTAGACCGGCTTACTTTTCTGAAAATGAACAAGGCATGGATCTCACCTGAATTTGCCTGTCCATTTTCAGATTAAATAACTGTTTGGCAACGTTTTCCATGTCTCCTGTTATGTTCATCTTTCTACCACCTGAACTCTACTCCCTGGGCTACAACACCGCCATTTGTTGCTCGTAAGTAATTGGCAGGGGTACTGACTCCTGGCCAGCCTGGTTACAGCACGACAGCTGTTTCCTGGCAGTGTGAACGTCAATTATCCTCCAATAAGTTGTGCTGTCGTGTTGCATTCGGGTTAGCCGACTCTATGGTGCCTGCAGTTTAGGTGATTCCTATGTGTGCTGTGGGATATGTAAATAAAGGCGGTTTCCATTGTGACAATAGGATAAGCACCCACTGTAGGACTGTGTGATTCGGTAACTGCGGACGGCTTGCGTCCTGTCAACTTACATTTTCATGGGTGCGTTCTTCTACCCGTCCGGGGTCCAGTACCGTCAAGTGGTTCTCCCCAGTGCCTTTGGCCTAGGTGCCTCCATCTCCGTATCCGAGTTCCAGCAATGTCTGCTGGTCCTTGGTAGTGCTTTGGAGCACAGGTACCTCCTGCTTAGTAACCGTGTCACAGTAACGTCAGCTGGTACTCGGTTGTGACATTGCCTCTTTTCCTTCTGCTACCCGTCCGGGGTCCAGTACCGTCAAGTGGTTCTCCCCAGTGCCTTTGGCCTAGGTGCCTCCATCTCCGTATCCGAGTTCCAGCAACATCTGCTGGTCCTTGGTAGTGCTTTGGAGCACAGGTACCTCCTGCTTAGTAACCGTGTCACAGTAACGTCAGCTGGTACTCGGTTGTGACATTGCCTCTTTTCCTTCTGCTACCCGTCCGGGGTCCAGTACCGTCAAGTGGTTCTCCCCAGTGCCTTTGGCCTAGGTGCCTCCATCTCCGTATCCGAGTTCCAGCAACGTCTGCTGGTCCTTGGTAGTGCTTTGGAGCACAGGTACCTCCTGCTTAGTAACCGTGTCACAGTAACGTCAGCTGGTACTCGGTTGTGACATTGCCTCTTTTCCTTCTGCTACCCGTCCGGGTCCAGCACAGTCAGCTGGTCCTCGTTACTTCCATTGTCTCTTGCTCCATCTGATACCAGTCAGGGTTCCAGTAACGTCAGCTGTTTCTCGGAAATTAGACGACCTTAAAGACCACCCAGAAGAAGATGACGACAACAAGGACGACGAGCATGAAGCCAACCAGCCTGAACACCATCACAAAGAAAAAATAAAAGATTACCCAGAAGAAGATCACCAACAGGACAAAGAAGGTTAAGACAAACTACAAGATACAGAACAAGAGACAGAAGAACAATAAGCAAAGATCAAAAAGCAGAAGAACATGAAGTATAAGACCAAAATGAAGAGCAAAATATATGCTCTAAATTCTAAGCAGAAGAAGACTAAGCAGTGTATGGGGGTGAGTCCGTTCCTCCTCGTGGTGCCCCTGGAAAATGCCTGCTGCTGCTGCAGGCTAAACTGAACACGGACAAATACTGTTGTAATTTAAATCTTTTGTGACAGCAAGAACGGAAGGATGAACAATTCATACTTTTACAGATTACAAGTACAGGAATCTCTGTCACAAATAAGAATATGATGAAGAAGATGAAGAGGAAGAAGATGAATAATTTGAATATGAAGAAGATTAATTAGTTTAATAATAACAATATGAGTAATGTAAACAAAAACATGAATAGCAAGAAGTTTAAGAAGAAGATTAAGAAGGTGAAGATGAAGAATAATTTGATGAGAAAGATGATGCTGCTGAAGATTATGAAGGAGAAAGTGTGGCACTGGCAAAAGTTAAAAAGGTGAAGAGCATGGAAGTTGTGAAACATACATATTTGCCAAAATAGAAAAAAGGTTAACAACATTGTCAATTTGTTAGTCAATCCAAACGTATTTCCAAAAAAAAATATATTAATGCTATTCCAATGCATTGGGTTAAACATATATGCCTTTATGGTCTCCTCAACCTCCCCCAATACATTCTACATTAGTCTTTGTTGTTTTCCTTCATGTACAATTAACCAACAAGGCAAGAATGTTTTTTTTTAATGTCGATATTTGGTTCCCATAGACTTACATTGGACTTCCGGTATCGGAATCGGATATCGACGATATTTAGTGATATCGGCGATACCATTTCGATACGATATTTTTAGATATCGAGCAGTATCGCTCAACACTACTGATGACCTATCCCGAGAATCACTCATCAATATCAGATGGTGGTCTCACAGCCGGCTGTGTACAGTATACTAAATCATTTGTTTTTCATCAGTAGAAACCTGCCATTATTACATGATATTGTGCTTCATATGTGCGGTTTTCCTATTGGTATTGCATTTGTGTGTCAGTTTTTTACGTCCATGTGCTCATTTTCTTCATGTGCATGGTATCTAGTTTTTTCATGAACATTGTGATAAATAATATAATTCAATAGCGTTTCCTATCTTAATATTTGTAATGGATACGTGAAAACGCACAACATACGGATGGTAACTCATATGTGTTCCATGTTTTGCACACTCCTCGTCGTATAATAGGCGAGTCTAATCCCTAATACGGATCATAGGAGTGCATGCTGTGATTCTTTACAGGCAGACCATCGGTCCGGTCCGTGTGTATAAACGCTCATATGAACTACCACGATGACGTGCATTAGCCCTTGTGTGTATGTATGTCATCAGCTTTGCATTTGGACAACGCACGGACATTTTATATGCTCGTCTGAATGAGCCCTGAGGGACAGAGATTGCAGCTGCGCGTCCCAACGCCAGACATTTCCTGTTCTATTAAGGGTTTTACTAGACATTTTTTATGGACTAAGAACCTTTCTGAATATTGAAACAATTGCTATAAGAATGGAAAAGGTACTGTCTGGCCGGTGACAAATGAGGACGCACTACGCGCAAAGCAAAATCCAGGTGGGGTAAAGCTTATTAGATTTTTGGGGCCTTTGTTTCACTCTTTAGTAAAGGCCTCTCTGAGCAGGAATACGCATGACGTGTTTGCGCTTATTCTTTTTAGAAAAAATGAAAACACGTCTATACTGTAGATGCTTTTTCTCCTTCGTCACATTGTTAGCGCCTGCTCTTGGCGTACACATTTCTACTGATCACCCTTGCAAGAAAAACATTTACCTAACTGTTTAAATTATAAAGTAATTTCTTAGAGCTAATTAGCCGAGTGCTTCTTTAATCTCAATTAGAAGATGCAGAGAAGCTGGTTGCGTTTTCTGCAACAGTGAGAAATGATATAAATTAACCCTGACAATGCTAAAAGGAGAAGGCCAAAATCCAGCTTGTGTGAAGGAGACCGGTGAGTGACCACACAGCCGGCCATGGTGGCATAGTGGATAATAAATGACGGGTGCCTGGTCTGAAGCATGATTATTACGGTTTTGTAGTCTTGCTAGCTGTGTGCAGGCACTGCGCTATTTCTGTGGGTATATAGCACATATTGTATAGTGCTGTTACACCAATGTAAACACAGAAAAGCATAGTAAAACCAACGTATAAAATACTCTGTTGTAAAAAAAATAACAGCAAGTGCTAATGAAAAGATGAAAAAACACAGGGTATTTGGTTAATACGTTTTTTTGCAAAAAAATTTATATTAAGCCACTCTACCAAACGTCAAGGTATACCCTACATGCTTGTTTACTGTGTGCATGGCTCATGTGTTTTTGTTTGTTACACCAATGTGTATTTTGTGTCTTTTATTACACTTTGGCTACATCTTACAAAACACTGTGGCACTAAAAATGAGAACTGATAATTTTTGTTTAGGGCATACAACCCGTAGGACCATGTAAGGTATACAATGCCACCACAAAGGTAGAGAAAACAATTAATAATCCTATTTTTTGTAAATTGGAGTTTTTCCCAATATACAGTAGGATTGGGCACCATGATACCTTATCGCATTTGATGCCGTTTCAGGGTGATTTTGCACACGATCACAGTACAAAATGGCATTCAATAAGAACGTGATGAGCTGACACAATATTGCATAGCAGAAAGCTGTGTGTAAAATCTCATCATAATTTTACATTCAACTTTTTGCCCTTTATGGGAGACATCTGATTCTGTAAAACAATTGTGACTACTGCAAAAAAAAATACAGTTTTAGATGCATGAACCGTTGGTCCTGCATCGCTGCCATAGCATTGGTCCGGTCTAGCATAAGGCATTGATGTTGGGATTTATTATCCATTGTAAAGACAGTAATTCATTCTGTTAATAACATAATAAATGACATTGAGTAGCCAAGAAATGAGACAACAACCAACCATCTAATGGATCGTTTGCATCTCTAATGGATGCAGCATACAAACTATCCTTTATTATCCCTATGAACTGTTTCTCCTGCGTTTTACTTCTGTATATTTACGAATCAACACCTAAGAAAGGTAGAAATATATTACACTTCATATAAAGGTACTGATGCCCAGCACTCTCATCTGCTAGAAAAAAAAAATCATTTTTGTGAATCCTCTGAATATTTTTGAATTTTCTGATTCACAGGTAGCATAAAATGTTTTTTTTTTTATTAAATGTATCTTTCGCCAAACTAGAAGAAAAATTCCAAGGCGTTTTCCTGTGCCTTTTCGCCAATAGCTCCTTTGTGTGCGCCTGATAAACAGCTCCCACTGCTTCAATCTTAAGGAGTGATATATTGTGACATGATGTATGGGGGCATATTCACAGCTTCTGTGATTGCAGTAATGAAGCTGTAAAGCACAGAGCATGAAACAAGCTAAGTCTTCCAATTTAATCAGCTCGTAAACAGAGGCACTGCATCAAACCAACGACATCATTACACATTGGACTTAAATCATGCTAATCTGAGGATATAACATCAGCATCATTAATGGTCACACGTTGTATGCATCAACACTAAAGCATCTTCCCTGACAGATAAATACTGAGCATGGTTCCCAGAATGGATGCTGATCAGAATAAGCTTTTTTTAAGCTCACATCCTTCTTTGTTCCTTCACTTTTATTTTTTATATTTAAATCATTTACATATTTGAAATTGTTTATCAGCAGGTGTAAGGAGGGTCAAGATTTTAACCCTTTAAATGTTCTATACTGTAGTGTGTACACTATATATGTATATATGTTTATCTGCCATTGACTGTTTAGTGATGTGTTGTATATAGGGTTAGATAAGGTAATGCATCCTTTGGGAACATTAGAGGAGGGCACTTGTAGTGTAATGTATATATACTGGGTAGATATAGCTTTGCAAAGGATCACTAGTTGGGGGCATATTAGTGGATCCAGTTAGAGAGTTATTAGAGGGTTAGCATAGTACAGTGATGATATACAAGGTGGGACAGTAAGCACATCCAGTGTAGTGAAGACTTGTAGGACACCAAGGAGTTAAGTGGGTGAAGTGTCGGTCAGGATTTTATGTAAGGGACTTTCCAGAAAGAGGGGAGTCGGGGGTGGACCCTGCTACTGTGAGGATGTCCATGATCCCGGGCCGTGGCGCAGCCGACACAAGAAGTGAGTTTTGGGACAGATATCAGCAACCGTAGTGAAGCCGGTGAAAGAAGTCACCGTGGGAACGTTAGCTAGAGTCTGTGGGCTGACAGATCAGAAATGCCAGTGGTAGAGCCACTGTGGGAACGCTCAGCAGAAGTGTGCGTGCTTGAGCAGAAGAAGCAAGTGGGCCACCAGCGAGTATGAGGGCAGGATAACCAAAAGGGGTGGACGACCTAGTAGATGTGTAGCCACCCTTTTCTCACCATGGAAACAACAAAAACCCTCACTGTAGCATTGATCCACTCCCGCATGGACTACTGCAATAGTCTCTAATTGGCCTCTCCATTACTCAACTATCCCCTCTCCAGTCCATACTTAATGCAGCAGCCAGGGTCATCCATCTGGCTAATCGGTACTCGGACACGTCTGCTCGTTGCCAGTCGTTACACTGGCTGCCCATTCATTATAGAATCCAATTCAAAGAACTTGTTCTCACCCACAAAGCTCTCCACAGTGCAGAACCCCTCTACATCTCCTCCCTCATTTCTGTCTATCGGCCTAACCGACTGTTGCGCTCTGCAAATGACTTTCGACTAACCTCTGCACTAATCCATAGCTCCCACTTCCCGACTCCAAGACTTCTCCCGTGCTGCGCTAATCCTCTGGAATGCTCTACTCCAAAAAATTAGGACTATCCACAATTTGCATGGTTTCAGGTGCTCCCTCAAAACACATTTGTTCAGAGCGGCCTATCACATTCACTAATCAAAGTCATTCTATGTGTAAGTGTGCGTGTGTAGCCCATTCACTATCTCCATCATCCCTCAATCCCTCAAGATGGCTGGACCATCATTGTATATACACACCTGTACTTTGTATCTCCCCCAATTCATTGTAGACTGTAAGCTCTCACGAACAGGGTTGTCTTATTTTGCTTTAATTATTGTATTGTTAACGTTGTTACTTATGACTTTTGTTTTGAAACTGTTAGACTGTAAAGCGCTGCTGAATATGCTGGCGCTATATAAATAAAGATTATTATTGTTATTATTATTATTATGTGTATTTCCGTGACTAGATTGAGGGATTCTCCAGGGAAAGAGATCGAAGAGCTGTTTTCGCTGGGCTCCTCGTCCCGATTTTACTTTGTGGTCCATTCTGGTGTAATAGAAGAGAATAAGCGGAGTTGTGGAAGATGTATTGTTGGTATTGTGTAAGACGTGCTAATGGTGTCTTGGATGTGCTGTGTCCGGAGGAAAATAAAGCAGAACTGTTTGAAGTTATTCTAGACTCTGTCTCTAATTATTCCTCATATGCTAAAATGGGTGAGAATCATCCCAGGAAGGTAGCAGCAGCCAGTGTGAAGAATACAGTTAATGCTGGTGAGTCCACCCCTCGGCCAACCCTTTACACAGGAACAACGTTAGTTTAGGTTTAGAAATGAGCAACTGGATTAAAGATCGGCTGGACAGTTTGCTCATTATAGTTTTTTTTATGGAGTTTCCTTTCTGGAATGGCCTCAAGGACTACAATTTAATCCCTTAGTGACCAGCTAATTTTGACCTTAATGACCGGGCAACATTTTTTAAATCTGAACAGTGTCACTTTATGTGGAAATAACTCTGGAACACTTCAACGTACGTATCTCAGTGATTCTGAAATTGTTTTTCGTGACATGTTGTACTTCATGATAGTTGTAAAAATTTGTTCAATATGACTTGCTTTTAATTGTGAAAATATTGCAAATTTGGCAAAAATGTTGAAATAAATAAATAAATTGCAATTTTCCAACTTCCAATCTTTATATTCTTAAACCAGTTATTGACGCTGTGCAAACTAACTAATAAATAACATTTCCCACAAGTCTACTTTACTTTTGTGTCATTTCTCAAACTTCTTTTCATTTTGTTAGGATATTAGAAGGGTTAAAAATTTAGCAGGAATTTCTAAGTTTTTCAACAATTTTTTAAAACTTGTTTCTTTAGGGACCTATTCAGATTTCAATGGACTTTGAGGGGCCTATATTTTGAAAACTTCCCAAAAGTGACCATCTCAAAAACCGCACCTGTCAAATACTTCAAAACTGCTGTCAGGAAATTTTGTAACCTTCAGTTGCTACACAGGAATTAATGCACAGTGGAACAAAACAAAAATAAATTAAAATTTTACCTCTAAAATGTTGCTTTAACCCCAATTTTTTCACTTTTGCAAGAGGTAACACCAAAAAGTGGACTTCACAGTTTGTTACTCACTTTCTTACACGTGCGGCGATACCCCACATGTAGTCAAAAAGTTCAGTTTGGACAAATTGCAGGGCTTGGAACAGAAGGAGCAATATTAGAATTTTGGAACTCAAATTTGACTGAAAGCAATAGCAGGCACCATGTCAGGGGGCAGGGCTCCTAAGGTGCCTAAATAGCAGAAACTCCTAACAACTGACTCCATTTTGGAAACTGCACCCCTCATGGATTTTATCCAGGGGTATAGAGAGGATTTTGAACCCACAGGTACTACACACAGTTTGACAGCATTAGTTCACGATATTGAATATGTCATCATATCGTCATCATTTTTTTTGTAAGTTTTGAAAAAC
The DNA here is from genome assembly GCA_033576555.1 of Oophaga sylvatica. NCBI lineage: Eukaryota > Metazoa > Chordata > Amphibia > Anura > Dendrobatidae > Oophaga > Oophaga sylvatica. Next base: position 507,248,852 of record JARQOD010000003.1, on the reverse strand, counting down.
CCCTAACCGGAAGCCTAACCGTGAGGCCATGTTCATACTATCAAAATTGGGGAGCACTGCCAATTTCCCAATTGTATTGGAGCCCTGGATGGGAAGCATATCCTGTGCGTAAGCCGCCGAACTCAGGGTCCCAATTCTATAATTAGAAACAATATTTTTCTGTAGTTTTGTTGGCTCTTGTTGACAGTAACTACAGGTTTATAATTGTTGACATTGGGGCTTATGGAAGAACTGGAGACTCTCGAGTCTTCAATTCTTCCATTATGGGTCGGCGGCTGCTCAATAACCAGTTGGACCTACCACCACCACGTCAGCTTCCAGGCTCCAATAAAGAATCTGTGCCTTATGTCGTAGTTGACCAGGCGTGTAATGAGGCCATATCCGCGAAGAAACCTTGACCACCGGTGCAGGATCTTTAACTTGCGCCTATCATGGGCCTGGAGACTAGTGGAGTGCCCCATTGGCATTCTGTGTGCCAAATGGCGGGTCCTCCAGTCAGCCATTCAGCTGAGTGAAGCCAATGTCAATGAGGTTATCAAAGCTTGTGTTGTCCTACATAACTTCACGAGAATGCATGATTGTTCATCATCTGATGCTGGTGAAGGTGTGGTGGACAATGGGGATAGGCCTAGCCCACATGTGATCCCTTTACATCGTCCGCTCTCAGGACTCAAAGTCCGTGATGTGTTCACACAGTATTTTGTGTCACTTCAGGGTGCTGCTACCTGGCAAGATCAAGCTTTATCTATGTTGTAATGTTCTAATGTGTGTCTATATAAATATTATTTTGTCCTTGAAGTTGTTTTGTGTGTTCAGTTACTTTTCCTTACAGATGTTTTTTTGTGTTCTTTAAGGAATTAATGAAAGAAGAGTCAAAACTTGGCATTTTAAAACTTTTTATAATGCCAAAATGTAACTTAGAATCATAGAATCATAGAATGGTAGAGTTGGAAGGGACCTCCTGGGCCATCTAGTCCAACCCCCTGCTCAAAGCAGGATTCTCTAAATCATCCCTGACAGATGTCTGTCCAGCCTCTGTTTGAAGACTTCCATTGATGGAGAACTTACCACCTCTCGTGGCAGCCTGTTCCACTCATTGATCACCCACTGTCAAAAAGTTTTTTCTAATATCTAATCTGTGTCTCCTCCCATTCAGTTTCATCTCATTGCTTCTAGTCTTTCCTTGTGCAAATAAGAATAAAGATGATCCTTCTACAATGTGACAGCCCTTGAGATATTTGTAGACAGCTATTAAGTCTCCTCTCATTCTTCTTTTTTGCAAGCTAAACATTCCCAAATCCTGCAACCGTTCCTCATAGGACATGGTTTGCAGACCGGTCACCATTCTGGTGGCTCTTCTCTGAACTTGCTCCAGTTTGTTGATGTCTTTTTTAAAATGTGGTGCCCAAAACTGGACACAGTATTCTAGATGAGGTCTGACCAAAGAGGAGTAGAGGGCAATAATGACCTCACGTTATCTAGACTGTATGCTTCTATTGATACATCCTAGAATTGTATTTGCCTTTTTTGCTGCTGCATCACACTGTTGACTCATGTTCAGTCTGTGATCAATTAGTATACCCAAGTCTTTTTCACATGTGCTGTTACTTAGCCCTATTTCTCCCATTTTGTATATGCTTTTTTCATTTTTATTGCCCAGATGTAGTACTTTGCATTTTTCCCTGTTAAAAACCATTCTGTTAGTTGCTGCCCACTGCTCCAGTTTATTTATATCTTTTTGAATCCTCTCTCTCTCTTCTCTAGTATTAGCTACCCCTCCTAGCTTTGTGTCATCAGCAAATTTGATCAGTTTACCCTCAATTCCTTCATCTAAATCATTGATAAAGATGTTGAACAATACAGGGCCCAAAACAGAGCCTTGTGGTACCCCACTTGAGACATTCTTCCAACTGGATGTGCAGCCATTTACGACCACTCTTTGAGTCCGATCACTAAGCCAGTTATGAATCCACCTAACAGTTGCCTTGTCCATTCTATACTTAGTCATTTTTTCAATAAGGATTGTGTGAGATACTTTGTCAAATGCTTTGCTGAAGTCAAGATATACTATATCTACAGCATTTCCCTGATCCACCCAGTCAGTGATTCTGTCATAGAAGGAAATTAAGTTAGTCTGACATGACTTATTTGTTACAAACCCATGCTGACTCTGTTTAATCACTTCATTCTTATGCAGGTACTTACATACATGTTCTTTAATAATTTGTTCAAAGATCTTTCCTGGTATAGAAGTCAGACTCACCGGCCTGTAGTTCCCTGGGTCCACCTTCTTCCCCTTTTTGAAGATAGGAACAACATTTGCTCTTCTCCAGTCTTCTGGGACTTCTCCTGTTCTCCAAGAATTTTCAAAGATTATGGACAGTGGTTCAAGAATTTCTTCTGCTATCTCCTTCAGTATTCTGGGGTGTAATTCATCTGGACCTGGAGACTTGAATTCATTTAGGTTAGCTAAGTGTTTCCTCACTGTCTTTCTGTTTATAGATATCCTGGATTCTTCTATTCTTTTAATAGGACAGTGAAGATCAGTTGATGTTACATTTCCTTTCTGAGAGAAAACAGATGCAAAATAGGAATTTAAAAGTTCAGCCTTCTCAACATCCTGTCTTACCATTTCATCATTTTCATCCTGTAAAAATCCTATAGCATTTTGACATTTTTTTTTACTTTTGACGTATCCCCACATTTGGCTACTGAATACCATATTTGTCCTATGGCTTTTTTGGCCCTTAAAATTTGATCACATTTTTTGGACACAACATTTGTATAACCAAATGTAGCAAAGTTAGCAAACATTTGCTACAGGAAAAAAAACAAACAAATAAATTTACAATTGGTGGTATGTTGGTGGAGGTGAGGGCTTGGGTGACCAGCTTGACCCTCACCCTGTTGGGGTGGATATTCTTGGCCCTGATGTAAGATGTGGCCAGGGTCAGGTTGTTGAGCGTCGAAGTGGCCATAAGGATAATGGAGATGATACTCCTGGGGATTATGGTAGCCACGTGAGTCATACCCCCAATATGGCCATGTGGTCTAAATCCAGGTTGGGACCAGCCTCCAACCTTGGGTCTGTACAAGTGGCCATATTGGGCAGGTGGGTTATAGGCTGCCATTTGGCCCTATTGTTGGCAAGGTTAGTTTTGGGGGGGGAACGGGTTGAGGTGTAGACACACGTTCAGGAGGTACCTCAGATCCTAATTGAGCATGCACATCTGGGTGGGGGGTAAGGCGGAGAAGGTTATGGGGTGAGAGCTGCCACCGCTCCAGGAAATCAAATACCTCATATGGGGTATTGGGAGGTGTGCATGCATCAATGAGGATCTGAATGGATCCTCGCATACGTAGCCTCACCTCATGGGGTAGGGGACGTAGGACCCGGGCCAGGCTGCGGGAATAAGCCTCTTAACCCTCATCCCAGGCTGCCCTAGACAGGTAATTGAGGACCCCCATGTCCACATGCCTCCGGGTATCAGAGGCAGGGTTCTCTCGCCTTTGTCTCCCACGGCTGGATATGGCTGCAGGCTGGCGGGAGCCCTCCAGACGTTCAGTAGGGCTGCTGTTGTTGCCTGGTTCCTCAAGGCTGCCTGGTGCTGGTGCAGCTGCTGGGTCAGGTCCAAGTACAGGAACTGAAACAGGTCCTGGTGCTGGTGCAGGTGGAGCTTGTTGGTTGCAGCTGGGAGGCTCAGAAGATGGGCCAGCCACCTCTTCACCTCCCCCGACTGGGTCTATAATGGCCTCAGAATCTGACCCTGTCTCCCTCTCAGTGAGGTTGGACTGAGTTCTGTTAGGAAATTAAATAAAAAAAAAAAGGTTGGAGATCTGACCCTAAACAGAATATGTGTAATGTGGTGTGATGTATGTATTTACGGTCTGAGATCAGAATAGGAGCCAAAAAAGCAAGGCGTTCAAAATATATGTACTTCTGCTTTGTCGGTGCTGCAGCCCCACTCCTGGCCCGCTGCTGACGTTCCCGCCGGTACTGGTTGCGTATGCTGCGCCAGCGTCCCATCACATCTTCAACTGCAATGTGTGATAAAAATTGCTTGTTACATTGCTCACATTTGACCAAACACTTTCTAAACATTTCACATAGTCATGGGGCCTAGTAGGGTGTCAGTTTAATAGAAGTTTTGCGCTTACAAACAATGATCCCAAAATACACATAATATGATTTTAGGGGATACTGGGAAAAATTTTAAGTTCTGGCCTTTAAGATGATTGGACAAAAATTAGCTAACTTACTCATTTGTTGCTGTTCCTCATGTGGATGTTCCGAAAATTCAGAAAACATCTGCCCACAGATGCGCCTCCATGCCACCTCTTTTCTGGCCTGAAGGACAAAAATTCCACATTGACATGCTTTAGCATGATAGAGTGCCAGGCATTGCTGACAGAGGTGTCCACATTCACCCAGGAATTCAGACATCAGCCTTAGAGAGGTATTCACACAGGTCAGGGACCTATCAGACTGAGACCACCTTGACGATGGTTGGTGGGCAGATAATATTTGGACAAATTTTATGTTAAGCGTCTCAAATTTTTTCAGCACTCCAAAGCTGTATTGCTATTCAAAATTTCACATATTCCACATTGACATGCTTTAGCATTATAGAGTGCAACCTTTTTTTGTATATTGTATATGGGGTAGCTCCTCCTGGTATGCACCTATTCACGCTAGTGTGGATGTGCCAGTCAGTTTTTTTGTCTGTTATCTTACTGACTGAGCACTCCGCCCTCACCAGTTGGTGATTTTAATTACAGCAGGTCCCTACTTACCCATAAGTGCAGGCATTGCTGACAGAGGATCTATCACAGTGATCAAAAGTATGTAACCAATAGAAAATTTCTGCAGTTGCTGGGTGCTGGCAGGGAGATCTTGGGGATGCACTGATCATGTGCCTGCCATTTTGCTTTGGTAACAGGAGGATGAGGGACGGGGGATGTCGGTTCCGGTACTAAGGTACTGTGGGGGACCTGGGGACACCATTTTTCTCTCCTCTGACAAGTTAGATCATGTCAGAGGAGAGAGAAATATTTTTTACACCGGATCCCACTTATTCCTTGAATAACAGCGATCACATTATTGTTGACTGAAAAAAAGGCCCTGATCATGTTCTCCAGGGTCTCAGCTACCCCCGGTAGCTGAAACCCTGGACACTTTCCTTTTTTTTTCCAACATGTTTTATTGATTTAAAGAGTATTACATTACAATATATTCATATAAATCATTAAAGTTACAAGCTTGTTTGACAGGTGTGAAACTCAAGATAATGATTTAAGGAACAAAACTACGAAGTAGGTCATACAAAATTGAAGATAATAAGCTTGTAAACTCTTGTTTAGAAGGTACAATACTCTTAAATGTCCCCCCCACCTACCTCCACACTCCCACCCCCCCAACATATAAATCCCTGAAACATTCCCGCATTCGATTAGCAATCAACAAGCTTAAGGAATAGGACCATGTCCACTAATTTTCTGAAGAAGATATCACTGAGTGTTTTCAAACTGTGTCCTTAGTTTGTCCCTAGTGTCTTGAGATAATGAAGGGATAAATAATGACCATGTGCTTAGAAATTTCCCGGTCAATTTCTCTTTATTTGTCAAAGTATCTAGCCAGTCCATTCGAAAGATATACGTTAATTTAGAGTATATGAGAAACTTGGATGGTGGCAAAGGATCTAGCCAGTGCTGTAATATACTTTTCCTGGTAGCTGAGGCCCATATTATCAACATGGCCTTAACATGTTTGGGGAATTTGTGTTGAGAGCTGTCTAGAATATTAAATATTGCCCATTGTGGAGTCAGAGGAAACACTCTCCCGCCAAGATTCTGTAGTTCAGCATGGATAGATTGCCACAATTTCTGCACTTTGGGAAATCCCCACATGTGATGAAGTAGGTCTGTGTTTCTTGTCCCACATTTGGAACAGGCGAATGTGCCCTCTGGAGACATCCTAGACTTAATGTGTGGAGTAATATAAGCTCTATGAAGAAGTAATAAAGACATGTCTGTATAACTGCTGGAGGGGATCACCTTCCGTTGCAATAATGTGGCGTCTAAGATTTCCCCGACTGTGATGTTCTGTAGATCATTAACCCATCTTGCTGGACCTGTCGTTTTGCCTTCCCAAGATCCATGCTTACGCAACAGTGTGTATATACTGCTTGTCGAGGCTAATTGCATTCTGGCGGTCCTAATGAAACCATCCAAAACGTTCCTCACTCCCTCTCTACCCCCCACAGCCATGCTCTTCAAGATTAAACTTCTTGCTTGAAGAAAAAGGAATGGCTTGTTAACAAATGATGGGTAACGTTGTGCTGCTATGTCAAATGTGAGCATAGAGAATCTATCATCTAGAAGATCAGCAGCCAATATGCAACCCTGCCCAGCTAGTTCAATGGAGGGTAAGGGTGGTTTACCTCCCATAAAGCCCGGGTTACCCATAAAGGGCACAAAAGGAGAGATATTGCCTCTCAGGTGACAAAGTTTCCTACACCTCCTCCACGTCTGTATTGTTTGCCATAAGGTGGGATGGATTCTTATGTCCGCAATAAGGTCCTCGTTGGTCATATGTAATAAAGCTGTTAATGAGATATGGGGACTTAATTGTTGGTCTAAGAGTACGTTTGTGAAATGTGAGTTGCCTCTCAACCAATCGATAATATATCTGAAATTTGCTGCTAGATTGTACTTTGCAATGTCTGGGAAATTGATGCCACCCTCCTCCTTAGGGGCTTGTAGTTTGATAAGACCTATTCTTGTACGCTTTTTGTCACCCCAAATGAAATTCCTAAAATCAGTATTTAGAGTTTTAACATCAGCACGTGTCAACAAAATAGGAAGTGTTTGAAAATATACAATAATTTTGGAAATATTATCATCTTAATTAAGTGACATTTACCGGAAAAAGATAAAGAAAAATGTTTCCAGGAGTTTAGAAGGTGCAGTATGGATGTGATTAGGGGTCTAATATTAATGTGATATGAGGACGTTAAATCTGCCGGGAGGTTGACACCCAAGTATTTGATAGATGTTGTGCTCCATTGGAAGGGAAGTGTTGAGTTATTTAATTTTCCTTGCTCAAACAAGGCCAAGGCCTCTGATTTATTATAATTTATTTTAAAACCTGAGCACTTGCCAAAATGATTTAAGGCCTCCATGATAACTGGAATTGCCGCTTTGGGATTGGAGATAAATAGGAGTATATCGTCGGCAAATGCCGCAATTTTAAGTGATGTGGAGCCTACCTCTATGCCCCTATATATTGCAGAATTTTGGAGGGTTCTGAGTAAAGGATCTAAAGCAAGGTTAAGAAGCAAAGGCGACAAGGGGCAGCCCTGACGTGTTCCTCTTTGGACTTCAAACGTGGAGGAGAATATGCCATTTATGGGCAGCCTGGACACCGGGTTTTTATATAACAACTTTATCGCCTCACAGAACCATGGGCCAAAGTTTCTAAATTCCAGGATGTCAAAAAGATAATCCCATGCGACCCTGTCAAACGCTTTGTCAGCATCCAGGCTGACCACAATAGACTCTAGACAACCATGAGATTTGCCATGGGAAATGACTCCCAAAGCCGTCCGCATGTTGTATGTTATGGATTTACCGTGGACAAACCCAATTTGTTGAGGCAATATTAGGTTAGGGATTATTTTTTGCACTCTATTTGCTAATATTTTTGTGAAGATTTTAAAGTCAGAATTTAAAAGCGATATTGGTCTATATCCTTCCACTAGTGAAGGATCTTTGCCCGGTTTGGGGAGCACTATTATGTCTGCTTCATTGAAACGGTCCGGGAGCTGCCCCAACCGAACCAACTGGTTAAAGACGTCACAGAGATGTGTCCCTATCTTACCACCCAATATCTTATAGTATTCATTACTATACCCATCTGGGCCAGGGGATTTAGCGAGCTTTAAGGAGCTGATAGTTTGGATTACTTCTGAGAGGGATATGGGAGCATTAAGAATTTCTCTGTGCTCCTCTAATATTAGGGGTGCCACCTCTGTTTGCATAAAATTTAGAATATCATCCCCTTCTCTCTTCTCCGCTTTGTACAAGGAACCAAAAAAAGATCTAAACTCCTCTATAATCTCCTCATTCTCTGTCGACACTCTGCCCTCTTTGGTCAGAATTTTGTGAATCCTTGTGGCTTTTCTGTATGGTCTTGTAAGGAATGCAAGTAATTTGCCAGGTCTATTGCCCCATTTAAAAAATTTGTGCTTTTGAAGATCAATATTATAAGTGGCCCACTCATGAGCCAGTGCCTCCGCAGACTCCTTTGCTTCAGTATATTGTTTTTTTCGTGAGGGGTGTATTGTTAAGTTTAACATTTTTATATGCTAGGGTTAAAGCCCTCTGCGTTGCCAAGGTCCGCTCCTGCAACTGTTTTTTTTTATGGCTTATATACGCAATAATTTGCCCTCTCAACACAGCCTTAGAGGTATCCCAAAAAAGAATTGGTGTTTCACAATGTATTTGGTTGTCTGATTTGTACATGTCCCATGAGGAATGTATGAATTTTTTGAAATCCTCTGAGTGATATAGATATGACGGGAACCTCCACTTCCTATGGGAATAGATTGGTTTAGTTAGTTTTAGGCTGAACGTTATCGGTGCATGGTCCGAGATGTACAGTACAGACCAAAAGTTTGGACACACCTTCTCATTCAAAGATTCTTCTGTATTTTCATGACTATGAAAATTGTAGAATCACACTGAAGACATCAAAACTATGAATTAACACATGTGGAATTATACATTACACTTTACAAAAAAGTGTGAAACAACTGGAAATATGTCTTATATTCTTGTCACGGGTGTGTCGCTGCGAAGATCGTCGCGATTGCACACCCTGACTTCTCACAGCTGAGTTTCTGCTGCTGGGTGTTTTTCGGCTGTGAGAGAGTTAATTCTCCCTCTCTCTGTGCTGGACAAGACCAGCCTCGCTCAGCTGCAATTAATGTTGCGATAATTGGATTTCTTCATATACCTGCCTGTCTGCTAGGGAAGTGTCGGTGAAAGCATTCATGCAGACCAGCAGAGCGGTTCATATTGAGAAGTCTAAAGCTAAGAGTACCTGTTGTGGTTTTCTCCTCTCCTCGCTTTATTATTTATCTCCTTACCATTTGGTGTTCCCTCTGTAGTTGTTGTTTTGTATGCAAGGTGTCTTTTATTTTACCCCTTGTACTGTCTCGTTCGTCTTATACTGTGTGTAGGCAGTTACCTTCCCGTTCCCTGTGGTAGTAATCAGGGTCCTTCTCAGGACTAGATTACAGTTGTCAGGGATTCACAGGAGATAGGGTTACGCTGGTGGCCTGGACCTCTGTACCATCAACAGTACCTCCAGGTAGAGGGATTAGTCAGGACCCCAGCTTAGGGTCAGCATAGACCCCGGTCCTCTTTATGCAGAGACAGCGTGACATTTTCACCGACCACTAAAGATTTTCTCCAGTCACCATGGATCCAGTAGTCAGTCTTGCTCAGCAGTTGCAGAGTTTGTCCATGGAGCTGGCGGACGTTAAGTCCAAGGTTTTGTACCCCCCGGAGCTGGCCGGACCTGAACCTAAAGTAGCTCTCCCTGACAGATTCACTGGGGGGCGGGACAAGTTTTTTGCTTTCCGGGAGGCATGTAAATTGTACTTTCAGCTGCGACCTAGGTCATCTGGGAGTGAAGAACAAAGGGTGGGGATTGTCATCTCGCTCCTACAAGGAGACCCCCAATCCTGGGCGTTCGCTTCTCCCCCGGGTTCCCCAGCTCTCCAGTCAGTGGTTGGTTTTTTTGCAGCTCTGGGTCTTGTATATGATGACCCGGATTGGGTCTCCCTTGCTGAATCTAAGTTACGTAGGATACAGCAGGGAGATCGTCCGGCGGAGGAATTCTGTTCGGAGTTCCGTAGGTGGGCCACAGACACCCAGTGGAATGACCCGGCTCTTAGGAGCCAGTTTTGTCAAGGTTTATCTGACAAATTAAAGGATGTGCTGGCACAGTATGACCCCCCCACGTCACTGGAGGCCGCTATGGCCCTTGCTATTCGTATTGACAGACGTCTTTGGGAGAGGTGCGGGGTAACTTCGCCCCCTGTTATGACTCCACCTTCCTCAAGGGTCCCTTATACGGAGGTTCCCCTAGTCAGTCCAGAGGAGCCTATGCAATTAGGAGGGACATCATTCCGGGGGAGGGGATCGGTGGGGCGCCACAAAACAAGAAGTTGTTTCTTCTGTGGGAAAAAGGGACATTTTATTGGGGGTGTCCATCCCGTTCTTTGCAGAGTGAGAAGTCGCCGGAAAACTATTGATCCCAGATTGTGTGGTGGACGGCAATCTGGGAGTAAGTATTTCGTCCCTAAATTCGTCTCAGTTTCTCGTACCGGCGGAGGTGGTGGTGGGTGCGAGAACTGAGAGGATATCTGTTCTTCTGGATAGTGGGGCCGGGGCTAATCTGGTGGATGCTCGCTTTGCCCGGGTTCAAGGTATGCAATTGAGTGTGTTGGCTAAACCCGTCCCCATATTCTCGATCGACGCCAGACCTCTCGGTCAGGGAAGTTTTTTGCAAGCAGTGCATAACATAGATCTTCAAGTGGGGGCGTTACATAAAGAACTGTTGTCTTGTTATGTGTTGGAGGGTCTTCCTACTCCTATAGTGCTGGGCCTTCCTTGGTTAACTAAGCATAACCCGGTTATTAATTGGCAATCTAGAGAGATAAGTCAATGGAGTGAATTCTGTAATAAAAACTGCATGAATATGGTCATTGGTACGGTCGCTCCTAGGGCCTTACCTCCATTTCTGGTAGACTTTGAGAATGTATTCTCGGAGAAAGGGTGTCAAGAATTACCTCCTCATCGCGAATATGACTGTTCTGTTAACTTGATCCCTGGGGCCAAATTACCGAAATCTAGGTTGTATAACCTTTCTGGTCCTGAGAGACAGGCCATGAAGGATTATATTTCAGAGAGTCTGGCTAAGGGGCATATTAGACCTTCATCTTCCCCGGTGGCCGCGGGGTTCTTCTTTGTGAAGAAAAAAGATGGAGGCCTACGCCCTTGCCTGGATTTCCGTGAGCTTAATCGGATTACTGTCCGAGATCCGTATTCGCTCCCACTTATTCCCGATCTCTTCAATCAGATCGTGGGTGCCAAATGGTTCTCTAAGTTGGATCTCAGAGGGGCGTACAATCTGATTAGGATGAAGGAGGGGGATGAGTGGAAGACGGCGTTTAACACTCCGGAGGGGCATTATGAGAACCTTGTCATGCCATTTGGTCTGAGTATTGCCCCGGCGGTGTTTCAACACTTTGTAAATGACATCTTTCGCCACCTAATGGGACAGTTTGTGGTCATATATCTGGATGATATCTTAATTTACTCGCCGGATCTTGTGTCTCATCAGGAGCATGTTAGGCAGGTGTTACAGATCTTGCGGGATAATAAACTGTATGCCAAATGGGAGAAGTGTGTGTACGCCGTACAGGAACTTCAGTTTTTAGGGTTCCTGGTGTCAGCATCCGGTTTTCGTATGGACCCTGGGAAAGTGCGGGCAGTTCTTGAGTGGGATCTGCCAGAGGATCTTAAGGCATTACAACGTTTCTTGGGGTTTGCTAACTACTACCGGAAATTCATTCGTAATTTTTCGTCCATAGTTAAACCTCTCACAGACATGACTAAAAAAGGGACGGATTTTTCAAAATGGTCTGACAAGGCTTGTCAAGCGTTTTCTACCTTGAAAAAATGTTTTGCTTCAGCACCCATACTTATTCAGCCTGATGCATCACAGCCGTTCATTGTTGAGGTGGATGCTTCCGAGGTAGGGGTGGGAGCAGTATTGTCACAAGGTTCGTCCCCTGGTAAATGGCATCCGTGCGCCTTCTTCTCTAAGAAATTGTCGTCCGCGGAGAGGAATTATGATGTCGGCAATAGGGAACTCTTGGCCATTAAGTTAGCTTTTGAGGAGTGGCGTCATTTTTTGGAGGGGGCAGTCCACCCAGTCACCGTCATTACTGATCACAAAAACCTGCTATATTTAGAGTCCGCTAAACGTCTGAATCCCAGACAAGCTAGGTGGTCGTTGTTTTTTACCAGGTTTAATTTTGTCGTCACATATCGTCCTGGGTCAAAAAATGTTAAGGCGGATGCCTTATCTCGATGTTTCCCAGGGGCTGGGAATACGGAGGACCCGGTTCCGGTCCTTCAGGAGGGGGTGGTGGTGTCGGCAGTATGCTCTGAGCTTGAGGAGGAGGTATTGGAGGCTCAGGGGGACGCCCCTGTAGGACCTCCAGGGAGACTGTTTGTTCCAAATCAGTTGCGACAAAAGGTGATCGAGGCACACCATAATTCAGCTTTGGCAGGACACCCAGGGAGTAAAGCATCTCCTCTCGCGCCGGTTTTGGTGGCGTAACTTACATAGGGAGGTGGTAACTTTTTTCGCGTCCTGCGAGGTTTGTGCGCGCTCTAAGACCCCACATACCCGTCCGTCTGGGACCCTCTTACCTTTGAAGATCCCGGAGCGTCCGTGGACTCATCTGTCTATGGACTTCATTACGGACCTCCCGCCATTTTCGGGTAAAACAGTCATACTCGTTGTAGTGGACAGGTTCAGCAAGATGGCACATTTTATCGCTCTTCCTGCTCTTCCTAATGCTAAAACTCTTGCGCAGGTGTTTATTGGGGAGATTGTAAGACTTCACGGGGTACCCTCCGATGTGGTGTCGGATCGGGGGTCTCAGTTTGTGTCCAAATTCTGGAAAGCATTTTGTACACGGCGGGGGATGCAGTTGTCATTTTCATCGGCTTTTCACCCGCAGTCCAATGGTCAGACAGAGCGTCTGAACCAGAGCTTGGAGACATATCTCCGGTGTTTTGTGTCAGAGAACCAGGAGGACTGGGCTTCTTTCTTGCCTCTGGCGGAGTTTGCTCTAAATAATAGGCGGAGCGAGTCCACTGGTAAGTCCCCGTTTTTTGGGGCATATGGTTTTCACCCCCAGTTTTGTACTTTCAATAGGGGGGGCTCTTCTGGGGTTCCTGAGGAGGAACGATTTTCGTCGTCACTTGCTTCAGTGTGGAGAGGAGTGCTGAATAATCTGAGTACTATGGGGAACCGATACAAACGTATGGCTGATAGGAGGAGAGTGTCTGGTCCGGACCTAAGTGTGAACGATCTGGTATGGTTGTCTACCAAGAATATAAAACTTAAGGTTCCCTCCTGGAAACTGGGTCCCAGGTTCATCGGGCCATACAAAATCAGTTCTATAATTAATCCGGTTGCATTCCGTCTTGACCTCCCTCCCACATTTAAAATTCATAATGTGTTCCACAGATCGTTGCTTAAGAGGTATGTGGCGCCGGTGATACCTTCACCTTTACCTCCTCCTCCTGTGGTGGTCAATGGTAACTTGGAGTTCCAGGTGTCGAGAGTCATCGATTCACGTCTGAATCGCCGGTCCCTTCAGTACCTTGTTCATTGGAGGGGGTATGGTCCTGAGGAGAGGATGTGGGTTCCTGCGTCGGATATTAACGCAGACCGATTGGTTCGGGCCTTCCACACTACTCACCCAGATAAACCCGGCCCTGAGGGTCCGGAGGCCCCTCGTAGAAGGGGGGGTACTGTCACGGGTGTGTCGCTGCGAAGATCGTCGCGATTGCACACCCTGACTTCTCACAGCTGAGTTTCTGCTGCTGGGTGTTTTTCGGCAGTGAGAGAGTTAATTCTCCCTCTCTCTGTGCTGGACAAGACCAGCCTCGCTCAGCTGCAATTAATGTTGCGATAATTGGATTTCTTCATATACCTGCCTGTCTGCTAGGGAAGTGTCGGTGAAAGCATTCATGCAGACCAGCAGAGCGGTTCATATTGAGAAGTCTAAAGCTAAGAGTACCTGTTGTGGTTTTCTCCTCTCCTCGCTTTATTATTTATCTCCTTACTATTTGGTGTTCCCTCTGTAGTTGTTGTTTTGTATGCAAGGTGTCTTTTATTTTACCCCTTGTACTGTCTCGTTCGTCTTATACTGTGTGTAGGCAGTTACCTTCCCGTTCCCTGTGGTAGTAATCAGGGTCCTTCTCAGGACTAGATTACAGTTGTCAGGGATTCACAGGAGATAGGGTTACGCTGGCGGCCTGGACCTCTGTACCATCAACAGTACCTCCAGGTAGAGGGATTAGTCAGGACCCCAGCTTAGGGTCAGCATAGACCCCGGTCCTCTTTATGCAGAGACAGCGTGACAATTCTAGGTTCTTCAAAGTAGCCACCTTTTGCTTTGATTACTGCTTTGCATGCAGAAAAGGTGAACGGATGGACTCTACATGTCTAGTTCCCACCGTGAAGCATGGAGGAGGTGGTGTGATGGTGTGGGGGTGCTTTGCTGGTGACCCTGTTGGGGATTATTCAAAATTGAAGCGGTGAGCGGTCCAGCACACCCCAAAACCATCTCGATTGGGTTCAGGTCTGGTGACTGTGGAGGCCAGGTCATCTGGCATTGCACCTCAACACTCTCCTTCTTGGTCAAATAGCCCTTACACAGCCTGGAGGTGTGTTTGGGGTCATTGCCCTGTTGAAAAATAAATGATGGTCCAACTAAACGCAAACCGGATGGAATAGCATGCTGCTGCAAGATGCTGTGGTAGCCATGCTGGTTCAGTATGCCTTCAATTTTGAATAAATCCCCAACAGTGTCACCAGCAAAGCACCCCCACATCATCACACAACCTCCTCCATGCTTCACGGCGGGAATCAGGCATGTAGAGTCCATCCGTTCACCTTTTCTGCGTGCAAAGCAGTAATCAAAGCAAAAGGTGGCTTCTTTGAAGAACCTAGAATATAAAACATATTTTCAGTTGTTTCACACTTTTTTGTAAAGTGTAATGTATAATTCCACATGTGTTAATTCATAGTTTTGATGCCTTCAGAGTGATTCTACAATTTTCACAGTCATGAAAATACAGAAAAATCATTGAATGAGAAGGTGTGTCCAAACTTTTGGTCTGTACTGTACATGTTCAGAATTTTGGTGTATGTGATTCTTAACAAAAGTGAGGGACTCAACAACCAATAATCAATTCTAGCATGAGAGTTATGAACATGCGAATAATGGGAGTAGTCTCTTTCAACAGGGTGTTGCACTCTCCATACATCTATCAATCCCAAATGATCTAACAAAGATTGTATTAGTTTCCCTTGCATATGAGGAGATTGAGAATTAGATCTATCCATCTCGACGTCGTGCACCTCATTAAAATCACCACCCACTATCATATGAAAGGTGTCCCATCCTGCAATTTTTTTAAGTACATTGGCTCGAAAGAGCGGATCCGATGAATTTGGTGCATAAATATTTATTACACTGTAGGTTATCCCCTCTATAACCAGCTTGACGCAGACAAATCTGCCCGAAGGATCCTCAAACACATCCATTACTTCATGGTCAAGACCCCCATTTATCATAATAGCGACACCCCTCTGTTTTTTAGTAAAGGAAGCCTCTGCACATAACATAAATTTCTTGCTAGAAAAACCCCGGATGATCACCCTTCATCCAATGTGTCTCCTGCAACAGTACAATATGAAAATTTTTTTGATGTAGATGATTTAAAATTTTTTTCCTCTTGACCGGGGAATTTAGGCCATTGACATTCCAGGAACACCATAGTAGAGATGTCATAGCGGACATTTTTTGCTTGTTGATATTAGCCATTAACCCACTCCAGTGCGGGACTTATGATAGGATATGACCTTTTCATAAAAATAGGATTCCTGCCTATCCCAGCGAGTAGGCATAAGAATCCCTAAAGCATTGAATACTTGAAATCGAATGCAGAGACTCCCTCCCCAAAAATCCTCCCCTTCCCAAAAAAACTGTAACTGTGTAACACATTCAATACTACCCTCAAACTTGCATCCTAACTCTAAATGCAGAGATAATAATACAGCAAAAAGAAAACAAAACCAACGGATCTCAGTTGACATCACCTTATAAGATTCATGGTATTGTCGCTAAGTAATCCACTCTATAACTTGCTCATGGTGGTTGGGAAATATCCCGGACAATCTCCAGAGCCTTCACCGGGTCATCGACAGCTCAATTTTTTCCAGATAGATTGAAGCGCAATAGCGCTGGGTATTGTAGGCCAAACCTAATATTTTTGTCGGCCAGCAATTTACACACCGGGTTGAAGGCCCTACGTTTGGTCGTCACCATGGCCGAATAGTCCTGAAACATCAGAACTTTGTGCCCTTCGTATGATAAATGTGTTTTCTTCCTGTAAGCATTTAGTAAACAAATTTTATCTTGGAAGTCAAGGACCTTGAATATCACCGGTCTGGGTCTGTCATTGTCCCTACTCCTCTGTGGGCCTATTCTGTGAGCTCTCTCTATTGCCATTGATCCAGATGTTAATTGAATGTCCAGGGCTCCTGGCAGCCACTCAGAAGATAATTTTAGCAATTCAGAGGGAAGAATGGACTCAGGTAGTCCTATCAGTTTTAAGTTATTGCGTCTAGATCGGTTTTCCAGATCGTCCACTTTGGATTGGTGCTCTATGACGGTTTTTTTCTTTACCCTCTAGACACTCTGCCATTTCCTTGGTAACCTCCTCCAAATCAGAGATACGTTGCTTAGCATCGTCGAGGCGGGTGCCCTGACTATTAACTTGTAATATTATTGAGCCTATTGAAGTTTAAAGAGTGGCGAATCTAGAATCTATTTCGGGCATGAGGCGGTCCATGATGGCATCCGCTATTGAATGAGAAGTTTCGCTGCTAGTATCTGAGGTTGATTTAGGCGAGGATGAGCCTTGTTGGTTTCGGGTAGAGGCACGGCCTCCTTTAGAATTTTTGCCCACAAATTTATCCATACTCAGCGACATTAGTAAGAAGGTAGAAGGCGGTGATGTCTCAGTTCAGAATTGCTACATTAAAATCTGCTGTGTAGCATGTATCTTCTGTGTGAAGCGTATAACGCAGCTGACACTCGGCCTGTGTCCTACTGCACGGCGTCCCCCACGCCCAAAGCCTCCCGAGGAGCCTGGAGAGGTGGGCCCGATGCACAAGCCTCCCGTCCAGGTATTCCCCCCGCTGATAGAGGCTATATCTCCTCTCACAAATTGAGGTATAGCCACCAGTGAAATTAGGCCAATGGGGAGTTCCGTTAAAAAGCGGCCAAACCTTGGCTCCGCCTCCCGGAAATCTTTGCTTAATACATTTGAAAAAGCGTGGGGGGGGTAGACCGTCCAGTCTAACAGACCAGGCCTATCAACTGCAGGTTCTCACCAGTCTGAACGACTATGTATATGCAATAATAAAGATTACTCCTGAACAAAATAGTGATGTGTCATCAGTGAGTGTTTGCCTGCCGCTGGGGTCGTGACGACGGCGCTGCCCTACTGTGGAAATATTTCTGGCCCAAAGTGGCCCAGGTGCGCTGAGACAGAGGTTTGTATATGAAATCCGAAACTAGAGATGGGCCGCTGCACAGCCTCCCAAGGACCAAACGATGAGCCGGGAGCCACCCCGAGCAACACCACCAAACACTGAGCCGATTCCTGGACTGTGTTGAGAGATGCGGATGATTGAAGGAGGGAGCACCTGTGTGTCCTCGGCCGCCGCTGCAGAGCTCCTCGCCCCAGTCCCAGTGCGCGGTCAGCAGCCAGAGGTATCCATGTCCCCGGCAACTGGGGAGGATCTCAAAGGTGAGTTAGTTATCTCATCAGAGTTCGCCTTGCTGCAGCAAACCCCCTCCAATCTATGTGAAAGAATGTTAGGATGATTGATTGATGGGGGACGTGAATCAAGATTTTCAGTCCCTTTCACAGAAGATTTTGTATGGAAAAATATCTACTATTCCAGGTATCACCACTGGATGGCACTAGAGTCACAATAATGATTTAAGCTGTAGATATAGATTTTTCCCTAAAGGACCACTAGGTGTCTCCCTTGTCTTTCTGATGGGGACTGAGTTTAGAAGCTGTGTTTATGAATCAGTCTCAGTTTTGATGCTACCAACATTTGTGAGACTGTCCCTGGTCCCAATTTCCTTTATGTCAGGCAGAGTACACTGTCCTTGTGTGACCCAATTTCCCCAGCCTGTTAATAGTAGTAAGCGGCTGTGTAGCTCACCAGCCCCCGAGGAGAAGCTGCTCCCCCTACCACAGCTCCACTCTCCCCCACGCTCTCCCTCCAAGATGGCGCAGAACACAGGAGAGGTCTCCGAGGTGACAGTAACCCCCACTCCAATCGGCTCTAGCTCCCCAGGGACAGGCAGAGAGATACACTGCACTCCCGGCAGCACTGTGAGCCGACACAGCTCCCAGGTACAAATAACTTCTTCAGCGTGTGGGGGGGGAAGGGCAGCAATGAGTCGGCAGGATGCCAGGCAGATCCTGGGTCACACCAGAGCCCTCAGAGGGTAGATGCGAGAGGGCAGCTCCAGGTGTAGCAGACAGCGATGCCTTACCGGGTCTTCAGGCGGGACATGGCCCCAGCAGCAGAGGAGCTCTGGGAGAGACCCAAGGCAGGAAATGGTGTCCCCTCACCACGTGCAGATTCCTCTGGGTTGCTGTGAGGACAGTTTATGTGCCTCCCGGGCTGCAGATGTCACACTGGATCTCCCCCAGGGACCAGAGGATGTACCAGGCAGTTGTAGGAGGATTTTCTGAGCAAAAAGGGGGGTTTTATCCCTAAATTCCTCCTAGTTAAGCAGGAGCCTCTAGAAGACACGTCTTCCCTCCACAGCAGACAAGCCACGCCCCTCCTCTGGACACTTTCTGACTCTGGAGTCATACCTCCAATATGACCATGTGGTCTAAATCCAGGTTGGGACCAGCCTCCAACCGTGGGTCTGTACAAGTGGCCATATTGGACAGGTGGGTTATAGGCTGCCATTTGGCCCTGTTGTTGGCAAGGTTAGTTTTGGGGGGGAACGGGTTGAGGTGTAGACACATGTGCAGGAGGTACCTCAGATCCTAATTGAGCATGCACATCTGGGTGGGGGGTAAGGCGGAGAAGGTTATGGGGTGAGAGCTGCCACCTCTCCAGAAATCAAATACCTCATATGGGGTATTGGGAGGTGTGCATGCATCAATGAGGATCTTAATGGATCCTCGCACACGTAGCCTCACCTCATGGTTTAGGGGACGTAGGAACCGGGCCAGGCTGCGGGAATAAGCCTCTTAACCCTCATCCCAGGCTGCCCTAGACAGGTAATTGAGGACCCCCATGTCCACATGCCTCCGGGTATCAGAGGCAGGGTTCTCTCGCCTTTGTCTCCCACGGCTGGATATGGCTGCAGGCTGGGGAGAGCCCTCCAGACGTGCAGTAGGGCTGCTGTTGTTTCCTGGCTCCTCAAGGCTGCCTGGTGCTGGTGCAGCTGCTGGGTCAGGTCCAAGTACAGGAACTGAAACAGGTCCTGGTGCTGGTGCAGGTGGAGCTTGTTGGTTGCAGCTGGGAGGCTCAGAAGATGGGCCAGCCACCTCTTCACCTCCCCCGACTGGGTCTATAATGGCCTCAGAATCAGACCCTGTCTCCCTCTCAGTGAGGTTGGACTGAGTTCTGTTAGGAAATTAAATAAAAAAAAAAAGGTTGGAGATCTGACCCTAAACAGAATATGTGTAATGTGTGTGATGTATGTATTTACGGTCTGAGATCCAGAATAGGAGCCAAAAAAGCAAGGTGTTCAAAATATATGTACTTCTGCTTTGTCGGTGCTGCAGCCCCACTCCTGGCCCGCTGCTGACGTTCCCGCCGGTACTGGTCGCGTATGCTGCGCCAGCGTCCCATCACATCTTCAACTGCAATGTGTGATAAAAATTGCTTGTTACATTGCTCACATTTGACCAAACACTTTCTAAACATTTCACATAGTCATGGGCCTAGTAGGGTGTCATTTTAATAGAAGTTTTGCGCTTACAAACAATGATCCCAAAATACACATAATATGATTTTAGGGGATACTGGGAAAAATTTTAAGTTCTGGCCTTTAAGATGATTGGACAAAAATTAGCTAACTTACTCATTTGTTGCTGTTCCTCATGTGGACGTTCCGAAAATTCAGGAAACATCTGCCCACAGATGCGCCTCCATGCCACCTCTTTTCTGGCCCAAAGGACAAAAATTCCACATTGACATGCTTTAGCATGATAGAGTGCCAGGCATTGCTGACAGAGGTGTCCACATTCACCCAGGAATTCAGACATCAGCCTTAGAGAGGTATTCACACAGGTCAGGGACCTATCAGACTGAGACCACCTTGACGATGGTTGGTGGGCAGATAATATTTGGACTAATTTTATGCTAAGCGTCTCAAATTTTTTAAGCACTCCAAAGCTGTATTTCTATTCAAAATTTCAAATATTCCACATTGACATGCTCTAGCATCATAGAGTGCAACCTTTTTTTGTATATTGTATATGGGGTAGCTCCTCCTGGTATGCACCTATTCACGCTAGTCTGGATGTGCCAGTCAGTTTTTTTGTCTGTTAGCTTACTGACTGAGCACTCCGCCCCCACCAGGTGGTGATTTTAATTACAGCAGGTCCCTACTTACCCATAAGTGCAGGCATTGCTGACATAGGATCTATCACAGTGATCAAAAGTATGTAACCAATAGAAAATTTCTGCAGTTGCTGGGTGCTGGCAGGGAGATCTTGGGGGATGCACTGATCATGTGCCTGCCATTTTGCTTCGGTAACAGGAGGATGAGGGACGGGGGATGTCGGTTCCGGTACTAAGGTACTGTGGGGGACCTGGGGACACCATTTTTCTCTCCTCTAACAAGTTAGATCATGTCAGAGGAGAGAGAAATGATTTTTTACACCGGATCTCACTTTTTTACGTGATCGTCGTTATTTCTTGAATAACGGCGATCACGTTATTGTTGACTTAAAAAAAGGCCCTGATCATGTTCTCCAGGATCTCAGCTACCCCGGGTAGCTGAAACCCTGGACACTTTCTGACTCTGGAGGGCACTATTCTCTTGTTCCCAATCGGGAATAAGTCCCCTTAGCGGCTGCCATTTTTATGCGTATCTATTTTACTTTACATCAGCACAATTTTGGAACCAAAATTTTTTTTGGTTACAAAGTTATAAGGGTTAAAAGTTAACCAACGATTTCTCATTTTTACAACACCATTTTTTTTAGGGACCACATCACATTTGAAGTCACTTTAAGGGGTCTATATGACAGAAAATACCCAAAAGTGACACCATTCTAAAAACTGCACCCCTCAAGGTGCTCAAAACCACATTCAATAAGTTTATTAACCCTTCAGGTGCTTCACAGGAATTTTTGGAATGTTTAAAAAAAATGAACATTTAACCTTTTTTCACAAAAAATGTACTTCAGATCCAAATTTTTTTATTTTACCAAGGGTAACAGGAGAAATTGGACCACAAAAGCTGTTGCCCAATTTGTCCTGAGTACATTGATACCCCATATGTGGGGGGAACCATTGTTTGGGCGCATGGCAGAGCTCGGAAGGGAAGGCACACCATTTGACTTTTTCAAACTAAAATTGGCTAGAATTGAGATCGGACGCCATGTAATGTGCCTAAACAGTAGAAACCCCCCACAAGTAACCCCATTTTGGAAATTAGACCCCCTGAGTAACTTATCTAGATGTGTGGTGAGCACTTTGAACCCCAAAGTGCTTCACAGAAGTTTATAACGTAGAGCCATAAAAATAAAAAATCACATTCTTTTCACCAAAATGATATTTTCGCCCCCAATTTTTTGTTTTCACAAGGGTAACAAAAGAAATTGGACCCCAAAAGTTGTTGTCCAATTTGTCCCGAGTACGCTGATACCCTATATGTGGGGGTAAATCACTGTTTGGGCTCACTGCAGAGCTTGGAAGGAAAGGAGTACCTTTTGACTTTTTCAGCGCAGAATGGGCTGGAATTGAGATCGGACACCATGTCGCGTTTGGAGAGCCCCTGATGTGCCTAAACAGTGGAAACCCCCCAATTCTAATTCCAATCCTAACCCTAATCCAAACCCTAACTCTAACTTTAGCCCCAACCCTAACCCTAACTTTAGTCCCAACCCTAACCCTAACCCTAACTTTAGCCCCGACCCTAACCCTTACCCTAATGGGAAAATGGAAAAAATACATTTTTTTACTTTATTATTTTTCCCTAACTAAGGGGGTGATAAAGGGGAGTTTGATTCACTATTTATAGTGGGTTTTTATAGTGGGTTTTTATGTTTGGCAGCTGTCACATGTTAAAAGACGCTTTTTATTGCAAAAAGGAGTTTTTGCATTACAACATTTTGAGAGCTATAATTTTTCCATATTTTGTTATGGAAGGTCTTATTTTTGTGGGACAAGCTGACAGTTTTATTGGTACCATTTTCGGGCACATGACATTTTTTGATCGCTTTTTATTACAATTTTTGGGAGGCAGAATGAACAAAAACCAGCAATTCATGAATTTCTTTTGGGTGGGGCACTTATACCATTCCGCGTGTGGTAAAATTGATAAAACAGTTTTATTCTTTATGTTAGTACGATTACAGCGATACCTCATTCATATAATTTTTTAATGTTTTGGCGCTTTTATACAATAAAAACTATTTTATATAAAAAATAATTATTTTTGCATTGCTTTATTCTGAGAGCTATAACTTTTTAAGTTTTTTGCTGATGATGCTGTATTGTGGCTCATTTTTTGCGGGACAAGATGACGTTTTCAGAGGTACCATGTTTATTTATATCTGTCGTTTTTATTCCACTTTTTGTTCTGCAGTTTGATGATAAAGCATTGTTTTTTGCCTCATTTTTTATTTATTTTTTTATGGTGTTCACTGAAGGGGTTAACTAGTGGGAGAGTTTTATAGAGCGCGTCGTTACAGACTTGGCGATACTAAATATGTGTATTTTTATTGTTTTTTATTTACATAAAGAAATATATTAATTGGAAAAATATATATATTTTTTCTTTATTTAGGAATTAAAAAAAAAATATTTTTACACAGTATAATATTTTATTTTTAACTTTTTTACATTGTCCCATGGTGGGACATCACTATATAAAGTCAGATCGCTGATCTGACAGTTTGCAGAGCACTGTGTCAGATCAGCGATCTGCCAGGCAGTGAAGGAGGCTTGACGGTGCCTGCTCTCAACAGGCACTGACAAGCCACCTCCTTGCAGGACCCAGAAGGACCCCGTGGCCATCTTGGAACCTGGGGTCTGCAGGCAGGGAGAAACTCAGAACAACGCGATCACATTGCATTGTTCTGAGGGTCATAGGGAAGCACGCAGGGAGCCCCCTCCCTGCGCGATGCTTATCTATGCCACCGGAACTCTGCGATCTTGTTTGATCGCAGTGTTCTGGGGGTTAAAGAGCCAGGAGCGGTCCGTGACCTCTCTTGGCACTTAGTGCCGGTTGTCAGCTGTGAGAATCAGATGACACTCGGCCGCAATCAACCGTGCTTCCCCCGTGAGCGTGGCTGATCGCGATGACGTGCTATCCCGTCCATGGTCATACAGGCCCAGGGCACATGGACGGGATAGTGCGTCTAATGTCAGAAAGGGGTTATGTCACATGCAGTCCATTTCCTTGTGATCCTCTTTGAGATGGTTCTACTCTTTCATTGGAGTGTTTAATTAAACTTGATTTGTAAAGGCACACACCTGTCTATACTGTATAAGATCTCACAGCTCACAGTGCTTGTCAGACGAAATGAGAATCATGAGGTCAAAGGAACTGGCCAAGGAGCTCAGAGAAAGAATTGTGGCAAGGCACAGATCTGGCCAAGGTTACAAAAGAATTTCTGCAGTACTCAAGGTTCCTAAGTTTTACACAAAAGTGAGAAGTCACTCTGTGTACTTTTGTTTTGAATCCTCACAGTGCATGCTGTGAGGATTCTGTGGTGGACTAACACTATTGAAGATATAGCAGAGAATATCAAACATGTCTAACAGAAAAATCCTCTTCAATTAAAACAAAAAACTTTATTAATACCATTGTTAAAAATGAACTTCCATAATGTTCCTGATTCTAGACATGCTCATTACATATATATCACTAATCAATGATAATCAATGAGACTATAGAGATACAGAGGGTACAGAAAGTATTCAGACCCTTTTAATTTTTTCACTCTTTGTTTCATTGCAGCCATTTGGTAAATGCAAAAAAGGTCATTTTTTTCTCATTAATGTACACTCTGCACCCCATCTTGACTGGAAAAAAAAAATGTAGAAATTTTTGCAAATGTATTAAAAAAGAAAAACTGAAATATCACATGGTCATAAGTATTCAGACCCTTTGCTCAGTATTGAGTAGAAGCACCCTTTTGAGCTAGTACAGCCATGAGTCTTCTTGGGAATGATGCAACAAGTTTTTCACACCTGGTTTTGGGGATCCTCTGCCATTGTTCCTTGCAGATCCTCTCCAATTCCATCAGGTTGGATGGTAACGTTGGTGGACAGCCATTCTCAGGTCTATCCAGAGATGCTCAATTGGGATTAGGTCAGGGCTTTGATTGGGCCAGTCAAGAATGGTCACAGAGTTGTTCTGAAGCCACTCCTTTGTTATTTTAGCTGTATGCTTAGGGTCATTGTCTTGTTGGAAGGTGAACCTTTGGCTAAGTCTGAGGTCCAGAGCACTCTGAAAGAGGTTTTCATCCAGGATATTTCTGTATTTGGCTGCATTCATGTTTCCTTCAATTGCAACAAGTCTTCCTGTCCCTGCAGTTGAAAAACACCCCCTAGCATGATGCTGCCACCACCATGTTTCACTGTTGGGATTGTATTGGGCATGTGATGAGCAGTGCATGGTTTTCTCCACACATACCACTTAGCATTATGACCAAAAAGTTCTATCTTCATCTCATCAGACCAGAGAATCTTATTTCTCATAGTCTGGGAGTCCTTCATTTGTTTTTAGTAAATTCTATGCGGGCTTTCATATGTCTGGCACTGAGGAGAGACTTCTGATGGGCCACTCTGCCATAAAGGCCTGACTGGTAGAGGGCTGAAGTGATACTTGACTTTGTGGAACTTTCTTCCATCTCCCTACTGCATCTGTGGAGCTCAGTCACAATGATCTTGGGGTTCTTCTTTACCTCTCTCACCATGGATCTTCTCCCACGATTGCTCAGTTTGGCTGGACGGCCAGGTCTTGGAAGACTTCTGGTGGTCCCAAACTTCTTCCATTTAAGGATTATGGAGGCCACTGTGCTCTTAGGAACCTTGAGTACTGCAGAAATTCTTTTGTAACCTTGGCCAGATATGTGCCTTGTCACAATTCTGTCCCTGAGCTTCTTGGCCAGTTCCTTTGACCTCATGATTCTCATTTGGTCTGACATGCGCTGTGAGCTGTGAGGTCTTATATAGACAGGTGTGTGCCTTTACAAATCAAGTCCTATCAGTTTAATTAAAGAGCTGGACTCCAATGAAGGAGTAGAACCATCTCATGGAGGATCCCAAGGAAATGGACAGCATGTGACTTAAATATGACTGTCTGAGCAAGGGTCTGAATACTTATGACCATGTAATATTTCAGTTTTTCTTTTTTAATACATTTGTAAAAATTTCTACATTTCTGTTTTACTTCAGTCAAGATGGGGTGCAGAGTATATATTAATGAGAAAAATAAATGAACTTTTTTGCATTTACCAAATGGCTGCAATGAAACAAAGAGTGAAAAATGTAAGGGGGGAATACTTTCTGAACCCACTGTATATAGGTGTGCGTGTCACTGACATCTATATATCTATTTATTCTATGTGTATATATCTATTCTATTCTAACCTGTCACTCTCTAATTTAACTGTATGCAGCACATGACTTGCTGGCTCTTATTCTATCTATCTATCTAAAAAAAGTAGAATTAGAGCAGCACAAAATAAGTAAAAGAAAGACAAAAATCGGGTGCAAAGCCCCCCAAGCACAGACCAAACTTCAATTGTAGAAATCCAAAAAATGGAGGCAGCACACCATTCTTAGTGAAAAAAGGGAGCTACTTTTATTTAGCCCATCTTAACAACGTTTCGGTTCATAAAGATTGAAAAGGGTTCACATCTTTTTGAACCGATACGTTGCTAAGATGGGCTAAATAAAAGTAACATAGTTATTAAGGATGAAGGGAGACTTTAAGCCTATCTAGTTCAACCCATATCCTATCCTAACCTGCCCTAACATGTTGATCCAGAGGAAGGCAAAAAAATCCCCAAGTGGCAAACAGTAAGCTTCACATTGGAGATAGCTCCCTTTTTTCACTAAGAATGGTGTGCTGCCTCCGATTTTTGGATTTCTATCTATCTATCTATCTATCTATCTATCTATCTATCTATCTATCTATCTGTCTATCTGTTTTGAAGGATACTTCCTTTGAAAATGAGGTGTAACTGACTTAAGAATTTCTCTACCGTATATACCCATGTATAAGCCGACCCGTGTATAAGCCGACCCCCCTAATTTTGACAAAAAAAACCTGGGAAAACGTATTGACTCGCGTATAAGCCTAGGGTGAAAAATGATTATGCCCCCATATGATGCTCCACAGATTATGCCCCCATATGCTGCACAGATTATGCCCAATATGCTCCACAGATTATGCCTCCATATGCTCCAGATTATGCCCAATATGCTTCAGAGATTATGCCCCCATATGCTGCAGAGATTATGCCCCTATATCTTCCACAGATTATGCCCCGTATGTTCCACAGATTATGCCCCCATATGCTCCAGATTAAGCCCCATATGTTCCACAGATTATGCCCCCATATGCTCCATATTATGCCCTCATATGTTCCACAGCTTATGCCCCCATATGCTCCAGATTATGCCCCCATATGTTCCACAGCTTATGCCCCTATATGCTCCAGATTATGCCCCATATGCTCCATATTATGCCCCCATATGCTCCAGATTATGCCCCCATATGCTGCACAATTATGCCCCATAGTATAGGCTTTATATGCTGCAAAAAAAATGACTTACTCACCTCTCGTCGCTGGGGGCCAGGTGCCGGGGTCCTGAGCAGGTGGGGACACCGGCGCGCTATGGGGGACAGGTGCCGGTGTCACCGCTCGCTCAGGACCCCGGCACCTGAGATATTTACCTGTCCCGTTCCACCGCTGCGCTGCTCTCTCGGTCTGACTCCTCTGGCTGTGAATGATCTGGCAGGGGGCGGGGCGCGCACTAATGACATCATCGCGCCCTCTGCCTGATCATTCATAGCCAGAGGAGTCAGACCGAGGGAGCAGCACAACGGTGGCACGGGGACAGGTAAATATCGGTATACTCACCCCTTCGCCGCGCGTCCCTGCAGCCTCTCCTCTTCTCCCGGCGCTCTCCGCAGCGCTTCATTCCTGCAGCGGTCACGTGCTACCGCTCATTAAAGTCATGAATATGTGCATATTCAAGACTTTAATGAGCGGTGCCATGTGACTGCTGCAGCAAGGAGCCGGAGATTGTGGGAGAAGCAGGGGGGTTGCAGAGACCGCGCCGGCGGAGGGGTGAGTATGATCTGACACCCCCGCTCTCCCTCCCCCGCCGACCCCGTATATGACCCGCGTATAAGCCGAGAGGGGGACTTTCAGCCCTAAAAAATGGGCTGAAAATCTCGGCTTATACATGGGTATATACGGTATGTAAAAGCTCATGTTAAAATCGCATTGCAGTCGGATAGCAATCACACTACATTCAAATGCAAATCGGGTGTGAAAAATCGGATTGTACTCACATAAAAAATGCATGACACTCGCATGACACTTGTCCGACTCTCCTGCATCATAACCAGACTGATTTTAAAATCGCTAGTGTGACTCCAGCCAAAAAAGAGGAAAATGCATTAAAAAATACAACAGAAATGCAATAATCAGCAGATTTATACTGTCTATTTTGGTCCTTAAAAAACACAGCAAAAAAATGCAGCATTTTCACACATAGGAACATGACCTACGTGTTCCTGATAATTCTCCTAGGTGCTTTTCATAGTGGTACTTTATAGCTTTTGAACAGTGAAGAACTGAGTGGAAGAGATTATTGAGAGTGATTTATTTAGCATGTGTTTTATCTACTCCGAGCAAACAAGCCTACTGCCACAACAAAACTCCTGTCCTGTAATCGCTCTATTCATTAATGGCTGAAGCATTTTCCTGCACACTCATTAATATCATGTTTACTTAGGATGGATATTTACATTCTGTGTAATGAGTCGGACAACAGATGATCTAAGTCATGGAGAATGAAGAAAAATGTCCACAATTGCTCTCATTCCAGATTGCTAGGCACTGAAGACATTTTGTAATTAAGGCCTGTTTCACACATCAGGTTTTTTCAATCAGGCGAGTTCCGGCATTTTTTCTGAAAACCGGATCCGGCAAAAAATAAAACCGGATCCGGTTTTTTACCATAGACTAACATTAGTGCCAGATGGCGCCGCATTAGCATGCGGCGCGTCCGTTTTTTGCCGGCGTCTGGTCTCAATCCGGCGTCTGGGAATAACGTCTCATGTAACGTTTTTGTCTCCGGCACCAGGAGCACCTACACCCCCAGGACTCCAACAGATGCAGCTGCTGATGAAGAGCATGGGAGCAGAGGCCAGACGGTAAATATCACACACTACCCCTTCCAGCCAGGGCCATGCAATATCAATTGATATTGCATGGCCTTTTTTTCTCCTTATTCCACAGAACAAGCCGACCAACAACGCCGACGCCAGCAGTACCACCACCACCACCAGCCCAAGAAGAGCAGGAGAGCACGTCAGCAGACAGCAGATGGTAAATATCACACACTACCCCTTCCAGCCAGGGCCATGCAATATCACTTGATATTGCATGGCCTTTGTTTGTCTTTATTCCTCAGCAGAAGACGGCCCTCAACGACATCAACAAAAAGTTCAGGCAGTGAGGAGACCACAGCAGCAGACAGCAGACGGTAAATATCACACACTACCCCTTCCAGCCAGGGCCATGCAATATCACTTGATATTGCATGGCCTTTGTTTGTCTTTATTCCACAGCAGAAGACGGCCATCAACGCCACCAGCACAGGACACGTCTTCTTCTGGGAGCCCTCCCACGCATAGTCAGCATTTAGAGGTAATTTTTTTTTTATTGCACAATCGCATCTCTGTTATTTATATATTAATGGCATTACTTTTTATTTTTAACAGGAAATGGAACCTGAAGAGGAGCTCCCAGGAGAAGAACGAAGGGGTGGAGAGATACCCGGAGTGGGCTCGCAATTCGTAAGTTTCCTGCATGCATCGTTCAAACATAACGTCACACTACACATAACACATAGAAAACAAATTTAGTACAGACATCACACTGCACCCAAACACATATGCCTACATCCAAGCACATAATTTTTTTTTTTATAGTGTTCCGGAAATGGTGCTTGGCAAAGAGGTCCTCGCAGTGCCTCCCAGGGTCGTCGGCGTGAGCAACGGTCACCATCATGTAAGTTTTTTTTTAACATTTTTTTTTGGTAAACTTTTTCGTTTCACTTTTTTATTTATTTATTTTTTTTTCCTTGGTAGTTTGGAGACTAATGTATATTTTTTCTCTTTTTCTTTAACAGGCTTCACAGCGTGCTCCCACTTCGGACGGTGAGGAGGGGGTTCTCAACGTGGACCCCATTGATCTGGTCCGAGAAAGGGAGCCACTGTGGAACATGGGGGACCGCAGCCATGCTGATGTCATAGTGACCCGGCGGCTCTGGGAGGAGATCTTTTCACAACTCGTGGACCGCTGGGAGGACCTCGACGCTTGGACCAAGATTGAACACCGTAATAGCGCGGGAGCCCACGCATTTTTTTTCAACGAATTTACACCTTTAATTAACCCCTAGCTGTATAAAATTTTTCACACATACACTCATGTAATTGTTAGTGAAAACCATATATCAAACTACATGAAATTACATGGTTAACTGTATGTAAACCATGTGTCATTTCATGTCGGGTCTGTAATTTCACAAAAGCCGGCAATTGAATTAGCGGCTATTACACTATGTAGAAGTGTATGAACTATAAATATATATGTATATATATGTGTCACAATGACATGTATATATATATATATATATATATATATATATATATATATATATATATATATATATATATGAGGTGTAAATTCGTAGAAAAAAAATGCGTGGGCTCCCGCTCTATTTTCTCAACCAGACAGACAAAGCAAGCGAGTGGGGGCAGATAATTATAGCCTAGGGAGGGTGCATTTATTTTGTGCCCCCCCCTGGCTACTAACATCTGCCCCCAGTCACCCCAGAAAAGGCAAATCTATAATTAGATTCGCCTTTTTGGCACTTTGCCGGTCTATTCCCATTGCCCTGTAATGGTGGCGAATGGGTTAATAATGGGTTAAAGCCACCTTGCTATTGAAAGTTAGACAACTCTCAATTATTAATCCTATTGAAGTAAATAAAAAAACACACACATTAAGAATAAATAATTTTAATGAAATAAAAACACATTTTTTTGACCATCTTTTATTTAACTCTTAATCCTTGCGAAGCCCTTGATCTCCTATAATAAAGAAAAAATAATAAAACAACATTATTCTTACCTATCCGCCGCTCTGTCACGTCCCACGCTGTAATCCTTCACAAAGGGTTAACTAGCTTTCAGCCAAGCAGTGCAGCTAATGCTGCCTGCTCAGCTGAAAGCTCCTGAATGGGCTCATATCTGTTATGTTTCAGTAACTGAGGAGAAATAGCAAAACGGTAATACACCAGAGAGGCTGGAACCTATTGGATTGCAGTAACCTGAACTAACCACACAACTAGAGGTAGCCGTGGAGCATTCCTACGTTGATCCTAGACGCCTCATCACAGCCTGAGAGATAACTACACCTAAAGGCAGAAAGATGAAAGCTATCTGCCCTGGAGCAGATCCCCAAAGAAAATAGAAAGCCCCAAACATGTAATGGCGGTTAGGCAAGAAGAAAGCATGGACACAGACAGAAAATAGAATGAGCAAACGCTGGGGCCCAATCTGTCTAGACAGAAAAGTACAGGAAAGAATTCTGACTGCAATCGAACAAAAACCCTAAAAAATACCAACACTTCTGATTGCCAAAAAACCTGAGATCACACGATCTCATCCACCTAAATCAGATCTCTGGTGTAACAAAAGCTATTCAGCAAATAAAAAGTAACCAAGGAGCAAAGCAAAAGTGCAGACAAAAACGGAGCACAATTGCAGCGCCAGATCCCCAAAAGGGGACAGGCTGCAGTTCACTGCAAGCGGCAAACCAGAAATGAAAATCAAACAGGGAAAAAAAAAACAGCAAACACTCATCTGAAGGAGAGCAGGAACCTAGCAGTTCTTCAAGCAAGACCAGAAGGAACAATTGATAACCGGCAAGGCTGCTGGGAACTCAGGCCACTTATATCCTACCATTCAGCGCCAGCTGAAGGCCATTCAGAAATCAGTTCTTTACCCTCAGAAACCACCGGAGGGAGCCCCAGATCAGAAGCTGCCTCCAGCATATTCACAACAGTACCCCCCCCTTGAGGAGGGGTCACCGAACCCTCACCTGCGCAACCAGGCCAATCAGGATGGGCTCGATGATAGGCACCGATAAGTCTCCCAGCATGAATGTCCGAAGCAAACACCCAAGAATTGTCCTCCTGACCATAACCTCTCCACTTAACCAAATACTGGAGTTTCCGTTTAGCAAAACGAGAATCCAATATCTTCTCAACCACATACTCCAAATTGCCCTCAACCAAAACAGGGTCGGGAGGTGCAGCCATAGAAACCACTGGTTCGACAAACCTCTTCAATAAGGACTTGTGAAACACGTTATGGATCTTAAATGTCCCTGGAAGAAGCAAACGGAAGGAAAACCGGATTAATAATTTCCATGATCTTATAAGGTCCAATGAACCTTGGCTTAAATTTTGGAGATGCAACCTTCATAGGGATATTCCTTGAGGACAACCAAACCAAGTCCCCCACTTTAAAACGAGGACCATCAGTCCTATGCCGGTTAGCAAACCGCTGGACCTTCTCCTGTGAGAGAGAGACAACCTCTCCACCACCTGGTCCCAAATCTGCTGCATACGCTGCACAATAGAGTCAACCCCTGGACAGACAGAAGCCTCCGCCTGTCCTGAAGAAAATCGAGGGTGAAACCCGGAATTGCAGAAAAATGGAGACATCAAGGTGGCAGAGCTAGCTCTATTATTAAGAGCAAACTCAGCCAAAGGCAAAAAAGAGACCCAGTCATCTTGATCAGCAGACACAAAACATCTCAAATAAGTCTCCAAGGTCTGGTTTGTTCTCTCGGTTTGTCCATTGGTCTGAGGGTAAATGCAGAGGAGAAAGACAACTGAACACCAAGTTTAGAACAAAATGTCCTCCAAAATCTGGAAACAAACTGGACTCCTCTGTCAGACACAATGTTCCCCGGAATGCCATGTAACCGAACCACTGCTGAAAGAACAAAGGCACCAACTCGGAGGAGGAAGGCAACTTAGGTAATGGCACAAGATGTATCATCTTGGAAAACCAGATTACCCAGATAATGGTCATTCTCTGAGAGACAGGAAAGAATTCTGACTGCAATCCAACAAAAACCCTTAAAAAATACCAACACTTCTGATTGCCAAAAAACTAAAATCACACGATCTCATCCACCTAAATCAGATCTCTGGTGTAACAAACGCTATTCAGCAAACAAAAAGTAACAAAGGAGCAAAGCAAAAGTGCAACAAAAACGGAGCACAATTGCAGCGCCAGACCCCCAAAAGGGGGCAGGATGCAGTCCACTGCAAGCAGCAAACCAGCAATGAAAATCAAACAGAGGAAAAAAAAACAGCAAACACTTATCTGAAGGAGAGCAGGAAACTAGCAGAGCTTCAAGCAAGACCAGAAGGAACAATTGATAACCGTCAAGGCTGCTGGGAACTCAGGCCACTTATATCCTACCATTCAGCGCCAGTTGAAGGCCATTCAGTAATCAGTTCATTATCCTCAGCAACCACCAGAGGGAGCCCCAGCTCAGAAGCCGCCTCCAGCATATTCACAACACTCAGTATGGCTTAGACCAGAATATAAAAAGCAGAAAAAGGGTACTGTATCACAAGCATACAGCTGTATACAGTCTAGGGGTAATTGTAAATCTCTGTATATATTTCAGGAGTCAGACACAGACGCTCACAGGCTCAGTATGGATTAGACCAGAATATAAAAAGCAGAAAAAGGGTACTGTATCACAAGCGTACAGCTGTATACAGTGTAGGGGTAATTGTAAATCTCCATATATATTTACAGAGTCAGAAACAAACACTTACAGGCTCAATATGGATTAGACAAGAATATAAAAAGCAGAAAAAGGGTACTGTATCAGAAGATATTAGGTGTATACAGTGTAGGTGTAATTGTAATTCTCCGTATATATTTCCGGAGTCAGACACAGATGCTCACAAGCTCAGTATGAATTAGACAAGAATAGAAAAAGGAGAAAAAGGGTACTGTATCAGAAGATACCAGGTGTATACAGTGTAAGGGTAATTGTAAATCTCCGTATATATTTCCGGAGTCAGACACAGACGCTCACATGCTCAGTATGGCTTAGACCAGAATATAAAAAGCAGAAAAACTGTACTGTATCACAAGCGTACAGAGTGTATACAGTGTAGGGGTAATTGTACATCTCCTTATATATTTCCGGAGTCAGACACAGACGCTCACAGGTTCAGTATGGATTAGACCAGAATATAAAAAGCAGAAAAAGGGTAACGTATCACAAACGTACAGCTGTATACAGTCTAGGGGTAATTGTAAATCTCCTTATATATTTCCGGAGTCACACACAGATAGTCAGCATGTATTTGTCCGTGATACCAGCCGGTACACGGTAGTGTGTGAGGAGCGTACAGCTCTATACAGTGTGGGAAAAAATGAACGCTCGGTAACTGTGCAGAAAAAAAGAATAAAAAAATTAGTGCTGTGTAAAAAGCAGTCTACACCGCAGTTTACACACAGCAACACAGCTAGCAGGCAGCCTATTAACCAGCGCTGCTGCACACAAGAAAATCCTCTCCTGTCACTGCACACTAACTGTACAGCACAATTGCTATCAGCACAAGCATATAAGAACTTCTGTTTACAGCCGTAACTCTCTCCCTACTGATAAACAGCATCAGCAACCTCTACCTACTGTTAAGAACGGCAGAAGTAAAATGTCTGTCGTCGGTCAGGGCTTTTATAGCCACTATGACGCCTCCCAAAGCAAGCCAATCACTGCAATGCCCTTCTCTAAGATGGTGATGGACGCTGCCCTTGTCATCTCGTTGCCCACAGTTTACGTCCTTGCTCATTGGCTGAAAAAAGGCGCCTGCAAGCATTATGGGAAAACCGACTTTGGCGCTCGGGTCGATGTCCGCATGGCCGATTTCACACTATAGTCGGGTTTCGCTCGGCGAAACCCGACTTTGGCGAAAGCCCGTGACTTTTGAATCTGACCGACCTGTTTCGCTCAACTCTACTGCCACATATGGGGTATTTCTACATTCAGCAGAAATTGTGGGACAAATTCTGTTGCTATTTTTACCCATTTCCCAGTGTGAAAATGTAAAACTTGGTGCTAACACATAATCTTGGTGGTAAAAATGTAAATTATTTTTTCTTCATTGCCCAATGGTATAAAAGTTTGTGACACACCTGGTGTCAATATAATCACTGCACCCCTAGATGAATTCATTGAGCGGTTTAATTGGTAAAATGGGGACACTTATGGGGGATTCCACTGTTCTCGGATCTGCACCTCAGGGCAGGGCTCTGCCAATGTAACATGGCTGTCATGACTGGCTGTCGAGTGACCTGGGACCAGGTGCACCTTTCATGGCCCTAACACTAGGGGACACCCTACCTCGCACTGTTCCCCAAGATATTTCAGATGGTGAAGATGCCGGGGCCTCCATCCTTGCCTTCTCTCCGAAATTAGCCCTTTATCTGTGCCCTTCCCCAACCCAGGGAAGAGGGGGCGCTACTATGCACCGCAGTACACCAACCCGACAGACAGGGAAACAAAGACAAGGGTAAACTGAAAACTGCACACACACAAAATACACACTCACATACAGTCAGGGCCAGAAATATTTGGACAGTGACACAATTTTCGCGAGTTGGGCTCTGCATGCCACCACATTGGATTTGAAACGAAACCTCTACAACAGAATTCAAGTGCAGATTGTAACGTTTAATTTGAAGGGTTGAACAAAAATATGTGTTAGAAAATGTAGGAATTGTACACATTTCTTTACAAACACTCCACATTTTAGGAGGTCAAAAGTAATTGGACAAATAAACTTAACCCAAACAAAATATTTTTATCTTCAATATTTTGTGGCGAATCCTTTGGAGGCAATCACTGCCTTAAGTCTGGAACCCATGGACATCACCAAACGCTGGGTTTCCTCCTTCTTAATGCTTTGCCAGGCCTTTACAGCCGCAGCCTTCAGGTCTTGCTTGTTTGTGGGTCTTTCCCTCTTAAGTCTGGATTTGAGCAAGTGAAATGCATGCTCAATTGGGTTAAGATCTGGTGATTGACTTGGCCATTGAAGAATGTTCCACTTTTTTGCACTCATGAACTCCTGTGTAGCTTTGGCTGTATGCTTGGGGTCATTATCCATCTGTACTATGAAGCGCCGTCCAATCAAGTTTGCAGCATTTGGCTGAATCTGGGCTGAAAGTATATCCCGGTACACTTCAGAATTCATCCGGCTACTCTTGTCTGCTGTTATGTCATCAATAAACACAAGTGACCCAGTGCCATTGAAAGCCATGCATGGCCATGCCATCACGTTGCCTCCACCATGTTTTACAGAGGATGTGGTGTGCCTTGGATCATGTGCCGTTCCCTTTCTTCTCCAAACTTTTGGCTTCCCATCATTCTGGTACAGGTTGATCTTTGTCTCATCTGTCCATAGAATACTTTTCCAGAACTGAGCTGGCTTCTGGAGGTGTTTTTCAGCAAATTTAACTCTGGCCTGTCTATTTTTGGAATTGATGAATGGTTTGCATCTAGATGTGAACCCTTTGTATTTACTTTCATGGAGTCTTCTCTTTACTGTTGACTTAGAGACAGATACACCTACTTCACTGAGAGTGTTCTGGACTTCAGTTGATGTTGTGAACGGGTTCTTCTTCACCAAAGAAAGTATGCGGCGATCATCCACCACTGTTGTCTTCCGTGGGCTCCCAGGTCTTTTTGGATTGATGAGTTCACCAGTGCTTTCTTTCTTTCTCAGAATGTACCAAATTGTAGATTTTGCCACTTCTAATGTTGTAGCAATTTCTTGGATGGGTTTTTTTCTGTTCTTGCAGCTTAAGGATGGCTTGTTTCACCTGCATGGAGAGCTCCTGTGACCACATGTTTCCTTCACAGCAAAACCTTCCAAATGCAAACACCACACCTCAAATCAACCCGGCCCTTTCATCTGCTTAATTGAGAATGACATAACAAAGGGATTGCCCACACCTGTCCATGAAATAGCCTTGGAGTCATTTGTCCAATTACTTTTGGTCCCTTTAAAAACAGGGTGGCACATGTTAAGGAGCTGAAACTCCTAAACCCTTCATCCAATTTTAATGTGGATACCCTCAAATGAAAGCTGAAAGTCTGGACTTCAACTGCATCTGAATTGTTTTGCTTCAAATTCATTGTGGTAATGTCTAGAACCAAAATTAGATAAATGTTGTCTCTGTCCAAATATATATGGACCTAACTGTATAACAGAGGTATTCACCAGGGTGTGTAGGGAGGGGGAAAAAAAAGCAAAACAGGGAAGAATAAGGGATTATGAAGCATACAAACCAAACAACAGTCGCTAATAAAACCTCCAGCACTACTTCTCATACCAACGTCTTTCCCTCCTATTGTCATGCAGCAAGTGCTAACTCTGACGAGGACTTGGTAAAAGAGCCCAGATTTTATAGGGAAACAGAGCACAGCTGAGCACAAGGATTTCCAGCATGGCTGATTAACCACATTCTGCTGGAAGAAATAACCACGTTTAGTAATCCGGAGCAGTGCTTCTTCTCAGCTGCGGAGTAGGAGCAACCAGATGCTGCGGTCTTCTGGCTCCGCTCCATTGCGGTAACCCCGTGACAATGGCACCCTCAAACAAGTACAGAAAAATCTACACTGTAATATGGTGCTACTTCCCTTATGATCTTTGCATTGTGCCTCAATGGGGTATCAGTGAACTCAGGAGAAATTGCACAACAAACTTTGGGGTCAATTTTCTCCTTTTACCCTTGTGAAAATACAAAATTTGTAGCTTAAAAAGATTGTTTTTGGAATTTTTTTTTTATTTTCACGGTCTAGTTTCCAAAATGGGGTCATTTGTGGGGGTGGTTTCCACTGTTTAGGCACATCAAGGGCTCTTCAAACGCTACATGGCATCCGCTAATTATTCCATCAAATTTTGCATTCAAAAAGTCAAATGGCGCTCCTTCCCTTCCAAGCCTTTCCGTGCGCCCAAACAGTAGTGTTCCCCCACATATGGGGTATCGGTGAACTTAGGAGAAATTGTACAACAAACTTTGGGGTCCATTTTCTCCTTTTGTCCTTGTGAAAATACAAAATTTGTAGCTAAAGAAGATTTTTGTGAAAAAAGTTTGATTTTTTTAATTTTCACAGCTTAACATTATAAACTTCTGTGAAGTCCCTGGGGGTTCAAGGTGTTCAATACACATCTGGATAAGGTCTCAAAGGGGTCTAGTTTCCAAAATGGTGTCATTTGTGGTGGGTTTCCACTGTTTAGGCACATCAGGGGCCATTGGCTGTAGTGCCGTAAAGTGAACTCCGATGAAAGACTGCGGGAGGGTTATCTCTGGTCAGTGTGTCATCAGAGGCCTATAGAGCAGTCACATCTGCTGATATGACCGCTCTATAAGGGAGATCATCGTGGGACACTCGTTTTAAAGAGGGACTGCGTCAGGACAGGGCGTACACTGTTGGCTTTTTTTAATTTTGTTTTTTGCAGGTGATCGATGGATTTAGGCGTACTATAAAAATTATAAAAAACCGTGTTGTTTTATTTCAATAAAATACTTTATTCTTATGTGTGTGTGTGTTTTATTTAACCCTTTCAAACTATAAGATTAATAATGGATAGGCTTCTTATTGACGCCTCTCCATTATTAACCGGGCTTAATGTCACCTTACAATAGCAAGGTGACATTAACCCCTTATTACCCCATATGCCACCACTACACGGAAGTGGGAAGAGAGGGGCTTAGTGCCAGAATTGGCGCATCGTACAGATGCGCTAATTCTGGGGAGGCTGGGTGCTGGTATTTTTAGCCAGGGGGGTGCCAATATCCATGGCCCCTTCCTAGGCTATGAATATCAGCAAGCAGCTGTCTGCATAGCCTTTCTGGCTATAAATTATAGGGGGGGCATAATTTTTTTTGGGGTCCCTCTATTTTAATAGCCAGTAAAAGCTAGCTGCGGGCTGATATTCATAGCCTGGGAAGCGCCATGGGTATTAACCCTTCCCAAGCTAGAAATATTGGCCACGGCTGTCGGCTTTACCCCTCTGGCGCAGAAAATTGCAGGGGAGATTTTGTGTGTCTTTAACTATTTGTGTACCATTTTATCTATCTATCTATCTATCTATTATCTATTATCTATCTATCTATCTATCATATCTATCTATCTATCTATCTATCTATCTATCTATCTATCTATCATCTATCTATCTATCTATCTACTATCTATCTGTCTATCTGTGTGTGTAATGGAGTATGGGTTGGAAAAATGTAAAATAGGAGGTTGGACAAGAAAATACATCACAAATCTTTTTTTTGTTAAATAACATATCTTTACTTAGCTTACAAAAATGCATACAAATCCGCATGAAAAAAAGCATAAAACACGCATCAAAAATGCATAAAAACCGCACCTGCTCTCACTGTCGAAGTTTTTTCAGCGCTTCTGTAGTAAGAGTGCTTCTTTATTCTTGTCTGGGCAATTGTTTCACAGTCACCCACTCGTCTCCCTGGGACCTTCCCAGCACTCCTTCATGTGGGAAAGTCAAAATTTGATCCAGCGTAGCTGACACCGTCCCAGCAGTCTTTCGAAATCAGGGAACTTCCTCATCCTCCAGCATCTCATCTTTTCTCTTTCCAGTTGTTGCATGTCTTGCTCTGGACAAGGCATCGGCGTGGGTATTTTCAGCCCCCCTCCTGTAGGCAATTTTATACTGGAACTTTGCCATCTGGGCTACCCAGTGTTGTTCGAGGGCCCCTAACTTAGCGTTCTTCAAATGCTCCAATGGATCATTATCAGTGCGCACCGACACTTCCGATCCAGACAGATATTCTGCGAACCTCTCCATCATAGCCCACACTAACGCCAGCAACTCCATCTTGAAAGAACTGTAGTTGTCCAGGTTACGTTCGGAATCGTGAAGGGACCGGCTAGCATAAGCGATCACCCTCTCTTCCCGTCCTGCACCTGTAACAACACAGGAGCGGGGGTTCGAACAGGCAGGGTCAGCACTGTTTGTCCCGGTGGTAGGGTGAGTTTAGCGGAGTTTGGCACTGTCACCTTTCCCAATGTTTCTCCATGGCTAGACAACTCCTGAGCTTGAGCGGCACGAAGCAGTCGCTGGAATATTTGTCGCTGGGGGGTATGAGTGCCCCACTGTTTCAGGGATGAGTGAGCAGGTTCATCCAGGAACAGTTTTCCGAATTATTTCAGGACGTTCATCCCCAGGGTGACAGTATGACTAAGACTGGCTTCACCCTGGTTCAACACTATACCTTTCTATCGAAGGTCTTGGCCGCATAGAGAAACTTGCATCCACACCACCCCTGCGACTGGGATGGGCAGGTGGTTTGCCGCTGTCAGCTTTACTACTGAGTCTCCGGAAAGTGTCGATGGAAATATGCTTTGGGCATTGTGTATCCACCAAACAACGCACTACCCTGTCCGTCAAATTCAGCCCAGACCAGCGGGTACATGGGCACCAGGTTTGTGGGACTTTCACCACTCCTTACTTTCCATTCTGGCTCCGAGCAACGTCCCCTAGGCTCGGAACCCTCTAGTTTAACAACCGGTGTAGCTGAGGTCCACCCCGCCGCAGGCATTCTCGAGCTATATGTCCTATCTCTCCGCAGTTGAAAGACCTTGGTTGGGGGAACTTCTGACGTCATTACTGGCGTCCACACCACTTCGGCCCCCCGCTGCTTTCGGCCAGTTTCAACTTTTTCCTTCACCTGAGCCAGTTCTCCTTGGATATTCAGCAGCTCTTTCCTCATCTCTTCAACCTAGGGGGTTCAGTGACTGTATTTACTGTTCCGTCCCACTCTGGACCTGCCCTACCCGGACCGTCACCCTTTGCTACTGCTCACGTAAACGGGCCTCACTTCCTGTGTCAGCAAAAGTGATGCGGGTGTCCGCCCGTACCTGCTCCCTCAGGGTCTGTTTGGTTAGGATGTCCCGTAGCCTAGTTACCAATAAGTCACGTAACACAACATCGGTCGGCCCTATCGCCACTCCGCCCTTTCTGACAATGGCGGTATGCAACTCTTGCATTCATATACTGCGTCACCATCTCCCCCTCACTTTGCATATGGTGAAACAGGCAAGTCCTAAGTTCCCCTACATCAGTGGGGTCTCCATGGGTCACTTCTAAAATCTGCAGCACTTTGGTTAACGTGTCATGGTCTCGGGGGGAATGTAGCATCATGGAGTCTCTAACCTCTCCGTCCAGGGCCATAATGGCCACCTCAGCCTCCAGCGTGGGAGCTATTGTGTGCATTCTCAACATACCCCTCATGTGCTCTGTCCAGCTCCACAACATGGTGGTAGACCCCGTAACCTTTGGCAAATTACTTAACATGGTCCCCAAGGAGATACTGGTCCTGGGCCCAGCTGCCAGTTCTGCTGACTCCATGCTGCTGGACTACATCCTGCCGACTATGCCAAGTGTAAAGGTTCGTCGGATGGAGTAAAGAGCAGAGGCAGAGAAGGGGTTAACAAGAATTTACTTAAAACAATTTCTGAGTAGGAATTCAAGGAAACCTCCACGCAGAGAGATGATTAGGCAAATACTGAACTCACATACAGTAAACAGATACACAATAAACGAAATGAGAAAGGGGAAAAAGAAGATAATGACTTATCGATTGCAAGTCGTCCCCCTGCAACAGTGATGACGGCCCCGATAGTTCCGGCTCCAGAGCGTATCTCGAACCGACAGCACTGTTCTGTTCGTCTCCTTACAATGTCAGCACAAGTATGTGATTTGTATACTTCTGACCACATTCCGACTAGACGTGCCCAGCCTCACTCAGTTCATTTTCATTGAGTGAGGCCATGCATGTCTAGTTAGCACATGACTGCATGTATGCAAAATCACTGGCTCAAGATAATCCTAACAGCGTGCAGTGCGCACTGTGAGAATTCAGAAGTCTGCAGTCACATAGAATGACTGCAGACTCATCACAAACCTGGACAACCCCTTTAATGCGCATAGCATAAATAAAAACATGAGAATTAGTCAGTATCACAAATAACATTTACATCCAGGTACCTTATAGATGTCGTCGTCTCTGGAGTCGTTCTGCTTCTTTTCTTCATCTTGTCCAGACCCTATGATGAGTTTTCTCATCCACAGCTCGTCTCTGCAGACTTCCAATCTTCTCCGCTCTTTTGCAGAAATTCTCCACATGATGCCCTTAAAGATAGATGTGTGATTATAATGCTCCTGAATAAAAATATCTGCAGTACACTGAGCCTCTGAAAAAATAATTGCCCCTCACTACTGTATATTGTTTGCACAAAATATGATCCCACGCTGTCCCTATTATGGTACATGCTCTTTACACTGACCTCTCCTTTCCATACCGGTTCCCTCTACACACTGTCCTTTCACTCTGTGTCCTCCCTATAGGGCCAAGTCTCTATATTGTACTCTGTCATCACACTCGCCCTCCTTGGTATACTGTCCATTCCTGGCTGTACCCTTACACTGTCTCCCCATGCTATGCTCCCACTACTCAGTTTCTATTCTGTGCCCACTCACTTTTCTCCCCCCATTCTGTCTCCTCACACTATTCCCCCTTCCTCCTTACAATCTCCTCTCACATCCCCCTGTTCACCATACTGTCTCCTCGTATATTTACCCCCTAACTTTCTATACTGCC
This sequence comes from Oophaga sylvatica, assembly GCA_033576555.1. NCBI lineage: Eukaryota > Metazoa > Chordata > Amphibia > Anura > Dendrobatidae > Oophaga > Oophaga sylvatica. The sequence continues at coordinate 507,206,694 of JARQOD010000003.1, read as the reverse complement.
TGCTCACACATACCCCTCACACATACCCCCACTATGTCTGCATACATGGTATCACCCTTAAGGGTATGCCACACTAAACAAGGTTGTTAACGAGATCGCTAAAATACGTCACTATTTAGCGATCTCGTTAGCGACGTAGATGTGTGTGGCATGTAGTAACGACGTGGCCCCTGCTGTGATCTCGCTGATCGTTCACTAGAGTTCTGGACCGTATTTTGATCGTTGGCGTCCCGCTGGTGACGCTATATCGCTGTGTCTGGCACCTTTTGTGAACGATGTGCGACTTGTTAACGACGTATTAGTCAGCGGCGCAGGCGGGACTTTGTTTACTTTTGTTAACGCCCTACAGCTCTGATTGGTGACCACAACATCGCCTCAGCTATAATAACTGCGCCCCCATCCATTGTTTCCAGAGCACTTTATGGGTCTCTTTTTGCGTTGTTGCGAGGATAGTATCGCGTGTCGGAGTTTTGCGATCCTGTTTGTGGCGCAGTGGTGGGTTTTTGCGATCCTGTCTGAGTCGCTAGAGCACCATCCATCCTCATTTGTATCTTCGGGATATTTTGATTCAAGGTACATATTATTTGTGATGTTGTTTGATAATGTTTTTTAACCTTATTTTTTTTTGTCTGCTTTATTTATTTTACATCCCTGACCTTATTTTTTTTTTTTCGTCTGCTTTATATATTTAACACCCCTGACCTTATTTTTTTTTTTTTTCCGTCTGCTTTATATATTTAACACCCCTGACCTTATTTTTTTTTTTTCGTCTGCTTTATTTATTTTACACCCCCCACCATTGTAGACACTTGTAAACTGTATATTAAATGTTAACAGAAAAGTTTATTTTTTTTTATATATTTTTTATTCTATTCTTTATTTTATTTTGTTTAAACACTTTATTAATAGTAATTAATTAGTAATTAACTTTTCTCTTCTTTACCGTACAGGTTGCACATAATGAACCTGTCCACCGCGGAGCGTGTGATTGTGGCAGTTGCACTGTCAATGGAGGCAGATCGTCAGGAAGAGGCGCGGGTGGAAGAGAGGCGCTCCAAGCGAAAGCGTCGCATGTGGACCAGGGAATGGCTGGAGCAGAGGTCCAAATTCTCACACATGCATCTAGTGAGGGAGTTGCAGGAGAAGAATCCGCAGGATTTCCGGAATTATCTACGGATGTCGGAGGATTCATTCAAGCTCCTACTGGAAGCTGTGAGGCCACTCATTGAACGGCAGGATACCCGGATGCGTGCAGCTGTTTCAGCAGAGGAACGTTTGGCAGTAACGCTGCGATTTCTGGCAACCGGACGTTCAATGAAGGATTTGCAATATTCTGCTGCAATTTCTCGGTCGCTGCTTGGAGAACTAATTCCGGAGACATGCAACGCCATCGTCCGCAGTTTACGGAGCTACATGCCTTTTCCCAAATCAGTGGCGGAATGGCAAATTATTGCCTCTGATTTTGAAAGGATTTGGCAGTTTCCAAACTGTGGTGGTGTCTTGGATGGCAAACATGTGAGGATCACGCAACCAGCCAAAAGCGGATCCTTTTTTCATAATTACAAGGGCTACTTCAGCATGATCCTCATGGCCCTTGTTAATGCCAATTATGAATTTATTGACGTTAATGTTGGCATTAATGGAAGGGTTTCTGACGGTGGCGTTTTGGAGCACACAAGTTTTGGTGAACGGTTGTTTAATAATAAACTTAACTTGCCAACCAACTGGACACCACCGCCAACCTAAACTTTGTGTTTGTGGGCGATGAAGCCTTCCCCCTTCATGAGCATCTTGTTAAACCGTACCCACAAAAGACTTTGACAGGGAAAGGCAGATTTTTAACTACAGACTCTCTAGGGCACGGCGCGTTGTGGAGAATGCCTTCGGCATAATGGCCAATCGCTTCAGGGTTTTCCACACACCAATCAACATGAAGCTGGAATCAATAGACTCTGTGGTGTTGGCCTGTTGTGTGCTGCACAATTTTCTAAGAAAACGCGATGCAGGTACTTACAGTCCGCCAGGCTTCATGGACTCGGACAGCAATGGTGACGTGGTGCTCGGAGAATGGCGTGACAATGATCCCGCTATTGCAGGCCTTCAACCTGTCAATCAAGGCAGGAGCAAGGACAATACGAAGGTCAGCAGAGACAAGTACTGCCAATACTTTAATGGGCCTGGTGCAGTGAGTTGGCAGCATCAGGTCTAGTTTGATTTTGAGAATGTTTTACTTTACCCTTTTTTTTAACAATGTTTTGATAATAAAATATTTTTATTTTAAAAATGCATTCGTGTTTTTTTCAATTATTTTACCAATATGGGAGAAGGGCTAATGATGGGTGAGATGTGGGGAGGGAGTAATGGGGATGGCAACGAGACATGTTACCAGCTGCTGTAGTTTTTAAAATCTTTTCAAAGGCTTTTTTGTTGTCTATTTTTTGTTTTACATTGTATCTACTTGTCACACACGTGCTCATGGGAGTACCATCAGTCATAGGAGTTAATTGTTAAAAAAATAAAGAAAAAAGTTTCAAATATTTTCAATTATTTTAAGGGCCTATGGTCTCACTAGCGTTCAAACATTATAATTATATATAACAGATAATACACCACAGCTGCATATATAAAGTTTAAATATATAATATATATATTTTAGTCATAATATGAAAGATTAAAAAATTGTTATACATATATTTGAAAATTCTTGGGAGGTAAAGGTCAACATTCACCAGGGAATCAGCTATTCACAGATATGCGACGTCATTGTGATCGCAATGTGACTACTCACACACAGCTACACAGATATGCATACAGATATGCAAAAAGCCATTGTGATTTGCAAGGGGATTAGCGAGCCCCAGCCATCAAGATATGCGACGTTATTGTGATCGCAATTTGACTACTCACGCTATGCAAAAAGCCATTGTGACTTGCAAAGGGGATTAGCGAGCCCCAGCCATCAAGATATGCGACGTTATTGTGATCGCAATGTGACTACTCATGCTATGCAAAAAGCCATTGTGACTTGCAAAGGGGATTAGCGAGCCCCAGCCATCAAGATATCCGACGTTATTGTGATCGCAATGTGACTACTCATGCTATGCAAAAAGCCATTGTGACTTGCAAAGGGGATTAGCGAGCCCCAGCCATCAAGATATGCGACGTCATTATGATCGCAATGTGACTACTCACACACTGCAGCTACACAGATATGCAAACAGATATGCAAAAAGCCATTTGTGATTTGCAAGGTGAAGATTGTCACGAGCCCCAGCCATAAAGACATGACACGCCATTGTGATCGCCTACCTTGGAACAGTGGTATTGCGATTGCAACAGCATCTCATATCTGTGCTTGGCTGCCGCATGGCTGCTGCGGTCACTTTTCAATCGCAAAACCGTTTTGCGTCGCGGTGCGGCCGCACGTAACGTGCGCACGCTGTGACATCATGGCGCTGGCGTCGCCCAATATGCTGTTGTTTGTAATGGCGGCAATGGCGGCGACGAGACAGCACGGGCCTAAATGGTCCGATGAGGAGGTCCGTTTTCTGATTAAGAAGACGGACCGGTGGGACTACCACTGCAGGCTACCTGTGGCGCATCCAATGCGCCACAAAAGGGTATGCCTGCAGAGGATCCAGCGGGGCCTGCAGAGGAGGTTTAATGTGCTGCGCACAAAAGCGCAAATCAGGAAGAAGCTGGCGGACCTGCGATACCGCTCACACGATAGGGTTGCCAGCATCCGGGCCCAGCTCCGCAGGCCTCTGAGTGAGTATTCATGAGGGTATCTGGAGAGCGCAGCGCACGACAAACGCACATGAATGCGTGCAAGCGCGCCCGCCGTGGGAGTACCGCCAGTGATGTTGCATGTTGCAGCAGCGATGGGAGTACCGCCAGTGATGTTGCAGGCAGCGATGGGAGTACCGCCAGTGAGTTGCATGTTGCAGGCAGCGATGGGAGTACCGCCAGTGATGTTGCAGGCAGCGATGGGAGTACCGCCAGTGATGTTGCAGGCAGCGATGGGAGTACCGCCAGTGATGTTGCATGTTGCAGGCAGCGATGGGAGTACCGCCAGTGATGTTGCATGTTGCAGGCAGCGATGGGAGTACCGCCAGTGATGTTGCAGGCAGCGATGGGAGTACCACCAGTGATGTTGCATGTTGCAGCAGCGATGGGAGTACCGCCAGTGATGTTGCATGTTGCAGGCAGCGATGGGAGTACCGCCAGTGATGTTGCATGTTGCAGGCAGCGATGGGAGTACCGCCAGTGATGTTGCAGGCAGCGATGGTAGTCCTGCCAGTGATGTTGCATGTTGCAGGCAGCGATGGGAGTACCGCCAGTGATGTTGCATGTTGCAGGCAGCGATGGGAGTACCGCCAGTGATGTTGCAGGCAGCGATGGGAGTACCGCCAGTGATGTTGCATGTTGCAGGCAGCGATGGGAGTACCGCCAGTGATGTTGCATGTTGCAGGCAGCGATGGGAGTACCGCCAGTGATGTTGCATGTTGCAGGCAGCGATGGGAGTACCGCCAGTGATGTTGCATGTTGCAGGCAGCGATGGGAGTACCGCCAGTGATAATGGGGATTCTGAATTGTATATTTCATTTACAGCACCACCTTCACCAGCACCAGCTGCTCCACCGTCCCCAGCTACCCCTCCACCTCCATCTTCTCCTTCCCCGGCTACCCCTCCACCACCAGCATCACCTCATCTCTCCACCCCTTCACCGCCAGCAACCCCCCCTCATGACTCTGTGTGTTCCAGCCCTTCCCCCGACGTTGCCTTCTCTCCAGCATCATCCCGTCACACGGATGCAGGCTCCCCATCAGGTAATTAACGCACATTATATAAGCTTCAGACAAGTTTGAGAACTTTGTAAGGTCTTATGTGTAATGGCTGTTGTGATATTATTTTTTTTTCTGTGTTTCCCTAGTCGGCGGAGCATCAGGTTCTGGGTGGCGGTCAGTGGTTCCTCTGAGGAAAACCGTAAGTGTTAATTAACATAACATGTACATGTTGATGTTGCAACAGAATTCACTATTAACTGTTACCTTTACCTCCACAGAAATCCCGACTGCCCAGGACCTGTTGGTGTCCCACCGCCGGCTGATGGCGGAATTGAGCAGCGCTGTGGCAGCCATTAATACTGCGGTCGCAGCGCTGCAAAGAACCATGGGAGCTCTGCATCAACACAGGATGATGCTGGAGAGGGCAGCGGCTGGACACCGGGGCCCTCAGTAATTTATTTTCTTTGTTAATTATTTTGTAGTTTGTTATTATTTTTTTATATTTTGTTATTTTGTTATGTTACTGTTTTTTGTTTTTATTTAAATTTTATATTTTTATTTAAAAAAAAAATATATATATGACATTAATATATATTTTATATTTTACGTTAATCTACGCAGGTGTGGTGTATTATTTTTAGTATAAGGTTTTAGCGTAGTGTGACCAGGGGCCCTAAAAAAAAATGTTAATTTTTGATATTTTTTTCATTTAATTTTTTCCCGATGATGGAACACCCATGATAGCTAGTACTCCCATGACCCCATGTGTGACAAGTAGATGTAATAAAAATACAACATTTTAATAGTTGACATCACATAAGAAAAGACCACAATTCATTAGATAAATAAGTTTTTTATTAAAAAAGGTATCAATGTAAAAATATAAAAACAACCAAAAAAAACTTTAGTAAAACATTTTAAAAACTACAACTGCTGGTAAGATGGATCATTGCCATTACCACGCTGCCTCTGCGGTGTATAAAAATAAGGGGGGGCACCAGCGTTTGGGTTTATCCCAACTGGGTTTGGCACAGGATTGTGCGGCCATGAGTAGTCCGGGTACTGCGGTCTTGGCATGACGACATATCTGTTGTCAAGGTTTCCAAAAGACGCTTGATTCAGTACCTCTAACATCAGTCTCTCAGCATGAAGCCGCTGAACAGGATCCAGAGTAGGCAGCCTCTCATTCGCAAAATATGCAAAGCCAGTTATTTTTGTTTCTTTTCTGCCGTAAGAAGTTTTTTTGCAATTTCCACCAATTCAGGAGTAGCCGAGGTGGGAGCCTTCCTTTTCGTTCCTGAAAGTGAAAGCCGCCTCCGCACAGATGATGGTGGCTCGACTACTTCGTCTATGTGATCCGGCATGCTGTCTTGTTCAGTTGGAGGTGTGGAGACCACCTCTTCTGTGTCCTGCATGAACAAAAAACAAATGGTAAATCACAAAGACAAAGAAATTAATCTTCACACTATAACACCCATATACAGCAAAATTGTGAAAACGACACTTGTAAATGGAAAGGCCTCAACCGTTGAGCTACATAAATTATCAGTACATGAAGGGATATATTCTGCCATTTTATCCACATTTCACAATAATATTTTTTAAATTTAAGTCCACTTTGGCATGTACATTAAAATGTGTTGTAATACAAAGGTACTTACATGTACGACAGGGGTGTCCGGCTGGATCACTGGGTCTAGATCCGAAATGGATGTCCCTTGTCTGGGTACTTCTTGGTCCCTTGTAAAAGCGAACAGATCAAAGTACCACAGTTGGGGGACATAAACTTCTTCGGCCCCCGCTCCAGATTTGGTTGAATTGATAACTTTATTGAGCTCTTTTTTGTAAACCGTGCGGAGGGCCTGAATCCGTTTTTTAACCGTTGACTCATCCGCCGGTTCATCAGGGTAATGGCTCCTGCAGAGCTCCACCAGTTTTTGGTAGGCGTCCTTCTTTTTCAACCGGTTACAGTAATCTGCAGACTTAATTTTCCAGAGGCACGGCATTGTGTGGTACAGCTCGATAAAATCACGCAAAAACTCCTGCTTATCAGCCATCTGTAATAAAAAAATGATTATGTGAGAACAGCAGAATAGTTAAATAAAATGCTTACATAGTCTACAACATAGAACACAGCAGGGATCACAAAATGGTGGTTGTGGCCGTACAAAACAATGGGATAAAAAAACCTAGATAAACAATTACGCAAAAAACAGCAGGGATCACAAAATGGTGGTTGTGGGCGACGCAGGAGTAAACATAGATAGAGCTGGGATCATAAAATGGTGGTTGTGGGCGACGCAGGAGTAAACATAGATAGAGCTGGGATCATAAAATGGTGGTTGTGGGCGACGCAGGAGTAAACATAGATAGAGCTGGGATCATAAAATGGTGGTTGTGGGCGACGCAGGAGTAAACATAGATAGAGCTGGGATCATAAAATGGTGGTTGTGGGCGACGCAGGAGTAAACATAGATAGAGCTGGGATCATAAAATGGTGGTTGTGGGCGACGCAGGAGTAAACATAGATAGAGCTGGGATCATAAAATGGTGGGCGTGCCTGAACAAAACAATGAAAAATCATGATGGACGACAATGGTTAACAACAGCAGAGATCTAAAATGGATCGGTACAATTAAAGACAAAAGAAAAATTAAATGTGACAAAAAAAATTACCTACCTTACAAAACTTGTGTGATTCTGAAAAAAAAAAATAGGGAAACTAGCGTCACAAACTGGATCGCAGAGGAAACGCCACAGACTGGATCGCAAAAACTCCAACGAAGAACGTAGCAACCGAAATAGTGGCGTAAACCGGATCGCAGTAGCTACCAAGACTAGCAGGACACACTGGGTGATTTGAAAGAACCGCTTCTGCTCGAGAGCAATGGAGAGGAGTGCTGATACGTCGTCTTTTATGACGCGGTCATCCAATCACAAAGCGGGAGAGCTGTGATAAATATCTATGACATACATAGTGACCACCAATCTGTGACGAGGGGCGTGCAAAAGGTCGCGCTCAGTCACTCCTATCGAGGTCGTGATCTTTCACAGTACATGCAGTGTGGCACATCCCAACGACCGCCAAAGTCGTTAAAAAGGTCGCTAACCGCTGATGCGACGTTAATGAGATCGTCAAGTATGGCAGCTACTAGCGACCTTAAAACGATCACACCAACGATAGCGTCGTTATCGTGATCGTTAGCGGGAACGTTTAGTGTGGCAGTACCTTTACTCCCTGTACTCTATCCACATACAATTTTCACATTGCTACTCATACTGTGTCCGCATACATTCCCCCATTCACTCCCCATACTGTCTGCACCCATCCCTAAACACCATACTGTGTCTGCACCCATCCCCCATACTGTTTCCTCATACATGCCCCCATTCTCCTGTACTGTTTCCTTATACATGTTAGAATCTATTTCGTTTTGACAATCCGCCATCTTGTGGTTTTCTGGTTGCTGGTCTTCTTCCCCTGGTGCTGGGTTTGTCTAAGGTCAGGTGATTGTAGCACCCTTTATTACCCAGCACCTGCCTCCTAGTCCTTGCTGGACCCCAGTGTTAATCCGCTAGCGTTCTGGCTATGTGCTTTGATAGCTTTCTGTGTTTGATACTGTGCAGTTCTGGTATCTCTAGTTCTGCCTGCTTTGTTTTTTGGTTTTCCTTTCGTTTTTGCAACTCCCTCTGTTTTCCTACTAGGAGGTTACCTGTTTTTGTTCCCAGTCACTAGATCATTCAGGGATACCCTTCCCCCTACCTCTAGGTCTTCCTTTGAGTTTAGCCTAAGAAACGTCGGTGGGTCTATTCATAACGAATAGGTCGCCCGCTCCATCGTAGAGTTTCAGCCTAGTCCTAGTTCAGGGTCAGCTTCTCACCCTTCTGCCCTAGTTCTGAGTTGCAGATCCGTAATATACATGCCTTGCATCTCCCCCTTTGCTCCTCATTTTGTGTCCTCAAATATCTCCCCACACACATTAAATTCCCCCATCCCCACTCCAAATCTCCCCACACACATTAAATCCCCCATACCCACAACAAATCTCCCCACACACATTAAATCCCCCCATCCCCACCCCAAATCTCCCCACAGACATTAAATCCCCCATCCCCACTCCAAATCTCCCCACACACAATAAATCCCCCATCCCCACTCCAAATCTCCACACACACATTAAATCCCCCCATCCCCACTCCAAATCTCCCCACACACATTAAATCCCCCATCCCCACTCCAAATCTCCCCACAGACATTAAATCCCCCCATCCCCACTCCAAATCTCCCCACAGACATTAAATCCCCCTATCCCCACTCCAAATCTCCCCACACATATTAAATCCCCCCTTCCCCGTTCCAAATCTCCCCACACACCTTAAATCCCCCATCCCCACTCCAAATCTGCTCAAACACATAAAATCCCCCCATCCCTGCTCCAAATCTCCCCACAGACATTAAATCCCCTATCCCCAATCCAAATCTCCCCACAGACATTAAATCACCCCATCCCCGCTCCAAATCTCCCCACACATTAAATTCCCCCATCCCCGCTACAAATCTCCCCACACACATTAATTCCCCCCATTCCCTACACAGCCCCTCATCATCCCCCCATTGTCCACACAGCCCCTCATCATTTTCCATTCCCCACACAGCCTGTCATCATCCCCCATTCCCCACACAGCCCCTCATCATTCCCCCATTCCCCACACAGCCTATCATCATCCTCCCATGCCCCATAGCCCCTCATTATCTCCCCATTCCACACACAACCCCTCATTATCCCCCTATTCTCCACACAGCCCCTCATCATCCTCCCATTCCCCACACAGACCCTCATCATCCCCCCTTTCGCCACACAACCCCCCATCATCCTCCCTATTCTCCACACAGCACTTCATCATCATCTTCCCTATGTAACCCTACTCAAGTAACATCAACCCCTTTCCAAAATACATCCTCGGAGTACTCACACTGTGTCCATGGTGCAGCCCCTCGGTCCTCTCCTCACATGGCTCCATGATGCAGCCACTCATTTCCCGCTTCTCTTCTCCAGCAGCCTCAGCAAAACGCAGCTTCCTGCTATCAGAGATTCACTGGACTGATGGAAGACCCTCCCCTTCCAGTGACATTATCACTTCAAAAAAATCAACTCTGATCTAGTCTCTACTGTGACCGTCATAGCTTCAATTGTACTCGCGTCTGTAAGATGCCAGTACAATTGATCACTGGGAGCCAGCGTGCTGCAGCTTCTCTGTGTCGGCTGTCAGTTTGACATCCGGCACAGAGAACAGCCAACTCCCAGTCAGGGGAGCGGCAGAATGCCATTGCCAGGGGAGACACTGCGGACCACCGCATTAGGTGGCCCGACTACGCCCCCCTGCCGTCTGCACAGGGGCGGGCCCCTAATATCTCCAGGCCCCGTCGCAGCTGCGAATCCTGTGACCTCTGTAGTTACGCCCCTGTCAGGCGCTCTTCAAATGCGTCATGGCACCTGCTAATTATTTCATAAAATTTTGCATTCAAAAAGTCAAAAAGTGCTCTTTCCCTTCAAAGCCCTGTCGTGCACCCAAACGGTAGTATTCCCCCACATATGGGGTATCGGGGAACACAGCAGCAGAAATTGGACAACAAACTTTGGGGTCCATTTTCTCCTTTTGCCCTTATGAAAAAACAAAATTTTTAGCTAAAAAGATTTTTGTCGGAAAAAAGTGATTTTTTTTTATTTTCACTACTTAACATAAACTTCTGTGAGGCACCTGGGGGTCAAGGTGTTCAATACACATCTAGATAAGGTGCCAAAGGGGTCTAGTTTCCAAAGTGGTGTAATTTGTTGGGGTTTCCACTGTTTAGGCACATCAGGGGCTCTTCAAATGCGACATGGCATCCGCTAATTATTCCATCAAATTTTGCATTCAAAAAGTCAAATGGCGCTCCTTCCCTTCCAAGCCCTGCCGTGTGCCCAAACAGTAGTATTCCTCCACACATGGGGTATCGGTGAATTCTGGAGAAATTGCACAACAAACGTTGGGGTCCATTTTCTCTTTTTGCCCTTGAGAAAATACCAAATTTGTAGCTAAAAAAAGATTTTTGTGGGAAAAATGTGATTTTTTTTATTTTCTTGGCTTAACATTATAAATTTATATGAAGCACCTGGGGGTTCAATGTGTTCAATACACATCTAGATAAGGTCCAAAAGGGGGCTATTTTCCAAAATGGTGTCATTTGTGGGGTTTCCACTGTTTAGGCACATCAGGGGCTCTTCAAACGCGACATGGCGTCCACTAATTATTTAATCAAATTTTGCATTCAAAAAGTCAAATGTCGCTCCTTTGCTTCCAAGCCCTGCCATGCGCCCAAACAGTTGTATTCCCCCACATGTGGGGTGTCGGCGTACTCAGAAATTGCACAACAAATTTTATGGAGCAAGTTTTCCTTTTACCCTTATGAAAATACAAAATATTGAGCTAAAAAAATGTATTTGGGAAAAATTAGATTTTTTATTTCCATAGCTCTACATTATAAACTTCTATGAAGCACCTGTGGAATCAAGGTGCTCAATACACATCTAAGTAAGTTTCCTAAGGGGTCTAGTTGCCAAGATGGTGTCACTTGTTGGGGGTTTCCACTGTTTAGCCACATCAGGCGCTCACCAAACATGACATGGCATACTCTAATTATTCCAGCAAATTTTACATTCAAAAAGTGAAATGGTGCTCCTTCCCTTCCAGGCCCTGCCATGTGCCCAAACAGTAGATTTGACCGACATATGGTGTATCGGCATGTTCAGGAGAAATTGCACAAAAAAATATATGGTCCATTTTCTCCTGTTGCGAAAGTAAAAAAAATTAGGTCTAAATTAAAATTTTTGTGAAAGAAAAGTAAATGTTTATTTTTTCCTTCCACATTCCAAAAAATTCCTGTGAAGCACCTGAAGGGTTAAGAAACTTTTTGAATGTGGTTTTGAGTACCTTAAGGGGTGCAGATTTTGGAATGGTGTCATTTTGGGGTTTTGAGTATTTTCTGTAAAAATGAGAAATCGCAGGTCAACTTTTAAAGGGAATCTGTCACCCTAAATTGGCGGGATATTTAAATGATGGCAGTCAGGTCAGATGGGCGTGTGTTTGGGTACTTGCCTTAACATGTTGTTCGCCGCTGTCTCCATTATTTCTGGTAATTATAGTCGTTGCCCTCCATATAACGTGCCTGCGCATTGCAATCTGCGGGCAAAGCATACTGCGCGTGCGCAATTCAAGATTGCAATGCGCAGGCGCGTTATATGGAGGGCAACGACTACAATTCCCAGAAATAATGGAGACAGCGGCGAACAACATGTTAAGGCAAGTACCCAAAACACCGCCCATCTGACCTGACTGCCATCATTTAAATATCCCGCCAATTTAGGGTGACAGATTCCCTTTAACCCTTGTAACTTGCTAACAAAAAAAAAATTATTTTCCAAAATTGTGCTGATGTAAAGTAGACATGTGCGAAATGTTATTTATTAACTATTTTGTGCGATATAACTCTCTTTCTGTTTTTTTCACAAATAAACGCAAGTCATATAAAAAAAAATTACCACAATCATAAAGTACAATTTGTCATGAGAACACAATCTCAGAATCACCGGCATCTGTTGAAGCATTCCAGAGTTATGACCTCATAAATTGACAGTGGTCAGAATTGTAAAAATTGGCCTGGAATGGAAGGTGAAAACAGGCTTCGGGGTGAAGGGGTTGATACTTCATGCAGGGAGCTTAGTCCCCCATAATCAACTTCAGTTTTCTTAGTCATGTGAGCTGTTGTTACTTCTTGAAGATGACGCGCACCACATTGGTGGTACCAGGGCTATGGGTACTCGGCACCGAGCCCATTGATTTCTATGGGAATGTCACTGGCAGCGGGACTCGGTCCGTGGCCCTGGCGGTCATGCAATGGGGGATATTTACAGGGGAATTGTAGTAATAGATAGTTCGTGACGCCACCTGTGGTTTCTGATCAATTTGACCAGCGCTGCTATATGGATCTTCCTAGGGATGTTATGGGGCAGCTGGATGGTAAGTCTCCCACAGGCGAGACTGGTCCCTGGAAGTCTATGGTGATGCAGGGTGTAGTAAATGAAACAGTCTCACACAAGGCAATCTCTTTCCATACCTTTACTTGTAGATGTTTCAGGCAGGTCCCGGGGAGCTGGTCGGGGTGGAGAATGCACATTCAGATAAACCGTTGAGCAGGTTCGAGGCCTCCTTTAACCTTGTATATGTGTGAGTACAAACTTGCATGAAGTCAAGTTAACTCTGTCAGTCTCCAGCTCGTTCAATAGCTGCAACGCCCGGCCGACATTGTGGTAGAGCCTTCTAGTTGGTGAGAACAGAGTCCCTACTTTTGTAGCGTCCCACTCAAGGTCCTTGTTCTACCTGACTCCGTTTACGTATCAGCGCTTAGGGCTACCTTCTGTGACTTGAAGTCCAGGAAGGCCTCCGGTGTTTCTTATTACTAGGCGTAAAGCACTAGCAACGCTTCGGACCCCGGTGTCCGGTGAATTAGTGCGGGTAATCCGGTACCTGATGCACTTGTCTCTATCTTTCTCCACTGTGCCTCTTGTCCTACTCTTGCTCTTAACATAAGCACTAGTAGCAATGATGTAAAATGTCAGCTTTTCTCCAGAGCTCACTGAACAGTTCTCAGTACACTCACTGTCGCAGCTCCTGTGATTACCTTCCTTCTTTCCTTCCTTTCTCAGACCCTGTCCAGAGCAGCGCACAGGAACTCTGTCAAACTGTGTACACGCTGTAGCTCCGAGAGTCACCTTCCACTTTCCAAGGAATACAGGTAGCTTGTGCTGAGGTACTGGCTTTGTAGTTCTGACTGGGCTAGAGTGACTCCTTACACTCAAACCAGACTCCACTTCATGAACTTGCTCTGCCAGAATCTAGTATGCACTCCTCTTCCTCCAAGACTAGACTGAAGTGATACTGAACGGTGTGTCTCGTCCTGAGACAGGAACCAGACTGAACTCTGACTGAACTCCTCTCCCTCCAAGTCCAGACTGACTTGCACTGTCCTAAGACAGGAAGCTTGAATGACCCTGACTGCTACGTGTCACTACCTTTTATACCCCTAGTGGGTGTGTTGGGAAATGTGAGTGACGTGAATGGATATCAAGCTTCACGGTTACCTTCCTGTGCATTTTCCTAGAATATGTGTGCCTGGCGCAGCTGGGCCACACATCCCCCCTTGGTTAAACACAGCACTCCCGGGCTGTAAAAGAGAAAAGAAAAACATTTTGTTTTGCATATAACATCAAACAGTTTTAACTCATCCCATGCTGGAGGTAAGGACTCTTTAACGTTACAATGTGTACATGGACATATAAAAGTATCAAAACATTTTTCTCATAAATACAAGATACTTGTGGAGGACCCGCACCAAACCTCCCACGTGGGTCCTGGGTGGGCTGCAGGACTTCTCTGTTGCAGACCTCACTCAAGGCCACACCACACGGGTTTTCCTTCAGAGGTAGATATGGTTTTGTGTAAAACCAAGATGGAGCACAAAAGTGCAAACTATTTACAATAAAAGTTTTTGGGCTGGCACAGTCCACAGCCACGCAGTCCATGCATGATAAAACACATATCAAGACATATCAAGAGAAATCACAATAATACTTTAACTCTTTACCCAGCCGGGTATTCTACTTTAAATAAGCATAGTAGTAAACATTATTCAACATTTCTATAAAGTGCAATTTTTCATAAAACTTCTTCAAACTTTATACATGTTCAGTTGCAGTAAACCCCTGTCTGGGTCCTACTGATTTTCGTCTTTCTTGCTTGTGACCATTACTTTTTCCATTCCTGGGGCCAGAAGTATACAATGACCTCGGGAACCCATTACAAGAAGATCATGTCCTGCAATGTACGTTTGTGTAGCGACATCTTTTGTTTGAACTGGGGACCCAACGGGTATCTCCCTGTGGTATAACGCAGGTTGCGTTGCAGAAGGTGCCGCAGTATACAATTCAGGTTGCGATGCAGAAATGGTCGCAGATTGCGTTGCAGAAGTGTACGCAGGGGGCGATGCTGAAGTAATCACAGGTTGCGATATTGGTGCACTGCTTGGTGCTGACGCCAAAGATGACGCTGCTGGGGCTTGCGATTCCGAGTAGGACACAGGTGCGCGCAGTGGCTCAGTTGGGAACGCACTAACCTGCTGCTGTCGCTGCTCCCAGTCGTTTTCTATCGCTGACAGTTGGGTCTCCTCCGGTGTCCCTACCGGGGATCGGCATTCTGCTGCGGCCTCCTGGCCTAGCTGGCACTCCGGAACAGGCAGGACTCCCTCAGCCTCCTTCTCTTCCACCTCTCCATCAGTGGGATCAGGTACAGCTCTTTTGGGGGCGGCCTCCGGTTTTCCTTCAGCTTTCTTCAGCAGGGACATAGGAAAGTCAGGTGATGGCGTTATGCCGGTGGGAGAGAGCACTGCGTCCCACAGCAGCCTCTGTGTCTGGGCACGCCAGCTTTTCTCCATCTCCTCCACTTCTTTGCGGTGGCGGGCCGCATCTTCCAGCACCGCTTCCACCTTCTCCATGACATAGAGGAAGAAGAGGAGGCGGATCTCCCTTGCAGTGGGGTAGGATCTCACATTATAGTAGCATTTTGAGAGGGCGGCCATAACTTTCGCACCACAGGGGGATACACGCCCACGAATGCACGCCCACCTTCTTCACCAGCGCCTCAGGGCGTGAATATGGCGGTAAAATGGCGGAAAATGGCGCCAAAAATGACAAAACAGCAAACAGTCTTTTCTGCACAAAACAGTTCAATAGGCACACAGGACTCATAGAATCATAGAATCATAGAATCATAGAATGGTAGAGTTGGAAGGGGACCTCCTGGGTCATCTGGTCCAACCCCCTGCTCAAAGCAGGATTCTCTAAATCATCCCAGACAGATGTCTATCCAGCCTCTGTTTGAAGACTTCCATTGAAGGAGAACTCACCACCTCTTGTGGCAGCCTGTTCCACTCATTGATCACCCTAACTGTCAAAAAGTTTTTTCTAATATCTAATCTCACATTTTGCAAGTTTTCGGATCCTGTTCGTGACGCCAAAGATGACGCGCACCACATTGGTGGTACCAGGGCTATGGGGTACTCGGCACCGAGCCCATTGATTTCTATGGGAGATGTCACTGGCAGCGGGACTCGGTCCGTGGCCCTGGCGGTCATGCAATGGGGGATATTTACAGGGGAATTGTAGTAATAGATAGTTCGTGACGCCACCTGTGGTTTCTGATCAATTTGACCAGCGCTGCTATATGGATCTTCCTAGGGGATGTTATGGGGCAGCTGGATGGTAAGTCTCCCACAGGCGAGACTGGTCCCTGGAAGTCTATGGTGATGCAGGGTGTAGTAAATGAAACAGTCTCACACAAGGCAATCTCTTTCCATACCTTTACTTGTAGATGTTTCAGGCAGGTCCCGGGGAGCTGGTCGGGTAGAGAATGCACATTCAGATAAACCGCTGAGCAGGTTAGAGGCCTCCTTTAACCTTGTATATGTGTGAGTACAAACTTGCATGAAGTCAAGTTAACTCTGTCAGTCTCCAGCTCGTTCAATAGCTGCAACGCCCGGCCGACATTGTGGTAGAGCCTTCTAGTTGGTGAGAACAGAGTCCCTACTTTTGTAGCGTCCCACTCAAGGTCCTTGTTCTACCTGACTCCGTTTACGTATCAGCGCTTAGGGCTACCTTCTGTGACTTGAAGTCCAGGAGAGCCTCCGGTGTTTCTTATTACTAGGCGTAAAGCACTAGCAACGCTTCGGACCCCGGTGTCCGGTGAATTAGTGCGGGTAATCCGGTACCTGATGCACTTGTCTCTATCTTTCTCCACTGTGCCTCTCGTCCTACTCTTGCTCTTAACATAAGCACTAGTAGCAATGATGTAAAATGTCAGCTTTTCTCCAGAGCTCACTGAACAGTTCTCAGTACACTCACTGTCGCAGCTCCTGTGATTACCTTCCTTCTTTCCTTCCTTTCTCAGACCCTGTCCAGAGCAGCGCACAGGAACTCTGTCAAACTGTGTACACGCTGTAGCTCCGAGAGTCACCTTCCACTTTCCAAGGAATACAGGTAGCTTGTGCTGAGGTACTGGCTTTGTAGTTCTGACTGGGCTAGAGTGACTCCTTACACTCAAACCAGACTCCACTTCATGAACTTGCTCTGCCAGAATCTAGTCTGCACTCCTCTTCCTCCAAGACTAGACTGAAGTGATACTGAACGGTGTGTCTCGTCCTGAGACAGGAACCAGACTGAACTCTGACTGAACTCCTCTCCCTCCAAGTCCAGACTGACTTGCACTGTCCTAAGACAGGAAGCTTGAATGACCCTGACTGCTACGTGTCACTACCTTTTATACCCCTAGTGGGTGTGTTGGGAAATGTGAGTGACGTGAATGAATATCAAGCTTCACGGTTACCTTCCTGTGCATTTTCCTAGAATATGTGTGCCTGGCGCAGCTGGGCCACACACAGAGCATTCACATATTGGGTCACCGTCTCTCCCTCTATCTGAACCTGACAAAAGAGGCGAATGTGCAAATTACTCCAATTGGTCCTGTCACCGTGCAAGTCCTCTAGAATCTTGATCACCTGATCTACAGTATCACAGTCTCATGGTTGCCTGAAAATGACTGTCTGTCGGGGCTCTCCTTCCAAGGTCAGCAGAGCCATCTCCTCCTGTAAGGCAGGTGTCATAGTGTTCAGACGTAACATACTTTGTAGATGTTCAACTCAATTCCACATCACTAAATTGTCACATGTAAATTTTGGTATGTTGCTAAGCATAGCACCGAGGGAGAAGTTGATCCCTATGGACCCTTTTACCAACTGGTTCCCCCATTTCTGCTCTTGAATTCTAGCATCTACACCAAGTGTAAACAGGTTACTTGAATGCAACAATGTAGACAATGAGGTGGCAATGGTAGTTATTTAAACAACATTATTGATTTGACTAGCACACAGAGAAAGTCTATCTATCAGAGTATGTATGTGTGTGTTTATATATACAGTGTATATATATAAATATATATATATATATATATATACACACACAAACAAGAACTGTATTTGGGGTTGCAGTAACAATGTCAATACAGTATGTTATGATACTATCAATACACATCAATAAGACTGAATACAATACTGTATCAATTCAAAGTCCTATTTATGTACACTGCCCTTATTATCTAGTAGTTAAATGACAGTTGATGGATATGGCCACATTCATACGTTCAGTATTTGTTCAGTATTTTACAATGGTGCTTCGATGTGAATACTTTTCTGCCCAATGATGTCAAAAGTGTTCTCGGAGTGATACCTTTGCTAACATGGTACCACAAAATAATTTGTTATTGTACATCACATCGGTGCTTGTAAGCCAAAACCAGGAGTGGGTGAAAAATACAGAATTGGTGCACGTGATTCTATTATTCTTCTCCTCTGATTGTT
This sequence comes from Oophaga sylvatica, assembly GCA_033576555.1. Taxonomy (NCBI): domain Eukaryota; kingdom Metazoa; phylum Chordata; class Amphibia; order Anura; family Dendrobatidae; genus Oophaga; species Oophaga sylvatica. Next base: position 507,188,402 of record JARQOD010000003.1, on the reverse strand, counting down.
TCTCTTCTGGTTTTGGCTTACAGATACTGATGTAAAATACTGATCAAATACTGAACGTGTGAATGTGTCCTAATGTTTTATACTAGGCCTGTCCCCATTGTAGTCTCTTTAAGCACCTCTTATTGTTACTCTGGCCCTGACAGGGTCACCGGTGTTTCCCACTAGGCCACAAATACTAGATATGTGATTCACTGGTCATACAGTTTGTACCCTGAAGCATGGCCTCGACCCACACCTACGCCTACACTGGATGAAGTAGTCCACAGGAACGGTCCTCCAAACCTGGTTTGGCTATGATTATGAACTTTTACAGGTGCTGGTCATGGTCTTCTACTGGCGCTGCTTATGGTCTCCCTCTCAGCTCAGGTATAACACAGGCATTCTCCAGGATCTGACAACCCTCGGACCCTTCTTTTGCAATAGTCGCTGTAAGCCCACTTCTCAGCCACACAACCTGCCTGGTACAGACTCTGGTGCATACTTTCCCTTCGCTCAGCCTGGCCATGCCTTTTATATTAAAATAATCACAACACAATTGTCACCTGACCCAGTGTCTTCTCAATCCCCTTCCTGTGGGAACATACACTTCATCCTTAGGTTCTTAGTAATGCAGTTGTTTTTCACTTTCTCTTTTGTCCTTGAGCAGCTGGTGGTGTTTGCCCACAGATACTCGGCTTTAAACACTGTTATTTGTGTCCATCCCCTTACAAAAGCAACAAACCGCAATGTAGTTGCCTGGCATTGGCTGCAGCACTGATGCCACATCGACAGCGTGGCAGCTAATCAGTGAGCTCAACTGCTCTGATTGGCTACCTTGCTGTCGACGTGAAGTCAGCACTGCAAACAATGCGAGACACCGGGAGCAGTGGCTAAGTTCTCACAGTGAGTATTTTCTGAGTTTTTGATGCTGCAGATTTTCTGTAGCATTTCTGCACTTATTAGCTGAATTTAGTAACTTATTGTTTTTTCATTGTGTTTTGAGTACATTTTTTATCGTTTTTTTCATGCTGCGGTTTTTGTCTACTTTTTGTGTGTCATGTTTTAAATAAAGCTGCTTTGTTTTTAATACTTCCTTGTATTTGGCTTTGGCAAAACTTTATTGATATAGTTATGTGCGGATTACATGTGTTTTTAGTGAATTTCCACATGTGCAGTTTTTTCTTCATCTGATGCAAGGCTATGTGAAACTGCGTAAAACTCAGCGTACCCAGAGGAGAAGTTGACATGTTGCGGATTTCAAACTTGCGCAGCAGGTAAGCTTACACTACGTGAAAAAAAGCACAGTGGACATGAGATTTGTATAAATCCCATCCACTTTGCTGCAACGGTAAGATGCTGCGTTTTCTATTTGCCTTAAATACACAGAGTTAAAAACTTACCAAAAACTTATTGTGGGAGCACAGCCTAAAAGAGGCTTCTTTTTATAAATGGAAACAATTAATAATTTAATTGATTTGGAGATTAGCAATATTGATGCAGCCATTGTACTTCTTCATTGTCTTTACAAAAGACACCATTTGGGATATTTCAAAATTATTGTCTGGTATTACCATCTCATTGAGTAGTGGCATATAGTTATGATATGCCATCATTTATAAAAAAAACTTGTCACATGCCATAAAGATGTAATTTTGTTATTCTGGGGTAAATGTTGCAGTTCTGAATCTGGTGATGTTTTTAATTTTGTTCCTGCAACTCTCCACTCCTGATATATGGCCCTCTATTTACTGTATATAAATCTAGTATTTTTCATCAAGTGGGCATTGTCCTCAGGAATAGGCCCGCATAGAAGAATTGAGGGCCATGCCCACTTGTCTTAGTAAGGCTATATTTATATTAAAAGAATATGGGCCACATCTCAGGAACAGACAGGCTGCAAAAGAAAGACAATTCCAGATTCAGGAGAACAGCGTCCTGTACATCAGGTAAAAAGACATTCAAGAGTAAAAGACCGCTTTAATGATTGTTATGAGTCCAACCTCAAAGACTCCCACGAATCCTAAGGCTAAGTGCACACGTTCAGGATTATTTGTGTTTTTTTCGCGGCAAAAAACGCGTAAAAAACGCATGAAAAATCATCCTATTATTTAGAATGAATTCCGCAATTTTTGTGCACATGGTGCGTTTTTTTTCCGCGGAAAAAACGCATCGCGGAAAAAGAAGCAACATGTTCATTAATTTCGCGTAATTCTAGCTTTTTTCCCGCTATATTATTGACCTAGAAAGCTCACGGAAAAATTGCAGTAAAAATGCGCAAAATCCGCTCAAAAAACCGCACATTTTTACCGCGAAAAAAGTCCGGTTTTGCTCAGGAAAATTCTGCACACATTCCTGAACGTGTGCACTTAGCCTAAGAATGAAGGGCCACTGCACAGTTTTTCTGCTGCACAGGGCACCTCAGGCTGTCTGCTTCGGCACAACTCCAATCAAGTGAATGCGAATGACTGCACTTTCTTGTAAAGTGGGCTGTCGAGACTCGGCAGCCACATGTAATAGACAAAAACTGTGAGGGGAGCAAAACATTGAAGCAGCACTGTTTGATCCCTTAAATCTCAGAACTGTGAGGGACCCAGAGGTCAGATCTCGAATGATGAGACATCTCAGCAATATATCATCGTTACATCACTTACTGAGATGCCATACCACAGGTGAATGATATTTGTGGTATACATGATTTGCTACATTTCTGTAGTAAAAACAAAAAGATAAAAATAAAAAAAGCTCAGTGTTCAGAAACCTGCAAATGAACATATAGGCCAGAACTATACAAATCTTCATATGGTAAAATAGTAGTGGGGTAATTAATACATCTGTGTTCCAATTGTTGCAATCCATCAAGAAACCACAGAGGAGGACATGACTTTGGGAGGGTGGACCTTTAACTCCTGCAGCTTTGTTTGTATAGCAGTGTAGATTTTAAGCAAGAGTGATGTTGCTTTAAGAGGAAGGATCACAGTATTTGTGTGCCTGGTGTGTTACTGTGAGGAGGGTTGGGCTTATATAGAGGCGGTAACTCTGTCTCTCTCCCTCTTTCTCTCACCTCATGAACTGGAGGAAACATTACCCACCCTCTCTCCCTGTTATAATCACTGTCCTAAAACGTTTTTTTAACCATTGATTGTATAATGATGAATGATTTATTAATTTGTTTAATTAGCCATTGTATATCTTGTTCAAGGTCCAATTTTATCATGGATATAAAGCGTCAACATTAGCATTAACCTCTAAGCCCAAGGGAAGGGCAGTCCTTCAGCCATGGTTCCCTAGAGGTTTCCTCCACAGAGGTTTTTTCCTCTCCTGAGCGCTGTAGGATGACTCTTTGTGAGTGGGAAGTTTGCCAAGTTTAGTCCACTAAATCATAGAATTGAATCATAGAATGGTAGAGTTGGAAGGGACCTCCTGGGCCATCTGGTCCAACCCCCTGCTCAAAGCAGGATTCTCTAAATCATCCCAGACAGATGTCTGTCCAGCCTCTGTTTGAAGACTTCCATTGAAGGAGAACTTACCGCCTCTCGTGGCAGCCTGTTCCACTCCTTGATCACCCTAACTGTCAAAAAGTTTTTTCTAATATCTAATCTGTGACTCCTCCCATTCAGTTTCATCCCATTGCTTCTACAGTCATGGCCAAAAGTTTTGAGAATGACACAAATATTAATTTTTACAAAGTCTACTGCTTCACTTTTTCTAATGGCAATTTGCATATACTCCAGAATGTTATAAAGAGTGATCAGCTTAACAGCAATTACTTGCAAAGTCAATATTTGGCTAGAAAATTAACTTTATCCCCCAAAACACATTTCAACATCATTGCAGCCCTGCCTTAAAAGGACCAACTAACCTCTTTTCAGTGATTGCTCCATTAACACAAGTGTGGGTGTTGATGAGGACATGGCTGGAGATCAATCTGTCATGATTAAGCAAGAATGACACCACTGGACACTTTAAAAGGAGGCTGGTGCTTGGCATCATTGTTTCTCTTCTGTTAACCATGGTTATCTCTAAAGAAACACATGCAGTCATCATTGCAATGCACAAAAATGGCCTAACAGGGAAGAGTATCGCAGCTAGAAAGATTGGACCTCAGTCAACAATCTATCGCATCATCAAGAACTTCAAGGTGAGAGGTTCCATTGTTGCCAAAAAGGATTCAGGGCACCCAAGAAAGACCAGCAAGCGCCAGGACCGTCTCTTAAAAGTGTTTCAGCTGCGGGATCGGGCTACCAGCAGTGCAGAGCTTGCTCAGGAATGGCAGCAGGCAGGTGTGAGTGCATCTGCACGCACTGTGAGGCGGAGACTCTTGAAGCAAGGCCTGGTCTCAAGGAGGGCAGCAAAGAAGCCACTTCTCTCCAGAAAAAACATCATGGACAGACTGATATTCTGCAAAAGGTACAGGCAGTGGACTGCTGAGGACTGGGGTAAAGTTATTTTCTCTGATGAATCCCCTTTTCGATTGTTTGGGACATCAGGAAAACGCCTCATTCGGAGAAGACAAGGTGAGCGCTACCACCAGTCTTGTCTCATGCCAACTGTTAAGCATCCTGAAACCATTCATGTGTGGGGTTGCTTCTCAGCCAAGGGAATCGGCTCTCTCACAGTCTTGCCTAAAAACACAGCCATGAATAAAGAATGGTACCATAATGTCCTCCAAGAGCAACTTCTCCCAACCCTCCAAGAGCAGTTTGGCGATCAACAATGCCTTTTCCAGCATGATGGAGCACCTTGCCATAAAGCAAAGGTGATAACTAAATGGCTCAGGGAACAAAACATAGAGATTTTGGGTCCATGGCTTGGAAACTCCCCAGATCTTAATCCCATTGAGAGCTTGTGGTCAATCATCAAGAGACGGGTGGACAAACAAAAACCTAATAATTCTGACAAAATGAAAGCATTGATTGTGCAAGAATGGACTGCTATCAGTCAGGATTTGGTCCAGAAGTTGATTGAGAACATGCCAGGGAGAATTGCAGAGGTCCTGAAGAAGAAGGGTCAACACTGCAAATATTGACTTGCTGCATTAACTCATTCTAACTGTCAATATAAGCTTTTGCTACTCATATGTTTGCAATTATTATATTTCTGTCTGTGATAAAAACATCTGTCAAACACACATAAAAACCAGAGGGCAGCAGATCATGTGAAAATATAATATTTGTGTCATTCTCAAAACTTTTGGCCATGACTGTAGTCTTTCCTTGTGCAAATGAGAATAATGATGATCCTTCTACAATGTGACAGTCCTTGAGATATATGTAGACAGCTATTAAGTCTCCTCTCAGTCTTCTTTTTTGCAAGCTAAACATTCCCAAATCCTGCAACCGTTCCTCATAGGACATGGTTTGCAGACCGGTCACCATTCTGGTGGCTCTCTTTTGAACTTGCTCCAGTTTGTTGATGTCTTTTTTAAAATGTGGTGCCCAAAACTGGACACAGTATTCCAGATGAGGTCTGACCAAAGAGGAGTAGAGGGCAATAATGACCTCACGTGATCTAGACTGTATGCTTCTGTTGATACATCCTAGAATTGTATTTGCCTTTTTTGCTGCTGCATCACACTGTTGACTCATGTTCAGTCTGTGATCAATTAGTATACCCAAGTCTTTTTCACATGTGCTGTTACTTAGCCCTATTCCTCCCATTTTGTATATGCTTTTTTCATTTTTATTGCCCAGATGTAGTACTTTGCATTTTTCCCTGTTAAAAACCATTCTGTTAGTTGCTGCCCACTGCTCCAGTTTATTTATATCTTTTTGAATCCTCTCTCTCTCTTCTCTAGTATTAGCTACCCCTCCTAGCTTTGTGTCATCAGCAAATTTGATCAGTTTACCCTCAATTCCTTCATCTAAATCATTGATAAAGATGTTGAACAATACAGGGCCCAAAACAGAGCCTTGTGGTACCCCACTTGAGACATTCTTCCAACTGGATGTGCAGCCATTTACGACCACTCTTTGAGTCCGATCACTAAGCCAGTTATGAATCCACCTAACAGTTGCCTTGTCCATTCCATACTTAGTCATTTTTTCAATAAGGATTGTGTGAGATACTTTGTCAAATGCTTTGCTGAAGTCAAGATATACTATATCTACAGCATTTCCCTGATCCACCCAGTCAGTGATTCTGTCATAGAAGGAAATTAAGTTAGTCTGACATGACTTATTAGTTACAAACCCATGCTGACTCTGTTTAATCACTTCATTCTTATGCAGGTACTTACATACATGTTCTTTAATAATTTGTTCAAAGATTTTTCCTGGTATAGAAGTCAGACTCACCGGCCTGTAGTTCCCTGGGTCCACCTTCTTCCCCTTTTTGAAGATAGGAACAACATTTGCTCTTCTCCAGTCTTCTGGGACTTCTCCTGTTCTCCAAGAATTTTCAAAGATTATGGACAGTGGTTCAAGAATTTCTTCTGCTATCTCCTTCAGTATTCTGGGGTGTAATTCATCTGGACCTGGAGACTTGAATTCATTTAGGTTAGCTAAGTGTTTCCTCACTGCTCCTCAATGCTACTCCTCAATGCTTTTACAGGGACTTCTACTTTATAAGTTTACTAAACTGATGTATAAAAAATGTGTAAAAGTGTCATATGTGACTTGGAATTTATAACCTGTCACAGCTTTGTGGTTTAGGAGTCAGATGGAAGTTGCAGACTAGTTAAGGTGGACTCATTTTAACTAATAGAGGATGTAAAATCTCATGGTGTTGAACAGGCTCAGCTTTGGTGGCCAGCCTCAAGGATATTGTAATGGTAACATCAATCGGGGAGGGCACAGTGGTTAAGCACAGGAGTGAGGATAATAGGGTCATTGGTGCCCTGTAAGTTTAATGGCTATGCTTGATTGGCAAGCCAGTGTGTGCTGCCCCTTTATGGCTGTCTGTCCTGGTGCAGTATGTCAGACAGCTGTGGATATCACAGTACTTGTGAATCCCAATGTACTAGCACTTCACCTGGCTCCTACTGTGATTATTTTAATCCTGTGATTTAAATAAAGCTGTGGTCATTTTGACAAGCAAAATAATGTGTTTTCTGTATTTATTCCAGTACACGAGCGGACATACCTGTAATGACCAGAGGTCCAAGTAAGATCCAGTGTGTCACAAACCAAGACTGAGGCAGAAATTCCCAAAAGTTGTTTTAACTCAAACAGCCGAAATAGTAGAACTTAGTATATGGAAGAAACAGGTTGAAATACCCTTATAGAGTATACACTCTCAGCCGGAGCTGAAATCACTATGCCAATCCAAGGTTTCCTGAAAAGTGTATTATAACGGATTTGGAATCAATTTACCTATCAGGAAGGTCAATTCAGGTACTTAGAAAACAGGTGTAAATCACATGCATGTAGGGACCCATCAAGGGACCACTTGGAATGGCATACTGAGTATAACCTACACAACCTACAAATACAATACATATAAATATAATACAAAGAACTTTAAGCACTTCTACTAGGTATACCCGAGTATCTATGACTATATGGTACCTTTAACCTGAGGTGAGTTTCCTCTCAGGCATGAAGATTGCATAGGCTGCAGCCAGCCCCAAATCTTCAGCGCCAAAAAGTTGCAGAAACACAGATTGTTTGTCTTTTTGACTGTTATCGAGCCCAAACGCTGGGGTCTTATAGTTCTGTCTCCTCAAGATGCCATCTTTCCTCCTGCAATCCTCACAATTTCTCCAAGAAGCAGTACGCCAGTTTCTGTATAAAAGTTCTGTCCAATATGACTTCTTCCCTCCTCACAAAGCAGGGACTCTATGGAGCTACACAGTCTCCCAGCTCCCAGGAACACTCTGCCTCCTTTCACAGCAAAGCCTCAAGCTTCCAAGATAAAAGGGGGTAGCAGTAAATTGTCTCTTTAAGCATTCAGTCTCTTTGCTTCTCGCAAGCTGCTCCACACAATACAATCTCTCAGTGCAAATTCTCCTTCTCTCTTCAGGATGCTTTTCTCTCAGCTCTAGACTGCGGACACCAGGCCCCACCCCCAGCACACACAGATTCCAGGGCACAGACAGCACCTCTCCTTAGCTGCACCAGACAAACACCACAGGATCCTAGTGTTCTCTGGGTGTAAGCACAGTTCTACCTCTTACATATCGCATGTGCAGCCTGTGCGGCTGCACCGGGGCCTGGAGGTGATGGGGGCCCCTGCAGGACAGCTTATAATGAGGGCAATCTGACCTGTTTATGTGGCTCCGAGGCTCCAGGGGGCCACTGGTCAGATTCCCCTCGAGGGCAGGGAGAGAGCCTGCAAGAGAAAATGGAAGCGGAGCTGCAGCGATCCGTCCTTCTCCCTGTCCTCGCATCCTGTCTTTCACACAGTCAGCGGCGCGGCTGGAGAGAGGAAGCTGCCGGTGATGGTGATGCCACAGGAGAACGTGCAGAGAGGTGAGGTGGTGTGTGTGTCTGTGTCTGTCTGTGCATTTGTGTGTTGCTGCGGGGGAAAGTGCAGAGAGGTGAATGGTGCTGTGTGTGTAGGTGGAAGAGAGGGCAGTGATGGGGAGAAGGCAATAATGGGGGTGATGGAGAGGGCAATAATGGGGGTGATGAAGGAGAAAGCAATGATGGTGGCAGTTGAAAGGAAAATGATGGTGGAGGTGGGGAGGAGAAAATGATGAAGGTGGTGGGTTTGGAGGCAATGATGGGGTAGTGGGGGAGAAAGCAATGATGGTGGCAGTTGAAAGGACAATGATGGGGTGGTGGAGGAAGAGGAAATGATGGAGGTGGTGGGGAAGAAACCAATGATGGGGATGGTGGTGGAGAAAGCAATGATGGGGAGAAAGCAATGATGGTGGCAGTTGAAAGGACAATGATGGGGTGGTGGGGAGAAGGAAATGATGGAGGTGGTGGAATGGGCAATGATGAGGGTGGTAGTGGAAAGGACAATGATGGTGGAAAGGTCAATGATGGGGTTGTGGGGAGGAGGAAATGATGGAGGTGGTGGAATGGGCAATGGTGGAGGAGAAGGCAATGATGGAGTTGGTGGAATGTGCAATGATGGGGTGTGGAGGAGAAAACAATGATGGAGGTGGTGAAGAGGACAATGATTGGGGGGGGAGAGGACAATAATGGGATGTGGGGGGAGGACAATGAGGGGTGTGGGGGATTGGGATGGGAGGAAGGAGGGTTTATAATGGATTTAGGAAGGGGAGGTGGAGGAAGACGTTATTATCACTTATTATGTCTAACACAGTCCCTTAGTATATAGTGTACTCAGTTATTATACATAGCACAGTCCCTTAGTATATAGTGTATTCACTTATTATGTATAGCGCCATCCCTCAGTATATAGTGTAGTCACTTTTTATGATGCCGTCCCTTATTATATAGCTTCCTCTGCTGTTATGTACAGTGCTGTCTCTTACATAGTATATTCTTGCTATTTTTGTTTTTCACAGCACCTTCTTTTTAATAAAAGAGGGAGCTGTGAATAACAAAAATAACAAGAATGCACTATAGTCTCCTCTCTTGTTGGATATGTGTCGACCCGCCACCACAATTGTGGGTTACCAGGGCAATGGGGTACTCAGAGCCGAGCCCATGGAAGTCTATGGGGTTTTTGTCACAGGTAGCGGTGGCTCAGTCTGTGGCCCTGGCGGTCTGGCGTATGTTGGGGATATATTTACAGGGGATAGGTTTATATACAGTTCGTGACGCCACCTGTAGTATTCTGGTAATTTGTACCAGCGCTGCTGTAGATCTCTGAGGGGATGGTGAGGCAGCTAGATGTCAGGTCCCCTACAGGTGGGACTGGTCCCTCAAAGTCTATGAAGTCAGTGAAGTCGGGTGCAGATAAATAACACAGTCTCACACGGTCAGCGTCTTTCCATACCTTTACTTGCAAGATGGTAAGACAGGTCCCAGGGAGGCTGATGGGGTTGATGGAGGATGAGCTTTGAGGCAACAGCTAAGCAAGTTAGGGGCCTCCTTTACTGTCCAATAACGATGAGTACAACCAGCTTGCAGCGTAGTTCCCTCTTTAATTTCAGCTATTCCAGAGCTGTTCTGCCCAGTCAGATTTGTGGTGAAGTCTTCCAATTGATGAAACTAGGTTCCTGCTTTTGTCTGCGCTTGACTCAAAGTCCCTATTCCACCTGACTCCAGTTACGTACTGACTATATGGGGCTGTTTGCCGCGACCTAGGGTCCGGTAAATCCCTGGTTTTCTTACCACTATGCTTGTAGCTAATAGTGATCCTTCGGTCCCCAGTGACCGGTAGCAATGTGCAGGACTTTTCCAAGCCAAAAGCACTTTTCCAATAATCTTCCTTCCACTTTGCCCTTCGATTTGCTCGACTCTTAATAGATAGTTCAGTCTTTCTTCCAGTGGGGCACAGCTCTGACTAGACTAAGGTGAATTAGACCACCTGTACCAGCCTCCACGTTCTGAACTGATGACAGGCTCAAACTGGACACGTCTACTCTGTCCAAGGACAGGAAACTGACTGACTAGAAATCACTCCCTTCCACACCCCTGCTGGGTGTGTCAGAAGTGTACATGATGTCATGAAGAGACCTTAACTGTTACCTCTCCACTCATCCTCCTGGTATTGTGTACCAGGGCTACACATTCCCCCATGGTAAACGACAGCACTCCCGGGCTGTAAAATATAAAGAGACATTTTTGTTTATGCATGAAAACATTAACAATAACATTAATTCGTCCCATCCGGGAGGTGAGGATATCTTGAACGTTGCGAACAATAACATTATATATAGAAATACAAAAGTATTAAATAGCATTCAATAAATATACGGTATACTTGTGAAGGACCCGCACCAAACCTTCAACGTGGGTCCTGGGTGGGCTGCAGGACATCCAAATGCAGACCTCACTCAGTGCCACACCACACGGGTTTTTGGTTCAGAGGTAAGTCAAGGTTTCATGTGAAACCATTAAAAAGGCACTTTAGTGCAACTATTTACAGGATACAGTTTTTGGGCTGGCTCAGTCCTCAGCCTCTGAGTCCATTGTAAGACATAATAGGGAAAATCACATATATATATATAGACTTTTCACAATATTCACATGAATTCGTTATAATCACTGCTGATATCTAATGGGTAACTTCCCTTTGGTGGTTCGCTCTGATCTACGTGGTGTAGCCTCAGGTATATCAAGTAGCGATCTGTCTGCACTGCGTAACGGCAAACTATAGAACTGCCTTAATCTTTCTATGGATCTGGCAAGCGTACTGATGGCTGGGCGGTGTGAGTCAGCTTCACCAGGGGATCCCATAGTATGGGGCGCTGCTTCAGATGATCCTTCTTGAGATTCCACAGGTTGAGGTGTTGCTGGGATGGGTAACTCCTGAGCGGGCTCAACTGGCACCACAGGCACAACTGGAGGTAGAACTTCCTCTTGTGGCTGATAAAACTGCAACACTGGAATTATCACAGCATCTCCCAGTCTAGGCCAATCCGCAGGAAAATCTCCCAGATCGGTGTGTATGACCTCTTCCTTTCTTTCTCCTTGATTGAAGACAGGGTTCTTTTCACAACGCTTTAAGTGTTCTGGACACAATTTCAAATGATCTCTGGACACAGTGATTGTTGTTCTTCCTCCGTCCTTACTGACGACACAAACTTTTCTGTTGTCATATTTAGAATCTTGTATGACGTAGGGTTCTTGCTCCCACTGGTTATCCAGTTTGTGCATCTTCCTTTTTCTTTTTAATACTACCTCTCCAGGCATCAAAGGCTTGGCAGGAGCATTTCTGTTGTAAACATCTTCCTGTTTTCTCCCGTGCCTTATTAAGACTTTCCTCTACACAGATTTGTACTCTTCTGTATTGCTCTTGCCGATTGACGTCCCAGTTTTCAACAGCGTCGTCTGCCTCCGGTTCTACCACTCCAAGTTCTAGATCCATTGGTAGTTTTCCAGGCCTTGCTCTCATAAGATAGGCTGGAGTGCAGTTAGTTGAGCTTACAGGTATATGGTTATACAAATCAACCAAATCAGGCAGTAAATCCGGCCATCGATTCCTGTCTTCCAACGGTATGGATCTCAACAAGTCAAGGACAATATGGTTCATTTTTTCACAAAGACCGTTGGTTTGAGGGTGATATGGTGTTGTTCTTATTTTCTTGCACCCATACATGTGGCAGAATTCCTTGAATAGATCAGCTTCGAAAGCAGGTCCCTGATCGGTTAAGACTTGCTCGGGATACCCATGCGGTCTGCAGAAGCTTGCTTGAAAGGTTTTCGCTGCCGTCACTGCGGTCTGGTCCTTAACTGGAACAACCACCAGAAATCTGGAGTAATGGTCCACCATGGTCAAGGCGTATGAGTATCCAGATCTACTTGGCGACAATTTGACATGGTCCAGGGCCACAATCTCCAGAGGACGAGTCGTCCGGATAGGTTGCAGGGGTGCCTTCTGACTACCGTAGTCCTTTCTTCTGAGACCACAGGGTCCACAGTTTCGACACCACTTTTCGATGGAGCTGCGCATCCCTACCCAGTAGAACCGGCATCTCAACAGGGTCTCCAGCTTCCTCCAGCCAAAGTGTCCTGCTTGATCGTGGTACGCTTCCAACACCATTGGGACGTCTGCCTTGGGAACCACTATTTGCCAGACCATCTCATGGGTTCTGGGGTTGACGTATCTTCTGCACAACTTCTCACGGTATAGGAACAACCTGCTTTTCTCGTTCCACAGGAGCTTGGCTGACATAGGTGCATCCTTTTCCAAGGAGGAACCTTCCTGTTTTAACAACTCCTTGATGCGGCTGACCACTGGATCACTGTCCTGAGTCTCTTTCCAGCTGTGATGGGGTAAAGGATTTAATGTTGCACCATACTGCTTTCTGTGGACTCGATGCTCGTGGACTACCCCATTTCGATGGAACGCAGGTAGCTCAATTTCTTCCAGGTCGTCCGATTCTTCTTCCGTATCAGAGTCATGCGGCCTTCGGGACAACGCGTCAGCATTAGCATTCTTTCGACCTGCCCGGTACTTGATAGTAAACTGGTAATTGGACAACCGAGCCATCCAACGCTGCTCCATGGCACCCAGCTTGGCGGTTTCCAGGTGCGTTAACGGGTTGTTGTCTGTGTACGCCGTGAACTTATTGGAGGCCAGATAGTGCTTAAATCTTTCAGTAATGGCCCAGACCAGCGCCAGAAACTCCAGCTTGAAACTGCTATAATTTTCCGGATTTCTCTCCGTTGGCCTGAGTTTTCTGCTAGCATAAGCGATGACTTTTTCTTGGCCATTCTGCTTCTGACTGAGAACTGCTCCCAAACCTTCATTACTGGCGTCGGTGTACAACAGGAACGGTTGGCTGTAATCAGGATAGGTTAAGATCTCATCACCTGTAAGGATCTCTTTCATCTTTTGGAATGCTTCAGCCTGTTCTTTCCCCCAGTTAAAGGGAGGGTTTCTGCTCTTTAAGGATTGTCCTACCAGGAGGTCCTGTAAAGGAGCTGCCTTCTTCGTGTAATCTTTCACGAACCTTCTGTAGTAACCCGTTAGTCCCAGGAACTGTCGCACTTCCTTAAGGTTCTTCGGCTCCGGCCACTTCTGGATGGCAGTGACTTTCTCTGGGTCCGGCGCTACTCTCTTCCGAACTGACGATGTGCCCCAAGTATTGTACCTTCTGTTTGAGTAGATGGCATTTTGAGGGTTTCAACTTCATCCCGTACCTGGACAGGGACTCAAACACTTCTGCCAGGTGCTTCAGATGGTCCTCATATGTCTTGGAATACACGATAACGTCGTCTAGGTATAGCAGCACGGTTTCAAAATTGAGATGTCCCAGACAGTTTTCCATCACTCTCTGAAATGTTCCTGGGGCACTACTGAGCCCAAACGGCATTCTGTCGAACTCACAGAGCCCCATTGGGGTGGTGAAAGCCGTTTTCTCACGATCCTCCTCAGCCACAGCCACTTGCCAGTAACCACTAGTCAGATCGAGGGTAGAAAAGTAGTTAGCCGTTTTCAGAGCAGCTAATGATTCCTCTATACGTGGTAACGGGTATGCATCCTTGTGTGTTATGCGGTTCACCTGCCTGTAATCCACACACATTCTCATACTACCATCTTTCTTTTTAACCAGAACTAGAGGGGCTGCCCAGGGGCTACAACTATCCCTTATCACCCCAGCTTTCTTCATATCATTCAACATTTCTTTAGCCTTCTGATAATGAGCTGGAGGTATGGGCCTATACCGCTCTTTGATGGGAGGATGACTGCCTGTAGGGATATGATGTTGTACTCCCTTAATTATCCCAAAATCAAGTGGATTCTTGCTAAACACTTGGGCGTACTCTTGCACCACCCGTAATACCCCTTGCTTCTGGTGAGCGGGAGTGGTGTCCGTCCCAACATGGAGTTGCTGACACCATTCCGCCACCTGAGTTGCTGGGTCATTGTCCTCCGCCATTTGACAGGAGTCTAAGGACTCAGCCGGGAGAATAGAATTATTATCAACAGCATGAAGTTTAGCAATGGTTGCATAACGGGGTAAATTTACCTCATCATCTCCCCAATTGAGAAGCCGTACCGGTACTCTTCCATTCACCACTTCTACTACTCCTCTAGCAGTCATAAGTGTAGGTCTATGTTCTGAATGGTGGGGTTCTACTACAGCTTGGTAATTCTGTCCTCTCAGACCTATGGCCGCCCTGCACCAAATGATCATTTCACTCATTGGGGGTATCACAATAGGATCCGAGTCAGTGACCCGTACATTACCAATTTCGCCGTCGGTAAGCTTCGCTTGCTGCTGACACACCAGGGCCCGGATCTCTCTTTGGATTACTCCTTTCTGCCTTGGTCGGGCAATCTCAGCGAGCTGTTGGAGCAAGAACACAACTTCTCCCAAACAATTACCGATAATGTTAGTACCCAAAATTATATTTAAACCGTTCTCCTCATTTACAGTCTTTACTACCAGAAGCCCTTGGTCTTTCAACTCCTCTCTGCCCACCTTTACATCTACACATTTTGTTCCGAGTACTTCTACAGGAAGACCATTAGAAGCATACACAGTAAAGTCAAGGCTCGGAGGTTTAAGACTGTCCATTGACCAGTACTTGGTATATAGAGCATCAGGTATTAGGGTCACCTGGGACCCAGTGTCTAACAATGCTGGAACAGCAATACCATCTAGAATAATAGACAGGTAGGGTCGCCCGCCCACATACCTGCGGTTCCAGTCTAGGGGGCCTGACGGGTATTCTCCTGGGTGTTGGCCCTTGGACCCAGGTTCTGCCCGTTTAAAGGACACTGTGGAGACAGATGACCTTTCCGGTTGCAGCGATAACAGATGATCTCTCGACGAGGAGGGTGTTGATCAGAGGTTGCTCCTGGGGTGGCGTTGTCCTCCTCCGGGGGGGCGACGTCTTCTTTCTTCTCCGGTGCATCCACGGAACGTCCTCTGGGCAGTCAGCTAACAAGATCTTCCCTTCCTCCTCTTTCCGCAGCTGTAGGGCACTCATCACAGCGGCCAGATTTTTAGTCAGCTGGCGCACCTCTGAGCGCAGACAGTCCAATTCACTAGGAGGTGTCATCTGCGCTTTGGCTTCGGCCACTAACGGGGAACAGGGGGTTACTGCCGGTTCCAGAGTGACTTCACCCTGATGATGTTGGGTGGCCACCTCAGGTTTGCCCAGGGGCCGCAGCCCTTTTATTGCCATGTCCTTTAGGGCATCAAAGGTAGCCTCCGGATGATCTAAGGACCACCAATTTACAGTTCTGCGTTCCTCTTGGGATCTCAATCCCTGTATAAATTGTTCTTTCAGCATTCTATTCTCGTCGATAGCATTTAAATTGTTAATTTGCTTGAGGGCTCTCAGGGCTCCCTGTAGTCGGCAAGCGTAGTCCCGGATGCTGTCACCTGGCTGTTGTGAACAGTGATAGAAGGCCATCCGGAGATCCGTTTCTGTGCGGTCTTCAAATATGGCATGTAGCTTAAGGAAGATCGCAGGTACCGACTCCTGATCAACGGTATCCCAAGTCTCCACTTCCCTCTCAGCAGCGCCAGTTAGCTGCCCTATTAGCACAGCAGCTTTTTGTCTCTCAGGCATGGAGTACATTTCTAGGATGCTGCATAACTTCCGCTTGAAGCCTGCTAATGTGCCTGGCCCACCGCTGTATTGGGGAAGCCATTTCGCCCCAGGCATATATGGGAGCGTTAGTGGCATGATCGGGACTACCGGACTGGGTGCAGGGCCTGCGCCCCCATCTGGCGCTACAATACCAGACGGTGCGGAGTCGGGGCCTCCGGCCGGGGCCGCACTGTCGGCCGGTTGTTGTGACATCTTAGCGCCCCCTTGGTTAAACGGAGCCTACCGGTTTCAGACGCTGCTATTTCACAGGCACCGCAGGGGGAACAGGACCTTCGTCGCAGGCGCTCTGATGTCAGAGCGTTCACTTCCTGTTGCAGGACCTGCCGATGAGTCAGAGCCGGGGGCGTGTCCAAGACTTTGCGCGCTCTTTCAGGTACGCCCACCTTCTTCTCCAGCGCCTTAGGGCGCGAATCTGGCGGCAAATATGGCGGTATTTGGCGCCAAACAATAGCAACAGTCTTTTTCACCAAAACACTCCACAGGCACACAGGGCTCGCAATGCTGCAAGTTTCGTATCCTGTTCGTGACGCCAAATTTTTGTGTCGACCCGCCACCACAATTGTGGGTTACCAGGGCAATGGGGTACTCAGAGCCGAGCCCATGGAAGTCTATGGGGTTTTTGTCACAGGTAGCGGTGGCTCGGTCTGTGGCCCTGGCGGTCTGGCGTATGTTGGGGATATATTTACAGGGGATAGGTTTATATACAGTTCGTGACGCCACCTGTAGTATTCTGGTAATTTGTACCAGCGCTGCTGTAGATCTCTGAGGGGATGGTGAGGCAGCTAGATGTCAGGTCCCCTACAGGTGGGACTGGTCCCTCAAAGTCTATGAAGTCAGTGAAGTCGGGTGCAGATAAATAACACAGTCTCACACGGTCAGCGTCTTTCCATACCTTTACTTGCAAGATGGTAAGACAGGTCCCAGGGAGGCTGATGGGGTTGATGGAGGATGAGCTTTGAGGCAACAGCTAAGCAAGTTAGGGGCCTCCTTTACTGTCCAATAACGATGAGTACAACCAGCTTGCAGCGTAGTTCCCTCTTTAATTTCAGCTATTCCAGAGCTGTTCTGCCCAGTCAGATTTGTGGTGAAGTCTTCCAATTGATGAAACTAGGTTCCTGCTTTTGTCTGCGCTTGACTCAAAGTCCCTATTCCACCTGACTCCAGTTACGTACTGACTATATGGGGCTGTTTGCCGCGACCTAGGGTCCGGTAAATCCCTGGTTTTCTTACCACTATGCTTGTAGCTAATAGTGATCCTTCGGTCCCCAGTGACCGGTAGCAATGTGCAGGACTTTTCCAAGCCAAAAGCACTTTTCCAATAATCTTCCTTCCACTTTGCCCTTCGATTTGCTCGACTCTTAATAGATAGTTCAGTCTTTCTTCCAGTGGGGCACAGCTCTGACTAGACTAAGGTGAATTAGACCACCTGTACCAGCCTCCACGTTCTGAACTGATGACAGGCTCAAACTGGACACGTCTACTCTGTCCAAGGACAGGAAACTGACTGACTAGAAATCACTCCCTTCCACACCCCTGCTGGGTGTGTCAGAAGTGTACATGATGTCATGAAGAGACCTTAACTGTTACCTCTCCACTCATCCTCCTGGTATTGTGTACCAGGGCTACACAGATATAAAATGACTGCTGATGGAGGAGCCTGTGACCAGACTACCAGTCCACCAGCTCCTCCATTAAAAAAGAAGCTTTCCCATGCTCCATCAGCCATCATTGCATTATACAGCTAACAAGACAGGAAGGTATGTAATAAAAAACAGGGCTCTATATATGTATGTATGTAGCTTTGTCATCATAGAAGGAGAGGGGCCAAGACACATTTCTTGCACAGGGGCCCCAAGCTGTCAGTGTCCTCCCCTGTTCCAGTATCTAGGTTTACTGCATGTATGGTTGTTTTAAGATGGCGTGGGGGTCCGTCTCATATCCAAAAGTCATGGCTAAGAAGTGCACAAGTATGCAAAGCTTCTGTTCTGCCAGCAGAAGATATGCCTGTACTAATAGCAATATTGAAATCTGATCTAAAACACTGGATCAGTTTGCTGCATGTTGCATTTAGCTAGAGTGCTGCCAATGGTGGATTTGTTTATGGGCATTTTTAATGTAGCATTAAAATGAGGCAGAGTATGATATTTCTTGCATTATCTGAATCTCAGAACACAAAAATTGTTCCCATACACTGCATTAAAGGGGTTTTCTGGGGAGATAAAATTTTTTTGTTCTGTCCCTGCCCTCATCATAAACTATAAAGATGAGATGTCCAGTGCAGTTTAATTTTCCTTCTGTGGCTAAACCTCAAAATATCAGTGAATGCAAGACGACCCGGAAATCTCACAGAACTGGAAGAATTTTCCAATGAAGAATGGATGAGACTCCCTCAAACAAGAACTTGAAAGACTCTTGGCTGGCTATAAAAAGTGTTTACAAGCTGTGATACTTTCAGAAGCGGCTGCTACTAGGTATAAACTATGCAGGGTGTCCAAAGTTTTGTATCTGCCCATTTTACCTTTTGTAATTTTTAAAATGTAAAAGATGAAAATATTTATTTTTTTACTAAAATGCAAAGGAAATGTGTTGTTAGGGTCTGCGGAACGCACCAAATAAATATAAATAGTGGGTGCGTTCGCAGCCCGGGGTCCACCGTGCAGGCAGAGCCTGCTGCTAGTAAGATGGCGGTATAGGCGAACTCTGTTACTTCACAGAGTCGCAAATATGGATGCTATGGCACTATATGGCGGTATAAGCGAACTCTGGTACACCACAGAGTCGCTGAGATAGAGACTGTGTCCTGTTAACACCACAGGGATACACAGACAACTGCTGTGCGGATAGCAGTTCGTGGTCATGCAGTCAGCAACGCAAACAAGCAATTCCTCACCGGTGAAGCCGGTATTCTAGGGGCTTATTTCAGCCAAGCCCTAAACACATGCATACAAATCTCCTCACCCGAGGTGCCGGTATTCTAGGGGCTTATTTCAGCCGAGCCCTAACCACATGTGTGCATGATCACACTGGCGCAAAGCACATAACGCAATTGATACTAGCGCATGGCCGAGCGCATGTGGCGTGCATAAATGTGGATCGAAGTGACTCCTTTGTGGATTCATCTGCGACCAAAACTTTTAAGATAAATAAGTTTATAACATGCACCACAAAATGCGTAATTTATTATGCCACATGCCCATGCTCCCTGATTTATGTTGGCCTCACCACACGACAACTGAAGGTCAGAATCAGGGAGCATGTGTTTGGCATTGAGGCATCAGCTAATGAACATGATTTGTCAACACTTAAAACGATCCAAAGGCACTTTAAAACCCACCATCATTGTGATAGTAGGGCTCTGCGAGTCAAGGGCATTGTTTGTTTGGAGTTGGGAATCCGGGGTGGTTGGGTCTCACAACGTCTGGCCCAATTAGAGACCAGATGGATTTGGACCTTGAATACAGTGCATCCTAATGGTCTAAATGAAAACCTCAATTTTGCGTAGTTTCTGTGATCGTCCCCCTGTTGCATTAGGTTTATGAGGGTTAAATGTCACCACCTGTGTGTTTTTAACCGGGATATTGTTTATTTTATATTTAATCTTGTTTTTATATATTTTAGGTCACTATTCGTATCTATGATCCATTTGCCTGGACTGTATTTCGGTGTGGAGCTGTCATATATCTTCTAATTGAATTGTCTATATTGTATATTCCAGTATCTTTGTTATATGCTCAACTATTTATATTCTTTAGGTATTGTCTTGTATTGTTGTGGATACATGTATATTTTTGGCATTATCATTTTCAGTGCAATAATGTGTTTATTTAATTGATTTACTATCTTTTTATGATAAGTGCCTTTGATTGTTATGGAGCTTGGTGGGGAACCGCCTATGAGTAGTGTTGAGCGATACGATACTGCAAATATCGGGTATCGGCAGATATTTGCTGTATCGGACTTTCGATTCCGAGTTCCGATATTGTCGTCTTATCGGATACCGGAATCGGAATTGTCACTGTCACTGTCAGTGTCCGTCGGTCGGGTCTGTCAGGAGTCAGCGGCACTTACCTGGCAGAAGATCTCCGGCGGTCACGGCCTGGACTGCTTGATGGCCGCCATCATCTTTCCCCGGCGGTCACATGCAGTTTCTCGCGATAACTGCAGTGACTGCTGGGTAATCCCGGCCGTAAAGCAGTCAGTCCGATGACGTCACCGCCGGGGAAGCAGGTAATCAGCTGTGCTGCGTCGCGATGACAGGCTCTGCCTGTCATTGCGATGTAGCAGAGCTGGATCGTCGTGGGACACTCGTTACTATGGACTGCGTCGGACAGGTGGTATACTGTTGGTTTGTTTTTTTCCTTTTTTTACAGGAATCGATGGCGTCGCAGGAATGAGAGAGTAATAAAATTAATGAAAACTGTGTTGTCTCTTTTATTTCATTAAAAGACTTTTTTCTTGCTTTGTCTTTTTTTTATACATTTAAAAACTTTGGGATTAATAATGGATCGGTGTCTTATTGACGCCTATCCATTATTAACCGGGCTTATTGTCACCGTGCAATCAACGGTGACATTAACCCCTTATTACCCCACTTGCCACCGCTACAGAGCAGTGGGAAGAGCCGGGTAAAGTGCCACAATTGGCACATCTTTTGATGCGCCAAATGTGGGGCTGCTGTAGCCTGGTATTATCAGGCTGTTGAGGCCAAAATCCATGGGCCTTGACAGTCTTTTAATACCAGGCCGCAGCAGTCTGCATTTTACTTGGCTGGTTAACAAAAATAGGGGGACCCCTACGCCGTTTTTTTTTCGAGGGGATCCCCTATTTTTGTTAACCAGCCAAGCTAAGCAGACTGCTGTGGCCTGGTATTATCAGGCTGGCAAGGTCCATGGATATTGGATCCTTACCAGCCTGAAAAACCAGGCCTCAGCAGTCTGCTTCATCTGGCTGGTTAACAAAAATAGGGGGACCCCACGCCAAATTTTTTCGACGGGATCCCCTATTTTTGTTAACCAGCAAAGATAAGCAGACTGCTGTGGCCTGGTATTATCAGGCTGGCAAGCAGGGTCGGACTGAGCCACCGGAGAAACCTCCGGTGGGCCCCAGCTCCTGCGTGGTAGGCCCTGATTTGAAAGGATAGGTCGCGGGGCAGAGGGGGCGGTGGCCCCGGGCCCCGCGCTCTGAGGGTGCCCAACCGGAGCTACGCTACAGTAACTGTATCGGCGTGCACAGCACGCCGATACAGATACATTCTGCGGCAGAGCAGGGAGAATCGATCTTCCTGCTCTGCCGCCCAGAAGCTATGGGGCCTGAACAGGCATTGGGGGGCCCGGTGCCAGCAGTGGGCCCCCCACCCGTCATCGGAGGGTCAGCTGTATCGGCATCCAGCCGATACAGCTGACCGCATAGAGAGAGAAGGAGCGAGCGCTCCTTCTCTCCCATAATCCCCCTCTCAGCGTCTGACAGCGGGCGCGATGACATCACCTGCCGGCGCCCACTGTCAGACGCTGAGAGGGAGAACAGTGAGCAGCACAGGAGCCGGGAGGTGAGTATTGTTTTTTTTTTTTTTAATGGGGGTGCATTATACTACAGAGGCTGTATATGGGGGGTGCATTATACTACAGAGGCTGTATATGGGGGCTGCATTATACTACAGAGGCTCCATATTGGGGTGCATTATACTACAGAGACTCCCTATGGGGATGCATTATACTACAGAGGCTGCCTATGGGGGTGCATTATAATATAGCGGCTGCCTATGGTGGTGCATTATATTATAGACTCTGCCTATGGGGGTTTATTATAATATAGAGGCTGCCTATGGGGTGCATTATACTATATTGAGGACTATCTGGTGTATTATGCTGTATGGATGCTATCTAGGGGCCATCATACAGTGTTGGACCCATTAAATAGTTTGGGGACATTAAGGGGTCAGTATATATCCAGTGAGGGGCATTATTCTGTGTATAGGGGAGATGTACAGGGGAGACTTGGGACATTATTAAATGTAAAGTGGACACTTATTGTTATAGGGGAACTCGGGTTACTGTGACTGTCAAAGGGGCACACAGGGCATTATTACAGTCTAGGGGACAAAATGTGGTCACTGTTTTCTAGGGCACTTGCACCCGGCATTACTATATTCTAGAGGGGTGCTTTAAAATTTAGAGGTCACACAGAACCACACAGCAGGTGCAGTAATAGGGACACATACGGCAGCAGCAGCAGCTCAGTATTGGGGTATCACGTGCAGTAATAGGGACACATACGGCAGCAGCAGCTCAGTATTGGGGTATCAGGTGCAGTAATAGGGACACATATGGCAGCAGCGGCTCAGTATTGGGG
>JARQOD010000003.1:507135877-507165881 GCA_033576555.1 Oophaga sylvatica | reverse complement strand
AGCCTGTTCAATCGATGCCTCTCACTGAGCCCAGCATCCCCAAAATAATGATTGTGTAGGGGGTGAGAAGCAGTTCAGCATCCACCTTTTTAAGAACAGAACAGGGTCAGTGTTTAAAGATTTTGCAAGACTTCTTCTGGCTAGAGGCATGAACTCACACAGAAACACTCTCCTTATAAACAATGAGTTGTCGTTACTGGTTGCAATTTCAATTTTTTATTAATAATATTATTATTACTGCTATATTTTGTATTTGATGTTGGTATGCCTTGGGGTGCTGGCTTGCCCTGTGCCAGTGTATTATCTGAGCGCCTTTATGCTGCGGTGGTTTACTAACGACCGTCGCATGGACTTCCCAGACAATTAGCCCGGCTTTTTTTTCTGAAAATTGAACAAGGCGGATTCACCTGAATTTGCCTGTCCTTTTCAGTTAAATAACTTTTTTTTCCAACGTTTTCCAAATCCTGTTAGTTCACTTTCTACCACCTGAATTACTCCGGGCTACAACACTGCCATCCCGGGGAATGCATTTCAAAACCAAAATTGTTATCCCCAACAAATGTAGCGCAACGACTCCAGGCCCACTTTATCGCCAGGCACTCTCTCTAAATGCGTTCTGTTTTTTGTGGAGTAAGTTTTCGATCAGGAAAAAATGGGGATCTCCTCCCCGTTAAGCTCCAGTCTTGACAACACGGAACCCTACCACCTCTACGCATCAGTCTGGACAATGAATTCCTTTTGAACTGGGTT
Source organism: Oophaga sylvatica (assembly GCA_033576555.1). Taxonomy (NCBI): domain Eukaryota; kingdom Metazoa; phylum Chordata; class Amphibia; order Anura; family Dendrobatidae; genus Oophaga; species Oophaga sylvatica. Next base: position 507,165,131 of record JARQOD010000003.1, on the reverse strand, counting down.
GCTCAAAACTGGTGACCCACACAGTGGCCCTTTATTGCCCCTGTTATGCCCCTTCGATTTATTAACCGGCTACACCAGATCCAGGGTATTCTCTAAAAAAAAAAATGGACCTCTAAAATTTTTATGGCACCAAGGGATCTAAATGAGGTGAGGACTGTGTCCTCGCAGCACAAGGTTACAATACCGTTTAACTTCTTTAGACCCCCTGCCAGAAAAAACGTTGTATAATTCTGTGTAGGGTTTTCTTTTGGCACAAATGTCACCCTTAAACATGGCATGGCTAATCCTTTTACCAACCTCCGATATGACGCGGTTAGCCAATTGTTAAAAATTTCAAAGATTTTATAAACCTGATACAGCAAATCTTGGTTCAGCCAATTGTTGAAATACTGTTGCCCCCGGGGTGTTGGGGTTCCCCATTGACAACCAGTAAATTTTCCGGGTTTTTGACCCACGTAGGGGCCCGGGGTTGCGCCTTAACAAATTTGTCACCTGCCATTTAGATTACAATTGGTCCCGGGTCAAATTTCCATTCTCCCCAACAAACACCGATAGGAGGGGGTTTTCCTACTCCACCGAAGGCAAAGGTAAATACTGCCCATGCACACAGTGTTAAGCATAGTGGATGATAGTAGCCAACAAAGTACTAACAAAGGCCACTTGGATGGCCCAATCAGGAGGGACCAATTACCAAAAGATCTGCCATGTTCTGGACAAAATTTGAAATAATGGTTCAATGATGAGAATGTGATAGGATCCAGGCGTTAATTTTGTTGGTTTTAGTAACCTTCATGTGTACTGTTTGAATGGCTGGGCAAACCCTCCTGCCCAATATTGTTTGAAGGTGGCGTACCAATGTGGCGGGATTCCTCACTCAAATAATTTAAATAATTTGGCTGTAAACCCGCAGTCCTGGAGCTTTCCTATTTAAATTAACTTATCGCGCTGCACTTCCGCACCTCAATTTTTTTTTTTTAAAGGAGAAGTGTAGTTGGAGGATGGTAACCGATTCCCTACAAAGGTGTTACCCTCGCCTACCTATGTTCCACCTTATTAGTTGAGTATATTTCTTGTAGAAGGTGTTTATGGTTCGAGGGTCTGTGTTTGACCCCATTGTTTATTCGTTAACCGTAATATGTTGATGAGAATGTGATTTCCTTTCGTTAGTCGTGTAAATCTCCCTCATTTGTACCCATAACGTATACCGGACCTTATTTGTTATTATGTTGTTCTCGTGATATACCCATACGTGAGTCGCCTTAGCCTGCTTACTTTTTTTAACCGGTGAAACGTCTTGTTTGCCGTATACCACGCGAAAGTATCTGCGATTTGTTGGTCGCGACTTTCTTTTTAGTGTTGTCGATAACCCCTATTATTTCCGCGCATTACTCCCTTCCCGCGCCCATAAAAGTTCCGGCCTTTCCCGTATTCCATTATCCTTACATATTAAAAAACCATTCTTCGTGAAGTCGAAACTTCTATCCATTAACAAATAGGTCGGGAAGCGCCAATTTTGGTTTGGCCCTCTGCCCTTTGGCGGGTCATGATACGGGCGTGGTATTTTAGCGCGTTGTGACACTGCCTCTTCCACTCCCTTAATTCCGTGTGTAGCAAATATTAATCTATTCTGGACCAAGATCATGTGGGCCGAATTAATTAATATTCATGCCTCTGGGTTCGGTTGTCAAAAGTCTACAAAGTTTCTCGTGCTAGCAAGGGTTATTATAAAAGGTGTTGTGATCGCCATTCTTCGCATCGCCTACTTCTTCACTGTTTAGATTCAACCATTTTTTAAGTCACCACCTGGGTGTTTTAATGCTCTCCTATCGGCCTGATATTTGGATACCTGGGAAAATCGGAACGTCTCCAACTCCTACCACATGTCAGCGCAGGAACCGTAAGAGGAACGTCTTGTTTTGTTGGCATAGGTGGAGTTTTATACGTAAATGATTACTGTCATTTTTTGCGTCCCAAGGGCAAAAAGTTGCGTAACGTTACATTTTACAGACATCAAAATAGCACACGTACCAACGGACACAAGGAAGGTATTGTTGCCGGATAAAGCCGCCTTTTAGTGTCCTGTGTTTTAATTCTGTTTGGGACAGAACCTGCTCTGCTGATCTGAGGGACAGTTAAGATTGCGATTTGTGTACTGTTTTTGGCAGGACTTTACCAACCGCGTGTACATTTCCTTTTGCCTTGCATTTTTTTTTCACAGGTCTGCAAGGTGTGTGTGTGAGGCAGGGACGTGCGCAGTTTGCTCGGCAAACAACGCTTTTGTAGGATCTGCACTGTCACTCCACACTTTTTTTTTTTTTTTTCTTTAGTGTAATTCTTGGCTCAATTCAAAATTGAAAAATTAAAGTGTCGTGCTTCCCCTCTTACCAAAACATTGGGAAAAAACCGTGAAGGACACAAAAAGCCCTTTCACAATAAAGAGTTGTGTTCACTGTGTTGAATTTTAATTTTATTTCAATTTTGATCACGTAGTTACTTTTCAACAATGCTGCTTGACTTGCTGAAGTGTCTTACTGCCTATCCTTTCTTTTTCTCTAATTTGTACATTACATCAAGTGTCTTCATTTTGATTGAAACCAGAGGTACCCGGAATGTATGGTGCTTTATACGGGACTGGCTCCAAACAATTCAATAACACTTAAGTTGCAATCGGGCACCGTCAGGCCCAATCTCTTCTCCCTCTGTATAATAATAATAAATAATAATAATAATAAAACTTTATTTATATAGGGAAAAAACATATTCCGCAGGCTTTACATTTAACAGTTTCAAAACACAAGTCTAGGTAACAACGTTAACAATACAATAAATAAAGTAAAATAAGCCGACCCTGCTCGGAGGCTTACAATTACAATGAGTGGGGAGATACCAAAGTACAGGTGTGTATATATAATGGGCATTTCCAAGAGGTCAGCCATCTGAGGAGTGAGGCAGGTGGAGTAGTGAAGGGCCCACATACCACTTAAACATAGAACACTTTGGTTATGAATGTGATAGGCCCCTGAACAAATGTTTTTGAGGGAGCCCTGAAACCAGGCAAATTGGGATATCCTAATTTTTGGGTACAGCATTCAAGAGGATTTGGCAGCGTTGAGAAGTCTTGTAGCGGGGTGGGGGACGGATTACGCAGAGGTTGCAAAGTAATTGAAGCGGCACAGTCGGTTAGGCCGATAGAAGAAATGAGGAGGGATGAGGGGGGTGCCGTGGAGGCTTTGTGGGTGAAACCAGACTTTGAAATTGGATCCTTTAAAAAAATTAGCCAGGTAAGGATGGCGAAAGCGGACGGTCCGAAGTAGATTAGCCAGTGGATACCCTCTGCTGCATTGGAGGGGCTGGAGAGGGGAAGTCGAGAATGGGGGGGCCTTAAAGGATTGCAGTAGTCCAGGCGGGAGTGGATCAAGCTACAGTGAGGGTTTTTGTTGTTTCCATGGGAGAAAAGGGCGGATTCGGATGTTCTTTAGGTGGGTAACATAATATCAACAAACGGTCATGTGGAGGGACTTGTACCTACTGCCATCGGGCTTCACTCCTTTGTGAGAAACTAATGTTTGGCCCCCGATATCAAATAAAGTTCATGACAAAGGGAACTGTGGTTGGCTTCACTTTTGGACTGGCTGGGGTAATACCAAACCATGGTGTGGCATTAATGGATATTCCTGGTGGTTGGGACAACCTTTCCCAAAAAAAGTACCTGAAAGCTAAGGAGAGGTGGCCTCTTCAACTGAAGGAGTTTGTTTTGTCTAGGGACCACCACCCCTGTGTTACCTTGTCAAACGTGTGTTGAAGTTGCCAAGGATTAAGAAGAGGTTACAGTGGTAACTGGTTTTTACTAAAGTCCTGTTGTATTATATTTTTTGTTTTAAAAAAAAATAATCTTAGGAATGTTAAATAAATTTGTTGTTTTTTTGGTTAAATACAAGTAGTTATGAATTTAAATAATTTTTTTTGGGTTTTTATAAAATAAAATGATGTTATGAATGTTAAATAACTTTTTTTTTTTTTTTTCAGGTACTTGATCACCGAGCAGTTGCTGATCGTTGACTCTACACCCCTTCCCCAGAATGTTACTGGTTATGGGGGAAAATCACCGTATTCCAACTGATTTAATGTTTATGTTTGGCTCTTACACGACACGCACTTGATGTTAGTTTTATCTTTTTCCTAAATTATTTGTTACACTGCCCTTCTACATTTTATTTCACTTTTTTTTTAAGCCAGTTTTTTTTCATTTCTTGTTCGTAAGTTTTAATGGTTAAATGTTTTTAACAAGTTTTTTTTTTACACTTCCTTGTTTGTAATGGTTAATGGTTAATTTTTATAAAGTTTTTTTAACACTTCCGTTCTGTAAGTAGGCTTATTTAAATTTTTTACTAGTGTAAATTGTAACATGTAAATTGATTAAGATTTTGAAATTAGTGGGTCCACCCATAGGCTCTTTCTCCCCCTCCTCGAGTAGCGGTAATTATCGGACCCCAGGCTCGCCCACGTTCCTTGACCACTTCTCCCCCTGGCTGCCGCACTTCTGTCCTCAAAGTACCAACCCTTATCCTTGGGAAAACTTAAACACCCCATTAACAGCCCTACTTCCCATCAAAAAACATTTGTTCGGCGGCCATAATTTACTATTTCAAAGTCATTCTATTTATGTGGTGTTTAGCCCTCACATCTCCATCCCCCCACTCCCGAAATGGCTGGGACCATCTGAAAATTTCACCTTTATATAAACAACTTACTTTGGACCCCCTCCTCATTGTGATTGAAGCTCTCACGAGCAGGGGCGCCTTTATTGCTTTAAAATTTTTGTTTTGTTAACTTGTCATTATGACTTTTGTTATAAAAACTGTTAAACGACAGCGCTGCGAATTGTTGGCGCATTAAATAAAGATTTTTTAGAGAGCCCACTCAGTAGTGGTGATAACGGCGCAAATTGCGAGTTGTTGCGATGATGCACTGAACCCATTTAGCTGGCTGCTGCCACACAACCGCTAAACATATGAAAAGGGAATTCCCACCTGTGGGGTACGTCCATAGAGCGATGTTTCGGAAGGCAAAATCTCTTTGCAGCTGCAATGCGAGATCTGGCCATTTGGAACGTCGCAAGTTAGCGCACTGTAGGGGACCCTTTTGGGAGCATGAACGACATGTCCCCTCAAAAAAACTGTGGAGAAATTTAGCACATTCCGACTGGTATTGATGACGTTGCCTGGCCCAGACCTGCCCCAGATTTCGGCCATTGCACACATACCAAGCCTGGCTGGGATTTGCGGCAAAATCAATTCGCTCTCTTGTTTGGCTTCCAGGCCCAGCACTGTGTGGCTTTGATTCCCCGGAAAATAATTTTTGGACGGCCTGTTACGTTTGGCCACGTTGTTCCTCATAGGTCAACGGCTCGCTGTTGGGTGTTATTTTGCACAAATTTTCCTTCACTCCATATACAATCTGTTGCCCGCTATTCCCGCCTACACCTAAAGAACCTCCCCCCAATCCAAGACTTCTCCCCGGCGTGCCAATCTGTGGAAAGCTGTACCCCAAGAAATTAAACTACCACAATTTTGCATTTTATTGGCGCTCACTCAAAAAATTTCTTCAAGGTTTCCCTCTTTGTGTTCCCACCCACCCGTAGACTTGAGCCCTTTGCGGGCAGGGTCCTCTCTCCTTCGTATTTGGGGTGTGCCTTGTATTGCTATGTTTACTGTTTTCTTGTCAAACGCCCCTCTTACAATGAAAGCGCCAGGAAAAATGGCGCTATAAAAATAATAATAATAATGCGCCTATCCCTTCATAATCAAAGTCATTCTTGTGTAAGTGTGTGTTTTGTAGCCCATTCACTTCTCCATCCAACCCTCACTCCCTCAAAATGGCTGGGACATCATTCAAATTCCAATTGTAAAAAACACCTGTACTTTGTATTCCCCACATATTTGTAAATTTAAGCTCTCACGGGTTGTGCGGTTATATTGCTTTCCATTATGTTTGGTAAGTTGTTAGTTATGACTTTGTTCGGAAATGTTAAACTGTAAAGCGCTGCGTAATTCTGTTGGCGAAAAACTAAAGATTTATTAAGCGTTCACGGGTCCATGTGGAGGTAGACCGTGACGGTCCTGCAACTTGTTTCTGGGACTGGAGAAGGAGGAGCAAGTGACAGACTTGATTCCCGCAATCCTTGTAGTTGCCTGAAACACGTACGCGCCACTCGAAGATCTGTACCCGGCTCCACAAATTGAACCCAATGGCATAGGGAAAGGTATCTCCCTCGCCAGGGTATGGTCCACGCAGCGGTGGTCAGGTGGCATTGCTCTGACGGAGTTTAGTAGCGCATGTTTTAATTTTAACCTCAACAAACATGGTTTTTGCAGACCGGGACGGCTTGCCTGCGAAATAAAAAAGCTTGGCAAATTTTTTTGTGGGACTGCTAAGCCATTAAGTTCCGTAAACGTCAATTCCCCACCGAATGACAGCATTTCAAAGGACAGGGTTTTGCAATGCAGCATTAGAGCCTGTGCCGTGGAAAGGTTTGCGGAGGGCCTACACCAATACGCCAAACCGACACCCCGATAAAAAATCCTAAAATCTCTGAAAGATAACCCCAACATTTTTTATTAAACCAGAGATAAGGGGGGTGCCCGTTATTAGAATAACCCAAATATTGCCGAAATTCTTAGACAACGTCATTAAACCCCAACCTACGACAATAAATTGTGACCCAACATTTTTATCGTCAAAAAATTGACGATCCTGACAAAACATCTTTAATTATCACCATAACTGAAAGGGGCATGAATTCCTTAATTCAATACCCCTCACCCCTGTTTTCTACACACTCACAAAAAAACAAAAAACTACTTATCCCCCCATACCCTAAGGGATAATTTCTCCGTGTTTACGTATACCCAAAGTTTAACAGTTGCCTAATTTCTATTTAATATATTCTTCACCCTATGTTATATTTATAATTATAATTGCCCCATTGACTGTAAAATTTTTCTATTCTTCCAGCACATTTGTAAAGGCCACTGCTTGCCCAAAATGTCTTCATGTCTATACTTTTTCTTTTTTCACCAAGTGGAATAAAATTTTCAAAAAACCATGACATACATTAAACTTTGCTGTGATTCATAGAAGTCATCTTCAGTGTGGCTTTGTACCAATACTTTTTCTACGCATATTTTAGACTATTTGGATTGAGGTTATGACACTTTACCTTTTTTACTTTTTTACACAGCTTGCATTTGACATAGCAAATATCATCTGCAAGTGTGTTAAAAAAGGACCACGCAGTGCAAATCCTGGGAGGCCGTTTAAACTTTTGGAGAGAAATCCAACAGTTCAAAAAGGAGGCTACAGGCAACAAGTATGCACCAATCCCCTCCTGTTTTGTACCGTTGGGCAATCGCTTCCTCTGAGCTGCTACCACCTTCCTGTTCCTCACGCCATGTTGGGTCTTGGACCTCATCATCTCCACTAAACTTCTTACAACACCTGCTGCTGTTGGGTGGTCTGGCCACCACCATGCTCAACAGAAACTGGCACCTGAGTCTCATCATCATCAATGCGTTCTGGGTGTGCTGACCATCGGCACTGTCTCAACCGCCTCTTCAGATTCAAGAGACACAGCTGTTGCGCATCACTGCATACTCCCTCTTCTTCACATTCCAGAATGCTGTTGGTGGGCCCCTGTTTGCAAACCAACAGATTCTGAGAACAGAAGCAGAGACTCAGCTGGCTCCTGTACAGAATCTTGACTGACTGGGCAATTTGGCAGGCGGTGAAGAGACAGATGGTTGCTCAACAGTGCTGTGGTCCTGAGAGGAGGTTGGAAGCAATTGAAGTCGATGCATTGGACCCTGGGCTCCAACACCACCAGTTGTTGCCTGTAAGTGCTGTTAGCACAGTCAACACTTGCTCCTGTGTTACTGGTGTTGAGTAATGGCAGCTGTTCCCCTGCTGTGTGTACGACAAAAAGTCATGCTGCCTCCACCCTGTCCTCCTCTCATCCCTGGCTCCAACACTGCCAGTTGTTGCTCGGAAGTAATTGGCACGGGTACTGACTCATGCCCACCCTGGTTACAGCACGACAGCTGTTTCCTGGCAGTGTCAACGTAAATTAGCCTGAAGTTGTCCTGTCATGTTGCATTCCGGTTATCCGACTATATGGTGCCTGCAGTTTAGGTGATTCCTATGTGTGCTGTGGGATATGTAAATAAGGCTCTTTCCGTTGTGAAAATAGGACAAGCACCCACTGTAGGACTGTGATTCGGTAACTGCAGACGGCTTGCGGCCTGTCAACTTACATTTTCATGGGTGCCTTATGGTACCCGTCCGCGTTCCAGTACCGTCAGCTGGTTCTCCACATGCCTTTGGCCTAGGTGCCTCCATCTCAGTATCCGAGTTCCAGCAATGTCTGCTGGTCCTTGTGTAGTGCTTTGGAGCACAGGTACCTCCTGCTTAGTAACCGTGTCCCAGTAACGTCAGCTGGTCCTCGGTTGTGCCATTGGCTCTTTCCTTCTGCTGCCCCTCCGGGTTCCAGCACAGTCAGCTGGTCCTCGTTACTTGCATTGGCTCTTGTACCTTCTGCTACCCGTCCGGGTTCCAGTACCGTCAGCTGGTTCTCCGCAGTGCCTTTGGCCTAGGTGCCTCCATCTCGGTATCCGAGTTCCAGCAACGTCTGCTGGTCCTTGGTAGTGCTTTGGAGCACAGGTACCTCCTGCTTAGTAACCGTGTCCCAGTAACGTCAGCTGGTCCTCGGTTGTGCCATTGGCTCTTTTCCTTCTGCTGCCCCTCCGGGTTCCAGCACAGTCAGCTGGTCCTCGTTACTTGCATTGGCTCTTGTACCTTATGCTACCCGTCCGGGTTCCAGTAACGTCAACTGGTTCTCGGAAGTTAGACGACCCTAAAGACCCCCCGAAGAAGATGACGACCCCAAGGACGACGAGCATCAAGCCAACCAGCCTGAACACCATCACAAAGAAGAAATATAAGATTACCCAGAAGAAGATCACCAACAGGAAAAATAAGGTTACGACAAACTACAAGATACAGAACAAGATACAGAAGAACAATAAGCAGAAGATCAAAAAGCAGAAGAACATGAAGTATAAGCCCAAAAATGAAGAGCAAAATATATGCTCTAAATTCTAAGCAGAAGAAGAACTAAGCAGTGTATGGGGGTGAGTCCGTTCCTCCTGTGTGCCCCTGGAAACTGCCTGCTGCTGCAGGCTAAACTGAACACGGAACAAATACTGTTGTAATTTAAATCTTTTGTGACAGCAAGAACGGAAGGATGAAAAATTCATACTTTGACAGATTACAAGTACAGGAATCTCTGTCACAAATAAGAATATGATGAAGAAGATGAAGAGGAAGAAGATGAAAATGTAGAATATGAAGAAGAATAATAGTTTAATAAGAACAATATGAGTAATGTTAACAAAAAGATGAATAACAAGAAGTTTACGAAGAAGATAAAGAAGGTGAAGATGAAGAATAATTTTATGACAAAGATGATGCTGCTGAAGATTATGAAGGAGAAAGTGTGTCAAAAGTTAAAAAGGTGAAGAGCATGGAAGTTGTGAAACATACATATTTGCCAAAAAAGAAAAAGGTTAACAACATTGTCAATTTGTTAGTCAATCCAAACGTATTTCAAAAAAAAAATTTTAATGCTATTCCATTGGATTGGGTTAAACATGTATGCCTTTAATGTCTCCTCAACCTCCCCCAATACATTCTACATTACTCTTTGTTGTTTTCCTTCATGTACAATTAACCAACAAGGCAAGAATGGGTTTTTTTTAATTCCGATATTTTGTTCCCATAGACTTACATTGGATTTCCGGTATCGGTATCGGGTATCGCCGATATTTTTGGGGTATCGGCGATACCATTCCGATTCCGATACTTTTGGATATCGGAAAGTATCGCTCAACTCTACTAATAATTGATCAACAGAACCTCGCAATTGCAAGGCTTCAAGCATGACGTTCTTAGCTGAAGTGGCCATATTTGACAGTAGGCAGGGCCGGCGTCAGCACCCGGCATACCCTGGCAAGTGCCGGGGCCCTGAGCAGGCGGGGGGCCCACTCGCCGTCGGGCACCCCGGCGCCCGTTAGCGGAGGAGAGCGGTGTCAGCGCCGCCACTGGGCCCCCCCGCTTGCTCAGGGCCCCGGCAGCAGCTGGCACAATACTTACCTCTTCCCGTGCCTCCGCTGCCGCAGCTCCGGGCTCCAGGGGCGCTGGCGCTTCCTCTCACAGCAGCGCCACTGAATGACATCATCATTCAGCGGCCGGCTGTGGCAGAGAGCGCGCGGATGCTGGACAGGTGAGATGTGATGTGTATGTGTGTGTCTGTGTGTATCAGTGTGTGTGTATGTAGTGCGGTGCTTTGTGTGTGTGTGTGTGTGTGTATGTATTATGTATGTGAGAGAGTGCTTGTATGCTGGGGTGCTGTCTGTGTGTGATGATGGGCAGGCATTGATGATAATGGGCAGGCATTGATGATGATGGGGAGGCGATGATGATAATGGGCAGGCATTGATGATGATGGGGAGGCGATGATGATGATGGGCAGGCATTGATGATAATGGGCAGGCATTGATGATGATGGGGAGGCGATGATGATGATGGGCAGGCATTGATGATAATGGGGAGGCCATGATGATGATGGGGAGGCAATGATGATGATGGGGAGGCGATGATGATGATGGGCAGGCATTGATGATAATGGGGAGACAATGATGATGATGGGGAGGCAATGATGATAATGGGCAGGCATTGATGATAATGGGGAGGCCATGATGATGATGGGGAGGCGATGATGAAGATGGGCAGGCATTGATGATAATGTGGAGGCAATGATGATGAGGAGGCAATGATAATGATGGGGAGGCAATGATGATGGTGGGGAGGCAATGATGATGATGGGGAGGAAATGATTATGAGGGGGAGGCGATGATGATGATGGGGAGGCAATGATGATGATGGGGAGGCAATGATGATGATAATGGGGAGTCTTTCCACAGCGCCCTTTCCTGAGCTGTAACAGTGCAGAACGCAGCACAGCGCAGAGGAGAGCTCCATATTTTGTATGGAGCATTATATGGGGACCAGTATCCTGTATGGAGCATTATATGGGGACCAGTATCCTGTATGGAGCATTATATTGGGTCCAGTATTTTGTATGGAGCATTATATGGGGACCAGTATCCTTCATGGAGCATTATATGTGGTCCAGTATTCTGTATGGAGCATTATATTGGGTCCAGTATTCTGTATGGAGCATTATATGGGGGATGGGGGTGACATCCTGCATGGGGTATTATATGGGTGATTAGGGGGAGACTATGTGATGCCCATAATATTGTATGGAGGACTGTACTGTCCAGTCTGTACTGTGCGCTGTGAGGATTTGGTGGTTTTTGAGCTATTGTAGAATTTACAATAGATATCACTCATGTAATGGAAGAAGTGAAGTGTTTGGCATTGTACTGTACCTATATTTCTCTGCCGTATCTGTGCATCATGAATTGTGGTCTGTGTTAAAGGGGCCCACTGAGACTCTTTCGCCCGGGGCCCATAAAAACCTGGAGCCGGCCCTGACAGTAGGTACTGTGTTCTTTTCTTTGCAGGCCTCATTCCATTTTCTGTAAACAGTAGAATGATGTGGTTTTCCAAAAAGCTCTATCTTGGTCTCATCTGTCCGCAAGACGCTTTCCCAGAAAGATTTTAGCTTACTTAAGTACATTTTTGCAAACTTTAGTCTAGCTTTTTATGTCTCTGTGTCAGCAGTGATCTCCTATTGGGTCTCCTGCCGTAGAGTTTAATGTCATTCAAATGTCGACGGATAGTTTGCGCTGACATTGATGCACCTGAAACTGAAGGACAGCTTGACTGTCTTTGGAACTTGTTTGAGGCTGCTTAACCACCATCCGGACAATTTTTCTCTGCTTTCCATGTCCAGGGAGATTAACTACAGTGTCATGAGTTGTAAATTTCTTGAGTATGTTGCGCACCGTGGACAAAGGAACATCAAGATCTCTGGAGATGGACTTGTAAACTTGAGATTGTTGATATTTTTCAGACAGTTCTCTTCTCTTCTTCTTTTTCTCCATGCTTAGTGAGGTACACACGGACACACAATGCAAAGATTGAGTCAACTTCTCCCCTTTTTGTCTGGTGTAAGGAGTGAGTTTCATATTGCCTACACCTGTTACTTGCCACAGGTGAGTTTGAATGAGTATAACATGCTTAAAACAAAGTTGTTTATCCAAATTTTTGGAAAGGTGCCAACAATTTTGTCCAGTCCATTTTTGGGGTTTAGTGTGAAATTGTGTTCAATTTTCCTTTTTTTCTCAGCGTTTTCTATTGTTCCAATACACACAAAGGAAATAAACATGTGTACAACAAAACTTGTGTAATTGGAGACTTCTATAGTTTTTTCGCCTTTCAAGTTAGTGTATGTGAGGCACCCAAGAGGCCTGCTGGACATAGGGAAAGAAACATTGTAAGCTGAGGCAACCCCACATAAAAATGTTATTGAACACGTAGTGCAAGTGCAGGACCGAATCGAAAAAGTTTTACCTATTGTCATAGAGCACATTCAGAGGGCCCAAGAAACCCAAAGCCGAGTGGGGTTTAGAGAAGTAAATTATACATGAACCGGGATGGCGTAAACTGTACTAGCTATAACATATGAATCTAATGAAACCATGAAAAGACAGGGAATCATTGGGTGCTACTAGTGATGAGCGAACATGCTCCCCACTACTCATTACTCGCCCGAGTATCACTGTACTCGGTGAGCACCGAGCATTTCCGGTATTATTCGGCGGGAGCTCGGGTCTCTGCCCTGCAATTTTGGCGCACTTTAGAGCACCAATGAACCTGCAGGGATTGTCTGCCACGCACTGTAATGCCGCAGCCATCTTTGTTGTGGTATTACAGTGATTGGATGGCCGCACAGCGTCATCAGGTCTATAAGAGACCGGACGGCACCCTGCTCGGCGCATTCAGCTCCGGAATCAGATAATGTAGGGATAGCTGCTGCTGAGATAGGGTCAGATTTGTGCTTTTATTAGAAAGTGTGGGTTAATTATTGTTCAATCCACAAATCCAGCTATACCAACAGTTATTTAAGGGCTAATTAGGGGATATATAGATTGCAGTGCTAGGTAAGCAGGGGAGTCTATGTGCGCATATCCACATCAGTGCAAGGCATGCAGGCACTGTGAGTATATATATCTCACTGCATACTTCAAAAGGGTCCATTACTGTCTGGTGCTGCTTATTATATATATATACCTAGCTGCAGGTATCTGTGGCTACACTGGCTAGGATTTGTTTTTCTTTTGCACCTGAATCCGGCGAATATTATTACAAAGCAATCCGAAGCCCCTTTTTTTCTATATTTATTTGCTTGGTCACACTTCAGACAACAGCCAGGTCATTTTAATACAACAGCGTGAAAATCTGGCAATTAAAAACTGATTTTTTTTGTCCCAGGCATCAGATCTGAGTGCGCAGAAAATTCTGTGCTTTTTTTTGGTACTGTAGTATTTTTTTGTGTCTTACAACATTTTTGGACACCCATTTGCTGACCAAAAATTTTTAGGTGGCCAAAAAATATTTAGCTACAGTTCTTATATTTATCACCGTGTTTTGTAAGCCACTCACATCGCATATCACTGCGCTAAATATTTTACAATGCATAGGCTAACAGTATGGCAGAAAAAAATGAATAATGTGAACTTGATTTTCCTGTGTACATCCAGTAGGTCAGTTCAAAACCTTTTTGGGGTGCGTTTGAATTTGATGCAGGCTGGGCCTTGCATTCAATGCAGAAGTTAACAGTATGGCAGTGGCAAAAGAGTAATGTGAACTTGATTTTCCTGTGTACATCCACCACGTCGGTTCAAAGCCTTTTTGGGGTGTGTTTGAATTTGATGCAGGCCGGGCATGTAAATTAAAGTAAATTATTTTTTCTTCATTGCCCAGTGGTATAAAATTCTGTGACACTCCTGTGGTGTCAATATAATTGCTGCACCCCCAGATGAATTCATTGAGAGGTTTAGTTTGTAAAATGGGGTCACTTATGGGGGGTTCTGCTGTTCTGGCACCTCAGGGCTCCGCCAATGTTACATGACACCCTTAAACCAAATCTGCACTGTAATATGGCGCTCCTTCCCTTCTGAGCTTTGCATTGTTCCTCAAAAGTAGTTTTCGACCACATATGAGATATCAGCGAACTCAGGAGTAATTGCACAATAAATTTGAGGTCCATTTTCTCATATTACCCTTTTGAAAATACAAAATTTGTAGCTAAAAAAAATTTTGTGGGAAAAATGTGATTTTTTTTTATTTCACGGCTCAACGTTATAAACTTCTGTTAAGCACCTGAGTGATCAAGGTGCTCAAGGCATATCTAGATAAGTTCCCTAAGGAGTCTAGTTTGCAAAATGGTTTCACTTGTGGGGGGTTTCCCCTGTTTAGGCACATTAGACGCTTTACGAACGCAACATGACATCAGCTAATTATTATTTTACATTAAAAAAGTTAAATGGAGCTCCTTCCCTTCCGAGCCCTGCCGTGCGCCCAAACAGTGGTTTCCCACCTCATATGGGTTATTGGCATGCGCAGAAGAAATTGCTCAGCACATTTTATGGTGCAGTTTCTCTGTTACCCTTATGAAATGCAAAGTATGGAGCTAAAAAACAGTTTTGCTGGGAAAATGTGATTTTTTTTTTATTTTCACGGTTCAACGTTATAAACTTCTGTGAAGCACCTATGGGTGCAAGGTGCTCAATACACATCTAGGTAAGGTCCCTAAGGGGTCTAGTTTCCAAAATGGTGTCTTTTATGGGAAGTTTATTCTGTTTAGACACATAAGGGGCTCTCCAAATGCGACATGGTGTCCGCTACTTATGCCATCAAGCTTTACATTCAAAAAGTGAAATGGCAGTCCCTCTGAGCTCTGCCATGTGCCCAAACAAAGGTTTTCCCCCACATATTGGATATTGGAATGCTTAAGAGAAATTGCTCAACAAATATTATGGTCCATTTTCTCTTGTTAACCTTGCAAAAGTACCAAAAATTTGATCTAAAGGAATATTTTTGTGAAAGTTACATGTTTATCTTTTCATTATACATTCCATTAAATCCTGTGAAGCACCAAAATGTTTAATACACTTCTTGAATGTGGTTTTGAGCAACTTGAGTGCTGTAGTTTTTAGAATGGTGGTACTTTTGTGCATTTTCTGTTATATAGGCACCTCAAAGTCACTTCAAATGTGAGGTGGTCCCTAAACAAATGGTTTTGCAAATTTTGTTGTAAAAATGAGAAATCGATGGAAAATTTTAACCCTTATAACTTCCTAACAAAAAGAAATTGCCATATATACTTGAGTATAAGTCGACTCGAGTATAAGCTGAGGCACCTAATTTTACCTAAAAAAACTGGGAAAACTTATTGACTCGAGTATAAGCCTGGTATGCATTGTTCCCTCATCCCCATCCTGGTTTGCACGGCCTCCTCATCCCCATCCTGATATGCATGGGCTCCTCATCCATATCCTGGTATGCATGGTTCCTCATCCCTATCCTTGTATGCATGGCTCCTCATCCCTATCCTCCTGGTATAAATGCCTCCTCATCACTATCCTGGTTTGCATTGTCACCTCATCCATATCCTAGTATGCATGGCTTCTCATCCCTTTTCTTGTCTGCATGGCTCCTCATCCGTATCCTTGTATGCATAGCTTATCATCCCTATCCTGGTATGATAGGTCCCCATCCCTATCCTTGAATGCATGGCTCCATTCCTATCCTTGCATGCATGGCTCCATCCCCATCCTTGTATGCCTGGCCCTATCCCTATCCTTGTATGCATGGCTCCACCCCTAGCCTTGCATGCATTTCCCCATCCCTATCCTTGTATGCATGGTCCCATCGCTATCCTTGTATGAATGGCCCCATCGCTATCCTTGTATGAATGGCCCCATCGCTATCCTTGTATGCATGGCCCCATCACTATCCTTGTCTACATGGCTCCTCATCCCTATCCTTTTTTGCATGACTCCTCATCTCTATCCTTGTCTGCATGGCTCCTTATCCATATCCTTGTATGCATGGCTCCTCATCCCTATCCTGGTATGATTGGCCCCATCCCTATCCTTGTATGCATGGCTTCATCCCTATCTTTGTATGCATGGCTCCATTCCCATCCTTTCATGCATTGCTTCATCCCTATCCTTGAATGCATGGCCCCTTCCCTATCCTTATATGCATGGCCCCATCCATATCCTTGTATGCATGGCCCCATCGCTCTCCTTGTATTAATGGCCCCATTGTTATCCTTGTACGCATGGCCCCATCACTATCCTTGTATGCATGGTGCAATCCCTATCCTTGTCTGCATGGCTGCTCATTACTATCCTTGTCTGCATGGCTCCTCATCCCTATCCTTGTCTGCATGGCTCCTCATCCATATTGTTGTATGCATGGCTCCTCATCCCTATGCTGGTATGATTGTGTCACGCGGTCTTATGATATGTGTACGATGTCAGTAAACTATTCTTAAAAGAACAACACTCTATACAACATATAGATTAGCAACATCAGCATGTAAATATAGAATAGATTTACCTGACACGATATCCGTTGAACTCAGGGTTAATCTTGAGGACTTGATACACTGTCACAGGAAAGAGGAGGACCGGGGGTCTAACCTGACCCTAAACTGGGGTCCTAACTAATCCCTCACCTTGGAGGTACTGATAATGGTTCAGAGGTCCAAGTCTCCAGCCTAACCCTGTCTCCTATCAGTCCCTGAACCCTGTAATCAGTCCTAAGAAGGATTCTGATTACCACCAAAGGGATATGGGCTGATCTCTGCTAAATACACAGATTAGACATATAAGACAGACTGGAGAAAACACAGACTTGCATACACACTCAAACACAGAAGGAACATAAATGATCTGGGATATTAAACTCTAAGCAAGGTGAGCTTAAAACAACTAAGGAGCTCTTTAACTTAAGTCTATACAGATACAATCCTATCTGTGGTCTGCATGAAGAATTTCACTGGCAACTCCCAACACAGACAACCAGAGATTTAAAGGAAACCAATCAACAAATAATTAATTGCAGCCGGGAGAAAACTGCACCCAGTCCCAGAACTGAGCACAGACAGAATTAACTCCCTAACTGCCAAACACAAAGAAACAGCAACTCAGCTGTGAGAAGTCAGAATGTGCAACCGCGACGATCTTCGTGGCGATGCACACATGACAGTACCCCCCCTTCTACGAGGGGCCTCCGGACCCTCAGGGCCAGGTTTGCCCGGGTGAGTTCTGTGGAAGGTCCGCACCAAACGATCTGCGTTAATGTCAGACGCAGGAACCCACGTCCTCTCCTCTGGACCATACCCCTTCCAATGCACCAAGTACTGAAGGGACCGGCGATTCAGACGTGAGTCAATGATCTTTGACACTTGAAACTCCAAGTTACCATTGACCACCACTGGAGGAGGAGGTAGAGGTGATGGTATGACTGGTGCCACGTACCTCTTAAGTAATGACTTGTGGAACACATTATGAATTTTAAACGTAGGAGGGAGGTCCAGACGAAATGCCACAGGATTAATTATGGAACTGATCCTGTACGGCCCGATGAATCTGGGGCCCAGCTTCCAGGAGGGAACTTTAAGTTTTATATTCCTGGTAGACAACCATACCAGATCGTTCACATTAAGATCTGGACCAGAAACTCTCCTCCTATCAGCCATACGTTTATAACGGTTCCCCATAGCACTCAGATTATTCAATACACCTCTCCACACTGAAGCAAGTGACGACGAGAAACGCTCCTCCTCAGGAACCCCAGAAGGGCCCCCCCCATTGAATGTACAAAACTGGGGATGAAAACCATATGCCCCAAAAAACGGGGACTTACCAGTGGACTCGCTCCGCCTGTTGTTAAGAGCGAACTCTGCCAGAGGCAAGAAAGAAGACCAGTCCTCCTGGTTTTCTGAGACAAAACACCGAAGATAAGTCTCTAGGCTTTGATTCAGACGCTCTGTCTGACCATTGGTCTGCGGATGAAAAGCCGAGGAAAATGACAATTGCATCCCCCGACGTAAACAAAATGCCCTCCAAAACTTGGACACAAACTGAGACCCCCTATCTGACACCACATCAGAAGGCAACCCATGAAGTCTCACAATCTCCCCAATGAACACCTGCGCCAGAGTTTTAGCATTAGGGAGGGCAGGAAGAGCAATGAAATGTGCCATCTTACTGAACCTGTCAACAACCACCAGTATGACAGTCTTCCCTGACGACTGAGGAAGGTCCGTGATGAAGTCCATAGACAAATGAGTCCATGGACGCTCCGGAAGTTTCAAGGGTAAGAGGGTCCCAGACGGATGGGTATGAGGGGTCTTAGAGCGAGCACAAACCCCATAGGACGCGACAAAAGTTAAAACATCTTTATTAACGTTAGGCCACCAAAACCGGCGAGAAAGGAGATCTAAAGTAGCCTTACTCCCTGGATGTCCTGCTAAAGCAGAATTATGATGTGCCTCAATAACCTTTTGTCTCAACTGATTTGGGACAAACAGTCTCCCTGGAGGTCCTGCAGGGGCGTCCCCCTGAGCCTCTAACACCTCCTCCTCAAGCTCAGAACATACAGCCGACACTACCACCCCCTCCTGAAGGATGGGAATCGGGTCATCCATTTTCCCGGCCCCTGGGAAACTGCGAGACAAGGCATCCGCCTTAACATTCTTAGATCCAGGGCGATAAGTGACAACAAAATTAAACCTGGTAAAAAACAACGACCATCGAGCTTGTCTGGAATTCAGACGCTTAGCAGATTCCAAATACAGCAGGTTCTTGTGATCAGTAATGACGGTGACCGGGTGGACTGCCCCCTCCAAAAAGTGACGCCATTCTTCAAAAGCCAACTTAATGGCCAAAAGTTCCCTATTGCCGATATCATAATTCCTTTCGGCGGACGACAATTTTTTAGAAAAAAAAGCGCACGGATGCCATTTACCAGGGGACGGACCCTGGGACAATATTGCACCCACCCCTACGTCAGACGCGTCCACCTCCACAACGAACGGCTGTGATGCATCTGGTTGGATGAGAACGGGTGCCGAAGCAAAACATTTTTTCAAAGAGGAAAAAGCTTGGCAAGCTTTGTCCGACCATTTAGAAAAATCCGTCCCTTTTCTTGTCATGTCAGTGAGAGGTTTGACAACAGATGAGAAATTACAAATAAATTTCCGGTAGTAGTTAGCAAACCCCAGAAAACGCTGCAGAGCCTTAAGATCCTCTGGCTGATCCCATTCAAGCACTGCTCTCACCTTTTCAGGGTCCATACGGAAACCGGAGGCTGACACCAAGAAACCCAAAAACTGAAGTTCCTGTACGGCGAATACACACTTTTCCAGTTTGGCGTATAGTTTATTGTCTCGCAAGATCTGCAACACCTGTCTCACATGCTCCTGGTGAGACACAAGATCTGGTGAGTAAATTAAAATGTCATCCAAATATACGACCACAAACAGCCCCACCAGATGACGAAAAATGTCATTAACAAAATGTTGGAATACTGCTGGTGCAGTAGTCAGACCAAAAGGCATGACAAGGTTCTCATAATGTCCCTCCGGCGTGTTAAACGCCGTTTTCCACTCATCCCCCTCTTTTATCCTAATCAGATTATACGCCCCCCTGAGATCCAATATAGATAACCATTTGGCGCCAACAATTTGATTGAAGAGATCAGGACTCAGAGGGAGTGGATATGGATCTCGAACAGTAATCCGATTAAGTTCGCGGAAATCCAAGCAAGGGCGTAGGCCTCCATCTTTTTTCTTCACAAAGAAGAACCCCGCGGCCACTGGGGAAGATGAAGGTCTAATATGCCCTTTGGCCAGACTTTCCGAAATATAATCTTTCATAGCCTGCCTCTCAGGACCAGAAAGGTTATATAACCTAGCTTTAGGTAACTTAGCATCAGGAAGTAAATTAATAGAGCAGTCATACACGCGATGAGGAGGCAACTCCTGACACCCCTCCTCAGAGAACACATCCCCAAAGTCCTCCAAAAAAAGAGGCAAAGTACTAGGCACGACCGCACTGATGACTGTGTTCATGCAGTTACTTTTGCAAAACTCCCCCCATTGGCTTATATCTCTGGACTGCCAATTAATCACAGGGTTATGTTTAACCAACCAAGAAAGTCCCAACACAATAGGAGTAGGTAGACCCTCCAACACATAACAAGATAATAGTTCCCTATGTATTGCCCCTACCCGAAGGTCAATGTTATGAACCTCATGAACAAAGCTACCTTGGCCGAGAGGCCTGGCGTCAATGGAGAATATAGGGATCGGTTTGACCAATACACTCAGATGCATACCTTGAGCCTGAGCAAACTGAGCGTCAACCAGATTAGCCCCGGACCCACTATCAAGAAGAACAGAAAATCTCTCCACTCTCGTACCAACCACCACCTCCACTGGTACAAGGAACTGAGAAGAACTAGCGGACGAAATACATACTCCCAGGTTGTCGTCCACCACACAACCTGGGATTAACAGTTTTCCGGCGACTTTTTGCTCAACAAGGCACGGGATGGACATCCCCCAACAAAATGTCCCTCTTTCCCGCAGAAGAAACACCTTCTAGTCCTGCGGCGTACCGCCAATCCCCTCCTACGAAATGATGTCCCTCCCAACTGCATAGGCTCCTCCGAACAGACAAGGGGAACCTCAACATAAGGGACTTTAGTAGTAGGTGGAGTAACAACAGGGGGCGGAGTTACCTCGCACCTCTCCCGGAGCCGTCTATCAGTACGGATAGCTAGGGCCATAGCAGCCTCCAGTGATGGAGGAGAATCATACTGAGCCAAAACGTCCTTTAATTTGTCAGAAAGCCCATGACAAAACTGGCTTCTAAGAGCTGGGTCATTCCACTGAGTATCTGTGGCCCATCTACGGAACTCAGAAGCAAATTCCTCCGCCGGACGATCTCCCTGCTGTATCTTACGTAATTTTGTCTCAGCAAGAGAGACCCGATCTGGGTCATCATATACCAAACCCAGGGCAGTAAAAAATCGATCTACTGACTGTAGAGCCGGGATCCCGGAGGAAGGGAGAAGGCCCAGGATTGAGGGTCCCCTTGTAGGAGCGAGATAACAATTCCCACTCTCTGCTCTTCACTCCCTGATGATCGAGGCCGAAGCCGAAAATACAATTTACATGCTTCCCTGAAGGTAAAAAATTTGTCTCGCCCACCAGTGAACCTGTCCGGGAGAGCTACTTTAGGTTCAAATCTGGTTTGCTCCGAGGGAGACAAAACTTTGGACCTAATGTCCGTCAGCTCCATGGATAATCCCTGCAACTGCAGAGCCAGCTGGGCTACTGGATCCATGGCAACTGGGAATAATTTTATTGGCCAGTGAAAATGTCACGCGGTCTTATGATATGTGTACGATGTCAGTAAACTATTCTTAAAAGAACAACACTCTATACAACATATAGATTAGCAACATCAGCATGTAAATATAGAATAGATTTACCTGACACGATATCCATTGAACTCAGGGTTAATCTTGAGGACTTGATACACTGTCACAGGAAAGAGGAGGACCGGGGGTCTAACCTGACCCTAAACTGGGGTCCTAACTAATCCCTCACCTTGGAGGTACTGATAATGGTTCAGAGGTCCAAGTCTCCAGCCTAACCCTGTCTCCTATCAGTCCCTGAACCCTGTAATCAGTCCTAAGAAGGATTCTGATTACCACCAAAGGGATATGGGCTGATCTCTGCTAAATACACAGATTAGACATATAAGACAGACTGGAGAAAACACAGACTTGCATACACACTCAAACACAGAAGGAACATAAATGATCTGGGATATTAAACTCTAAGCAAGGTGAGCTTAAAACAACTAAGGAGCTCTTTAACTTAAGTCTATACAGATACAATCCTATCTGTGGTCTGCATGAAGAATTTCACTGGCAACTCCCAACACAGACAACCAGAGATTTAAAGGAAACCAATCAACAAATAATTAATTGCAGCCGGGAGAAAACTGCACCCAGTCCCAGAACTGAGCACAAACAGAATTAACTCCCTAACTGCCAAACACAAAGAAACAGCAACTCAGCTGTGAGAAGTCAGAATGTGCAACCGCGACGATCTTCGTGGCGATGCACACATGACAGATTGGCCCCATCCCTATCCTTGTATGCATGTCTCCATTCCTATCTTTGTATGCATGGCTCCATTCCCATCCTTTTATGCATTGCTTCATCCCTATCCTTGAATGCATGGCCCCTTCCCTATCCTTATATGCATGGCCCCATCCCTATTCTTGTATGCATGGCCCCATCCCTATCCTTAAATGCATGGCTATATCCCTATCATTGAATGCATTGAATGCATGGCTCCATCATTATCCTTGTATGCATGGCCCTATCCCTATCCTTGTATGCATGGCCCCATCCCCATCCTTGAATGCATGGCTTTATCCCTATCATTGAATGCATGGCTCCATCCCAATACTTGTATGCATGGCTCCATCATTATCCTTGTATGCATGGACTCATCCCCATCCTTGAATGCATGGCTCCATCCCTGTTCTACCCATTCATGTGCAGCTAGTTAATTTCATAGTGCAGTACCAGTTATAGCCATTAGAGGTCATTAGGTACTCATTTATCCTGTGTTTGTATGCTTGGATATTTCTTCTTTAAAAGAGCAGTGTCTTCTGGTTAAGTTACCGCCCCCTCAATTTCCCAGGCTAGAAGCTGAGACATTTTCTCTCAGACTTTACAGTTAAGCACACGTGCTCCCAGATATCTCTCCCTACAAAGCATAGCTCCTGACAAGTGGATTCCAATGAGACTCTAATGCATATGTGTCTGTGTTAGACAGCCTCTGTGTAGTCTCTATCGCTTAGTTAGCTAATGCTTTCACACTACTTACAGATAGGTTGCATTTCTGTACAAAGCAGGATAGTATTGCAGCATGTACTTTGCCATAGCTGTGTTGTAATGTTACTGTGCAGCCTCTGTAAAGTTAGTTACTGATGTAATTGCAGTCTGTATCATTCTTTTGTTTGTTATCTGCCAGTACTGATACACTGCTCATTTCTCGTATAGTTTTTACCAAATATTCATCCACCATTGTTGTTCACTGTTACCAAGTTCACATCATCATCTCAATAAATATTGTACAGCTAAGCACGTAATGTCTCGAACCGACACATCCTCACTCAAAACGAGGTCACAAGCAAGCTTTAGCAGGTCGTCAATAGCAGAGTTTGCTGCTGTCACTCGTGCTGAAGCCGAAGTGGCCAAAGCGAGGTCCTCCTTCGCTGAACAAGAAATGCATCTAAAGCCGAGACAAGCAGAGCACGAAGCAGCAAGGGTACGTCTGCAGGCAGACCAAGATGCAGAAACCGCACGTCTGCGTGCAGACCAAAATGCATGCCTACAAGCTGAAACCACACATTTGCAGGCAGAATGAGAGGCGGAAAACCGCACGCCTGCAAGCAGAGCAAGAGGCGGAGAGTGCGAGCATGCGAGCATCTCTAGAAAGACTTGTGACAGATAAAAAGACAGCAGCTGCAATAGCTAAGGCAGAGTACTTGGAAGCTATGAAAGATCCTGATTATGAGAGATGCAGCAACGTTCTTGGAACAGAGCAGCAAGATCCAGCACAGCGCGTCGCAGAGTATGCCCATCAACATTCCGGCATGAATGACGGCCCTGACGCACTACATCGACCAGCTTATGCCGATTACCAGCGATCCAACCCCGAACTTCGCTACTGCAGACAAGAAGACTCCCAGCACAGAGATGTCGACTACAGCTACCGTTCCACTGAGCAGAAGGTACAGCTCCCATCCCGCCTTAAAAAGACACCTTCTTCACTGGAAAGGTACTGCACAGACTATCTGAAGCCAGAAGCATCTTACAGGTATGGTGATACACTACACACTATGCATGACTATAACACACCGGCTCGTACCAGCACCGACCAAGCCACCATGGACTTTGCAAGGTTCTTTGCCCATCGAGAACTGGTTGCAAAGGGACTTGTAAAGTTCACTGATAAACCTGAGAACTATAGGTCATGGCGAGCCTCGTTCCAGAACGCCATTCATGGTCTGGACCTTTCTAGTAGTGAGGAGTTAGGTCTCCTAGTAAAGTGGCTCGGAAATGAGTCGGTCGAGCATGCCAAAAGACTAAGAGACATTAATATAAAGCATCCACACACAGGTCTACGTAAAGCGTGGGAAAGACTTGATGAATGCTATGGGACAGTAGAAGTCATAGAGAATGCTTTATACAAAAGATGACTTCCCTAAGATAGGACCTAAAGGTTATCAAAAGCTTAGAGAATTGAGTGATTTATTGATAGAGTTACAGGTTGCTCAGAAGGAGGGAGACTTGCCCGGATTGGCATTCTTAGACATCGCTAGGGGTGTCAATCTGATAATACAGAAACTTCCTTACAACTTACAAGTAAAGTGGGTTACATATGGTTCACGGTATAAGCAAAATCATAATGTACCGTTCCCTCCTTTCACTGTATTCATAGATTTTGTCACCCAACAAGCTAGGATCAGAAATGAACCTAGTTTTGATTTCACTCTGTCATGTTCCACTGCCCCCCGGTGTCAAACCCAGTAGGACACCCGTGGCAGTCCACAAAACTAACATTGTTTCCACAGGCGCTCCTCACAATGTGAGTAAACTTCCTTCAGAAGAGAACAAACCTCAGGTTGTCAGTAAGCAGTGTCCTCTACACAAGAAACCACATCCTCTACTAAAATGGAGAGCCTTCAGGGAGAAGTCTTTGGAGAATCGCAAAGGGTTCCTCAAAGAGAACAACATCTGCTTCAAATGTTGTGCCACAACCTCTCACCTCAGCAGGAACTGAGAAGCTAGCGTGAAATGTGCAGAATGCAGCAGCACAGATCACAACACAGCCTTGCACCTTGAACAACCTCCACGAGTGTTGTTGCAAACAGAAGAGCCTGATGGGAAGCAGAAGAACACTGACAAAGACACCCCTATGGTCAGCTCTCAATGTACGGAGTCTATCCATCAGGCCGCAAGGACAAAGCCCTCACGTTATATGCAATCCTGGATGACTAAAGTAACAGGTCTCTAGCCAGGTCCATCTACTTTGACAACTTCAGCATTGTAGGCCCCAGTTCTCCCTACTACCTAAGGACGTGTTCATGTACCGTTGAGATGACGGGGAGGAAAGCAAGTGGATACAAGGTGGAGTCCATAGACGGCCAAACCTGCCTATCGCTACCGACCATCCTGGAGTGCAACCAGATTCCTGACTACAGGTCAGAGGCACCTTCACCGAAGGTGGCAAAACATCACCCCCATCTGAAGCGTATAGCCCACCTGATACCCGAGTTGGATCCAGAAGCCCCAATAGCTCTACTCCTGGGAAGAGATACACTACGAGTCCACAAGACTAGAGAATATATCAAAGGCTCCAAAAACGCTCCGTATGCACAGAGGCTCCACCTTGGGTGGGTCATTATAGGAGATGTCTGTCTAGTAGGAGCACACAAGCCACCCTCAGTCAACAGTATGCTTACCAGCCCACTAGACAATCGACGTCCATCTCTCTTCCAGCCATGTCACAATAGTAAAGGAATTACCGAGCAGCACTCCCTTACCTTGCCTTTTCTCAGTTCCTACCAATGAAGAACAGGAAAATCACAGGGTAATGCAGAATTATTATCAATAATTCATTGTATGATGGCCAAAACTGTCCAGAATTCTGGTGTGGAGTAGAGGTGGGGATATGTAGGCGGCCAACACGGAGTATACTGGATGGAGTGTATATCTCTTCCAGAAAGTTAAGCTGGGTGAGATATTAAAAGCCGAGTAGTAGTAGTTGATGCAGCTTAGGTGCTAAGCCATTTTAATCATGGTAGTTCTGGGCTGGTTTTTATAGGAGTGATGAGTAAGATTTGGTAGTGAGACTCATCACGCCCACCAGGGCTGACGTTAGGGGCAGGCAGACCAGGCAGCAGCATAGGGTACCCGCTCCCCCAGGAGCCCCCAGCTAGCGGCACATCACACAGCCACTATGGGGCCCCTGTGAGGCAGGGGGGCCCACCTGCTGCCAGTGCCGACTCCCCCGTCGGATTGAACAATACCGGTGTCTGCCGGTACAGTTCAAAGCAATGATGGAGGAGAGAGCATCAGCTGACGCTCCCTCTCCCATCATTCCCTTCTGCCTCTGACACTGTGGGTGTGCGATGATGTCATCGTGCACTCACTGTGTGCCGGGCAGAGCAGCCGCTGAGACAGGAGCCGGGAGCAGCGCCGGCAATAGGAGAGGTGATTATTGTTTTTTTTAATATCAGTAAGTACTGGACTGTGGGGCCATTCTAGGGGGGTTGGAGATGTGGGCTGTGCTATATACTATGTGGGCTGTGCTATATACTCTGTGGCTGTGTTATATACTATGTGGGCTGTGCTATTTACTATGTGGGCTGTGATATATACCATGTGGGCTGTGCTATATACTATGTGGGCTGTGTTATATACTATGTGACTGTGTTATATACTATGGGGGGTATATTCTATTCTATGGGAGGCAGTGTTATATACTATGTGGCTGTGTTATATACTATGTGGGCTGTGTTATATACTATGTGGGCTGTGCAATATACTATATTGTGGGCTGTGCTATATACTATGTGGCTGTGTTATATACTATGGGGGTACATTATATTCTATGGGGAGGCTGTTATATACTATGGGGGTACATTATAATCTATGGGGAGGCTGTGTTATATACTATGGTGGGCTACATTATATTGTATGGGGCGGTGGGCTGTATTATATTCTATGGGGGGCTACATTATATTCTATGGGGGCTGTATTAGATTTTATGAGGGAGGATTGCATCATACTCTTTGATGGGGCTACGTTATATTCTATGGGGAGGTGGGCTGTATTCTATTCTATTCGGGGCTACATTATATTCTATGGGGGCTGTATTATATTTATTATATTCTTTGAGGGGTGATTGTATCATACTCTATGAGGGGCTACATTATACTATATGGGGGGCTACATTGTATTCTATGGGGGGCTGGTACATTCTATGGGGGCTAGATTATATTGTATGGGGACTTCACTATATTTTATGAGGGGGCTACATTATAATCTAGGGGGGCTGCATTATCCTATATGAGGAGGGCTACATTGTATTCTATGGAGGGGCTACATTATACTATATAAGGGGGCTGCATTATATTCCATGGAGGGGCTGCATTATATTCTATGGGGGCTGCATTATACTATATGAGGGGGCTGCATTATATTCTATGGGGGGTTACATTATATTCTGTGGAGTGGCTGCATTATACTCTGTGGTGTGGTTGCATCATACTCTGTGGGGTGGCTGCATTATGCTCTATGGGGTGGCTGCATTATACTATATGTGTGCTGCATTATACTGTATCGAGGACTATGGGGAATACATTATACTATATGAAGAACTATGGGGTGCATTATACTATGGGAAGTGAATTGTACTACATGGATGACTATGGCAGTGCATTATACTATATGGAGCACTATGAGGAGTGTATTATACTATATGGATGACTGAGTAGTGTATTATACTATATGGAGGACTGAATGTATTTTAATATATGGAGGACTATAGGGAGTGTATTATAACATATGGATGAGTATAAGGAGTGTATAATACTATATGGAGGACTGAGAAGTGTATTTTAATATATGGAGGACTATAGGGAGTGTATTATACTATATGGAGGACTATGGGTAGTGGGTAGTGTATAATACTATATGGTGGACTATGGGGCACATTATATTATGTGGAGGACTTTGGGGTGTGCATTACACTATATGGAGGACTGTAGTGCACATTGTAATATATGGAGGACTATGGGGTGTATTATACTAAACAAGCAAAATGCTGCATATTCATCGAGTGATTGGATTGTTTATGCTGGAACAAAAATCATTGTTCTCAGCAGCACATCACCCGGTGTACACTGCAGATGTGCAGCTGATAACATGATACTGTATGGGGATCTATTAGTGATCCATTAGTGATTGTTCTGTCCCCATCATTCTTTCTCGGACGGTGGAAAGAGGCCGGAAAATAAGTGTTGAACAACTTCAATATTGTCTATCACACTCATTAAGCGGTCTGAACTCAGCGCATGTAAATACAACCAAAATGCTTCTGTGTGATGTGCAATATGTTAGCATTTGGGACCCCATTTTAAATTTTGCCTAGGGCCCCACTTTGCCTAAAACCGGCCCTGACTCCCACTCCCGCTCTAGTGCGCATAGTACTGGAGGCTTTGTAATCTTAGCTACGTTACAATTCTGCTAGGGTATTATAATATATACAGAAACATGCATACACAAAGCACACACATGCAGAGATATGGACATACTGAACACATGCATACCTACAGAGAACAAGAGAACACATGCACACATACATGCAATCTTCTAATCTTGTTTACCCCTTTAGGGTATGTGCAAATGTTGCGGATCTGCAGTGTTTTTGCCACGTGGAATTGCACCAAATCTGCAAAGGAGTGCTCAAGCAATGTTAATCAATGGGAATTCAGAATTGGTGTGCAGATGCTGCTGAAAAATCCGCACTGATTCTCAGCGTTTTATTTTCCGCAGCATGTCAATTCTTTTTGTGGATCTGCAGAGTTTCTGCACCCATTGACTTACATTGAGTCAGTCAAATTCGCAGCTAAACCCCAGGTGTAGAAAGGTTTGCGAATTAGGTGCGGATTTGCGTTCCAAAAATGCTGCGGAAAGGAAGGAGGAAGAGTGTGTGGGCGGAGACTATGTGTGAGTGTAGAATATGTGCGTGTCTGTCTGCGAGTGTCTGTGTGTGTGTGTGCGGGTGTCTGCGGCTGTGTGCGGGTGTCTGTGTGTGTGTCTGTCTGCGGGTGTCTGTGTGTAGCCAGGCATCAATTGAACACAGCCTCCGGATGATGGGACTACTAGTCTCATCCGGCTATGTCTGCTGTCACATAGAACAGTGACAGCATGAGCCGATGATGGGACAGTAGTAGTCCCATCATCAAGCGACTGTGCTCAAGTGTAAAACAAAAAAAACACATTCATACTCAAACACCTAATCCTCAAATCCCTCGATCTCCTGTAATAAAAA
>JARQOD010000003.1:507096542-507135777 GCA_033576555.1 Oophaga sylvatica | reverse complement strand
TTAAAAAAAAGGTAAACATGGGAGGCTATTTTCCAAAACTTTAGGAGATAAAATGGATTGGTATTGAAATTGCTGTCAGTGTCTTTAATGAGGCAATCTCATAAGATCTGATGTTTGTATGCTTTTTCTTTGTTTTAGCAAAACCATATTTTTTACCATATAACGGCGACCGCAAAAAAAGCCGCAATTCTGCTTTATCTTTCTCTCTCCTCTGATGTGATCGCACATCAGAGGAGAGAGAAATAGGGTCTCTGATCCCCCCTGGTACCTACCGGTGACCCCAGACCCTCCTGCCTCCTCTGGTGGCGCCGCCATCTTGGTCCGGGAAGAAAATGGTGGGCGCATGGGTTAGGGTTGAAATTAGGATTAGGTTGGAATTAGGGTTAGGGATTAGGGTTAGGGGTGTGTTGGAGTTAGGGTTGGAGCTAGAATTGAGGGTTTCCACTATTTAGGCACATCAGGGGTCTCCAAACACGACATGGCATTCAAAAAGTCAAATGGTGCTCCCTCCCTTCTGAGCCCTGCCGTGCGCCCAAACAGTGGTTTACCCTAACATATGGGGCATCAGCGTACTCAGGACAAATTGCACACCAATTTTGGGGTTCTAATTTCTCCTGTTACCCTTGGGAAAAAAAAAATAGCGGGCTAAAAAAATCATTTTTGAGGAAAAAAATGATTTTTTATTTTCACGGCTCTGCATTTATAAACTTCTGTGAAGCACTTGGGGGTTCAAAGTGCTAACCACACATCTAGATAAGTTCCTTGGCGGGTTTAGTTTCCAAAATGGTGTCACTTATGGGGGTTTCTACCATTTAGGCACATCAGCGGCTCTCCAAACTCAACATGACGCCCGCAGAACATTCCATCAAAGTCTGCATTACAAAATGGCGCTCCTTCCCTTCCAAGCTCTCCCATGCGCCCAAACAGTGGTTCCCCCCAACATATGGGGTATCAGCGTACTCAGGAAAAATTGCACAACTTTTGTGGTTCAATTTCTCCTGTTACCCTTGGGAAAATAAAAATTAACGGGCTAAAAAAATCATTTTTGAGGAAAAAAAAATATTTTTTATTTTCACGGCTCTACGTTATAAACTTCTGTGAAGCACTTGGAGGTTCAAAGTGCTCACCACACATCTAGATAAGTTCCTTAAGGGGTCTAGTTTCCAAAATGGGGGGTCACTTGTTGGGGGTTTCCACTGTTTAGGCACATCAGGGCTCTCCAAACGCGACATGGCGTCCAGCCAATTCTGTGTTGAAAAAGTCAAACAGCTCTCCTTCCCTTGCGACATCTGCCGTGCGCCCAAAAAGTGGTTTACCCCACATATGGGGTATCGGCATATTCAGGAGAAATTGCACAACAAATTTTGTGGCTCATTTTCTCTTTTAACACTTGTCAAAATAAAAAATAAATGGTTCTGAAGTAAATTTTTTGCAAAAAAAGTTAAATGTTAATTTTTTCCTTCCACATTGCTTCAGTTTCTGCGAAGCACGTAAAGGGTTAATAAACTTCTTGAATGTGGTTTTGAGTACCTTGAGAGGTGCAGTTTTTAGAATGGTGTCACTTTTGGGTATTTTCTATCATATAGACCCCTCAAAGTGACTTCAAATGTGATGTGGTCCCTAAAAAAAATGGTGTTGTAAAAATGAGAAATCGCTGGTCTACTTTTAACCCTTATAACTTCGTAACAAAAAAAAATGTTGTTTCCAAAATTGTACTGATGTAAAGTAGACATGTGGGAAATGTTATTTATTAAGAAATTTGTGTGACATATCTCTCTGATTTAAGGGCATAAAATTTAAAGTTTGAAAATGCTAAATTTTCAAAATTTTCGCCATATTTTCATTTTTTTCATAAATAAACGCAAGTCATATAAATTTTTTTTACCACTAACATGAAGTACGTTATGTCACGAAAAAACATTCTCAGAATCAGCGGGATTCATTAAAGCGTTCCAGAGTTATAACCTCATAAAGTGACAGTGGTCAGAATTGTAAAAATTGGGCCGGTCATTAAGCTGCAAATTGGCTCTGTCACTAAGGGTTAATAACAGAAAAACTCACAATGGTGACAGAATAATTTGAATCTGACAAAAGTAATAATAAATAAAAAATCTATGAAAATGAACAAATGAAAGTCAGATATTGCTTTTCCACCATGCTTCCACAGAATTAAAAAAAAAAAATAAAACCAACAATTTTGACCACGTGTGTATATTCAATGAGAATTGAATTGAATTTCCTGGTTGAATAAGGAAAATCTGCTGAATTTGAATTTCAGCAGATTCGTTCTCTACTAGTAAGCAGAAATCACTTGGATAGATGGCAACGAGACCAGAGTGGAGAATTGTTGCAGCAATGTGAGCGTGTCACAGGATTTATCAGATATGTACTAGTTATTTTACTGTACATAATTATACCATCTTCTGCATGCCCATGCCTAATGTCGGACTTGGGTGGCAAGGGCCCACCTGTATCATTGTCACTTGGGGCCCACTGTTCAGCTACACGCAAATATTACATTATCAATCACAAATTTACTTCTGTTTCTATATCATAATACTTTAGATAGTGTGTTGGATTAATGATGAGATTCTGTTTTTTTCTGTACATAGAATTCAAATGTATTGAGCAAACTTCTGCTCATGTTGGAGGTTTACGTTGGGGGTACGTGGTTTACCCCTACACAGGGGCCCATCGGGTGATTCACCTGTTGCCTCATGGGCCAGTGTGAGCCTGCCAATATCTGGATGGGCAAAGGAGTTATTGTGTTATCAGAGGGACATATGCAATATCACATGTACAGTACATATGCAAAGATCTTTAATAAGCACTATTTCTAGACTTCATCTACCCCAGAGTCCACCACCACTCGGAGATAATCCTTAAATAACCTTGCCCATACATCACCTCCTGGCCCATAATTAGATTTTTTGCAGTGATGGTCATGTGCAGACCACTTTGACTTGCAAGTTTATCACTCTGCTCTTGAGTTCTAGTACACATAGCTTCAGGGGCCTCGTTACGATCAAAATGAAGAAATTAACTGGACATAAGTTTTTTTTAACTTTAGCTTTTTCCCTTTTACACATGAAAATATTTATCAAACAGTGACAATGATATAGAGCACAGGGGCATTACAATGCTCCCCATTAGTCTAAAACATGAAAAATGCAGTAAGACCTCATGAAGCACAACATGTGTTATAGTGTCTGACAGTCCATTAACAGCTGATAGACATTTCACTTACCTAAGTCAAATATAAAAGTCTAGTATTCATTAATATAAGAATGGGGATGTAGGATAAGGGTTGCCATCTGGTTAGAAAGACAGAATAATCTACAACTCATGATTAGGTCTAAGGAGTGGAATTTCACTTTAATCTTTTTCATTGCTCGAAATTTCCATCTGCAGAATAAGCCACATCGTTCATCTTCAAGACAAATGTGCTGGTTTTCATGTTCCAAAATTAGATCACAAGCTGATGATTAATCATGTCAGTGCCCTGGGAGAGGAAACAAAGCCGGCAGATATTGCTCTCTCCTTAGGAGAAAGGAAAGTGCTATTCTCTCTGGTGCTAGAAAATATAGTGCCAACATGCTGAACTTGAAATGGACATGGGGTGGATCCTTCTTATTTTTGACTGCTATCATCTACATAAGAGGATACAGCTGGCAGAAAATGCTAGTGATATGTGATGTCTGTATGTTTGTGCTCATTTATTGCTTCTAGACATGATAAAATAATAAATAAACTCTTCGGTATGTTCCCACAACACAAAGTATTTACTGTGGGTCTCCAAACTCAGAGGTGCTGCAGTGATTTCCACAGAGGTATTTTCTAAGGCTGTGGTTCCACGGTCCGGAACCACAGCTCTTTGGACGGAGCGGAAATTCCGCTCCGTCCTAAGCCCCGCCCCCTTTATGACGCGCGATCTTCCGGAGGTGTTCAGGACACCTCCGGAACACCTCTGGAAAGAGCGCAGGGCTACATAGCCCTGTGTTAATTCTGTTGCGGCGACGCACCGTCGCCGCAATACGCGAGGACATGCTGCGGTCTAAAAAGACGCCCGCATGTCCGTTTACGCAGGTTTGCCACCTGCGTATTGTTACGCATAGTGGAGACGGGATTTCTTGAAATCCCCTCCACTATGCTGTAACATCTGGACGCTGCGTGTTTGGCGCTGCGCCAGCGCACAGCGCCAAACACGCAGCGTATCCTGACCGTGGAAACTCACCCTTATGCAAATATCATTTTAAAAAAGGAGAAGAAGGAGCCTCACATTTCACACTTTGCATTGAAATTTGCCTTGACATCTGCAACCTCAGTTGATATGCTATGGATCTCATATACTCATACATGTTATATTGTTGATATTTTTCATATTCTCCTATATTTTGCAATATTAAAACATTGACAGCACACGGATGCAATTTGTGTGCTTTACATGCTTTTAACGGACCCATAGACTTGCATTGGCCATTGTTAGTGTTGCTCCTGGAAAAAAAGTGTGTTTCACACGGAAACACGGTGCATGAAAAAACATGGACATGTGCATAGCACCATAGGTTATAATGAGTACGTGAGGTATCCGTGAAAAAACAGATATCACGTGTACTGGAAACACAAATGTGTGAAGAATGCCTTATAAGTTTTGTTAATTATCAGTCCCATATATCAGGTTCAGAGCACTTGAAATATGTCTTTTAGGGCTTGTTCAGTCAAACTATGCCTGGGTGCACATGAGAGCATGAAAAATTCATTTGTTTTTACTTCGTGAAATACTGATCATATGTCAATAGTTTTGACTAAGTCCTTAGAATAATATATGCAATTGATATACAGCGGATACAAAAGTTTACACTGCCCGTAAAACAGCAGGTTTTTGTTATGTAGAAAAAAATCCTACTTCACTCCCAAGCCTGTTTTCACCTTCCTGACCAAGCCAAATTTTACAATTTTGACCAGTGTTCATTTATGTAGAATTAACTGGAATCCTTCAATGAATCCCAGTGATTCAGAGATTGTTTTTTTCATGAGAATTTGGACCTTATTCTAGTAGTAAATTTCGGTCAAATATTTGTGAAAATATCGGACTTTTGGCAAAAAGTATGAAAATGTAGCAATTTTCAAGCTTTCAATGTTTGTATCCTTAAACGAGTTAGTCATGCTGTACAAAATAATTTATAAATAACATTTCCCATATGTCTACTTTACATCTACATCATGTTTTAAACAAATTTTGTTTTTGTTAGGCTATGTGCACACGTTGCGGTTTCTTAGCGGTTTTGCCGCGGCAAAACCGCTTACACAATACAACTCATTATGACCTATGAGATTCCGCAATGCTGTGCACATGCTGCAGGTTTTTCCGCGGCGGAATCGCATCGCGGGAGAATCCGCAGCATGCTCATTCTTTTTTGCGGAACCGCGGCGATTCCGCCGCCATAGGAATGCATTGAACCAATTACTTTCCGCATGTGGCTGTGCCCACCATGCAGAAAGTAAGCGGTTCATGTGTGGATGGTACCCAGGGCCTGGAGGAGAGGAGACTCTCCTCCAGGCCCTGGGTACCATATCCCTGTAAAAACAATAATTAAAATAAAAAAAAAATGATATTCTCACCTTCCGGCGTCCCCCGCAGTTTTCCCGCCTTCAGTGACGCTCCCGGCAATCGCGTTCCCAGTGATGCTTTGCGAGATTACCCAGATGACGTAGCGGTCTCGCGAGATGCTACGTCATCGGGATGATTGTCGCAAAGGACTCTTGGGAACGGAACTTGCCGGGAGCGTCGCTGAAGGCGGGAAAGCTGCGGGGGCCGCCGGAAGGTGAGAATATCATTATTTATTATTTTTTTTATTTTTTTTACATTAGATCTTTTTACTATTGATGCAACATAGGCGGCATCAATAGTAAAAAGCTGGTCACACGAGTCAAACACTTGTTTGACTCGTGTGACCAACCTGTCAGATCGCTTGTAAAACGCTAGCATTCTGCAAGTTAATTCCGCTTGCAAAACGCTAGTGTTTAGCGGGAATACGCATACCTATTATATGCGGATTTCCCGCGGCAGGGAGGTGCGGAATTGCCGCGGAAATTTCCATGGCAATTCCGCAACGTGTGCACATAGCCTTAGGATGTTAGAGGGGTTAAAAGTTTATCAGCAATTTCTCATTTTTCCAACAAAACAATTTTTTTGGAACCACATCACATTTTAAGGGACCTTTGGGAGGTCTATATGACAGAAAATACCCAAAAGTGATAAGATTCTAAAACCTGCACCCTACAAGGTGCTCAAAACCACATTCAAAAAGTTTATTAAACCTTTAGGTGCTACACAGGAATTAAAGCAATGTGGAAGGAAAAAAATAAACATTTAAATTTTTCCCACAAAAATATTCCTTATGCCCCAAATTTTACATTTTTACAAGGGTAACAGGAAAAAATGAACCATAGAATTTGTTCTGCAATTTCTCCTGAGGATGACAATACCCAATGTGTAGTGGAAAACTACTGTTTGGCCGGGGTCACACTTCCGAGTCTTGCACCTCAATAGCCGGCACTGCCGCCGGCACTCGGGACCGGAGTGTGCGGCTGCATGTATTTCTATGCAGCTGAACGCTCCGGTCCGAGTGTTGTGACCCGCACCACAATTGTGGGTTACCAGGGCAATGGGGTACTCGGAGCCGAGCCTGTAGATTTCTATAGGGAATGTCACTGGTAGCGTGGCTCGGTCCGTGGCCCTGGCGGTCAGGCGTATGATGGGGGGAATTATTTACAGGGGATTAGTAGATAACAGTTCGTGACGCCACCTGTAGTTTTCTAGTCACTAAGACCAGCGCTGCTGTAGATCTCTGAGGGGATGTTGTGGCAGCTAGATGACGGGTCCCCACAGGTGGGACTGGTCCCTCAAAGTCTATGGTTATAATGATGTAGGGTGCAGATAAATAAATCAGTCTCACACCATCCAGCGTCTTTCCATACCTTTTACTTGTCAGATGTTTAGGCAGGTCCCGGGGAGCTGGTCGGGGTGGAGACTGCACGTCCAGGTAACAGCAGAGCAGGTCAGAGGCCTCCTTTACTTCCAATATGATGAGTCCAACTAGCATAGAGCTAAGTTCACTCCGAATTCTCCAGCTTACTCCTTAGCTGTACTGCCCGGTCAGTTTTGTGGTGGAGCCTTCTATGTGGTGGGAACAGAGTCCTTCTATGCCAGGCCTAGCTAAAAGTCCTTGTTCCTCCTGACCCCGATTACGTACCGACACTTCAAGGGCTGCTTTCTGCGACCTAAGGTCCAGTAAGACTCTGGTTGTCCGTTACTATGAGTGAATCAATAGCAACTCCTCGGTCCCCAGTGACCGGATAATTAGTGTAGGCAATTCACTACCTAAGGCACTGCTCCGTCCTCTCCACTGTGCCCTTCGCCCTGCTTTCCACTCTCAACACAGGCACTGCACACTTTCTAAGGTAGTACAAGTCAATCCTTTCTTCAAAGCTGTCTCTGTCTTCAGGTTAAGGAACAGCTCTGACTAGGCTAAGGTGAACTGGCTCACCCTTACTAGCCTCCACTTTATGAACTGCTGACAGGAACCAACTGAGTGACTGTCTTTCACTTCACTTCCTGGAAGACTTCCCACTACTCCACGAATCCAGACTAGACTGACTTGTCTCTGCTGCATGTCACAAGCTTATATACCCTGAGGGTGTGTCTAAAGTGTGAATGGATGATGTGAGCTTTAACTGTTACCTTTCTGTGCAGACTCCAGGATAATGTGTGCCTTACATACCAGGGCTACACATCCCCCCTTGGTAAAATACAGCACTCCCGGGCTGTGAAATACAAAAAGAAAAAGACATTTTGTTTTGCATTTAAACAATTAACAGGAAACTCATCCCATCCGGGAGGTACGAAATCTTAAACGTTACAATATGTACAGTAAGAAAATACAAAAGTATCAGAACATCAAGACACTCAATAAATATTCATAGTATTCTTGTGAAGGACCCGCACCAAACCTTCAACGTGGGTCCTGGGTGGGCTGCAGGACATCTGACTGCAGACCTCGCTCAGTGCCACACCACACGGGTTTTACGTTCAGAGGTAAGTCAAGGCTTCGTGTGAAACCGAGACAAGGCACCGTAGTGCAACTATTTACAGGATACAGTTTTTGGGCTGGCTCAGCCCTCAGCCACGCAGTCCATTATAAGACATTCTCAAGTAATTCACATTATATCACAATACTTTAAATTCCTTCAAATGCAATAAACTTCTTTATACAACTTTATACAATTGGTCATAAATAATAAACCTTTTCTGAGTCATAATAAACTACTGTTGATAACGAATAGGTAGCTTCCCTTTCGTTGTTCGTTCCGATCTACGTGGAGTAGCATCAGGTATATTGGTCTCTGATCTATCTGTTCTGCGTAACGACAAACTATAATACTGTCTCAATCTTTCTATGGATCTGGCAAGCGTACTGAGGGCTGGGCGGTGTGAGTCAGCTTCACCAGGGGATCCCATAGCATGGGGCACTGCTTCTGATGATTCTACTTCTTGAGATTCTGCAGGCTGGGGTTCTGCTGGAATAGGTACCTCTAGAACTGGTTCTGTTGGCACAATGGGCATGACTGGAGGTGGAGCTTCCTCTTGTGGCTGATAAAACTGCAACACAGGAATGATTACCGCATCTCCCAGTCTGGGCCAATCCGCAGGTAAGTCTCCCAGATCCGTGTGTATGACCTCCTCTTCACTTTCTTCTCGATTGACGACAGGGTTCTTTCACGAAGCTTTAATGGCTCTGGACACAATTTTAAATGATCTCTTGACACAGTGGCGGTCGTTCTTCCTCCATCCTTACTGATGATACAGACTTTTCTGTTATCATATTTGGAATCTTGTACGACATAGGGCTCTTGTTCCCACTGGTTGTCCAACTTGTGTAGCTTCCTTTTCCTCTTTAACACAATTTCTCCAGGCGTGAAAGGCTTAGCGGGAGCATTCTTGTTGTAAATATTCTCCTGCTTTTCCCGAGCTTTATTAAGACTTTCTTCTACGCAGGCTTGCACTCTTCTGTATTGCTCTTGCCGATTTGTATCCCAATTTCCAACGGTGTCATCTGCCTCTGGTTCCACCACACCAAGTTCCAAGTCCATTGGCAGTCTTCCAGGCCTTGCTCTCATAAGGTAAGCTGGTGTGCAGTTGGTAGAACTCACTGGTATGTGGTTGTACAAGTCAACCAGGTCAGGTAACAATTCTGGCCACCGATTTCTTTCTTCCAGCGGTATGGATTTTAGCAAGTCAACGACAATGTGGTTCATTTTCTCGCAAAGGCCGTTGGTTTGGGGGTGGTATGGCGTCGTTCTAATTTTCTTACACCCATACAAGTGACAAAATTCCTTAAACAGATCCGCTTCAAAAGCAGGGCCTTGATCAGTCAGTACCTGCTCTGGATACCCATGTGGTCTGCAGAAGCTTGCTTGGAAGGTCCTTGCTGCCGTCACTGCTGTCTGATCCTTGACGGGAATGACCACCAAAAATCTCGAATAATGATCCACCATGGTCAGGGCATATGAGTATCCAGACCTGCTGGGCGACAATTTGACGTGGTCCAAGGCCACGATCTCCAAGGGACGAGTCATCCGGATAGGCTGCAGGGGTGCCTTCTGACTACCGTAGTCCTTTCGTCTGAGACCACAGGGTCCACAGTTCCGACACCACCTCTCGATGGAGCTGCGCATTCCTACCCAGTAGAACCGGCACCTCAACAGGGTCTCCAGCTTTCTCCAGCCAAAGTGTCCTGCTTGATCGTGGTACGCTTCCAACACCATTTGAACGTCTGCCTTGGGGACCACTATCTGCCATACCATCTCATGGGTCCTGGGGTTGACGTATCTCCTGCACAACTTCTCACGGTATAGGAACAACCGGCTTCTCTCATTCCACAGGAGCTTTGCTGACATAGGTGCATCCTTTTCCAAGGAGGAACCTTCCTGTCTTAACAACTCCTTGATACGGCTGACCACTGGATCGCTGTCCTGGGTCTCTTTCCAGCTGTGATGGGGTAAGGGATTTAATGTTGCACCATACTGCTTTCTGTGGACATGCTGCTCATGGATTATCCCATTTCAATGGAACGCAGGTAGCTCAATTTCTTCCAGGTCGTCCGATTCTTCTTCCGTGTCAGATTCATGTGGCATTCGGGACAATGCGTCGGCGTTAGCATTCTTACGGCCTGCCCGGTACTTGATGGTAAACTGGTAATTTGACAACCGAGCCATCCAACGCTGCTCCATGGCTCCCAGCTTGGCTGTTTCCAGGTGCGTTAACGGGTTGTTGTCTGTGTACGCCGTGAACTTGTTGGAGGCAAGGTAGTGCTTAAATCTTTCAGTAATGGCCCAGACCAGCGCCAGAAACTCCAGCTTGAAGCTGCTGTAATTTTCCGGATTCCCCTCAGTTGGCCTGAGTTTTCTGCTGGCGTAAGCGATGACTTTTTCTTGGCCATTCTGCTTCTGACTGAGAACTGCTCCTAAACCTTCATTACTGGCATCGGTGTACAGCAGGAACGGTTGGCTGTAATCAGGATAGGTCAAGATTTCATCACCTGTAAGGATCTCTTTCATCTTTTGGAATGCTTCAGCCTGTTCCTTACCCCAATTGAAGGGAGGGTTTCTGCTCTTTAGGGATTGTCCTACTAGGAGGTCCTGTAGAGGCGCTGCCTTCTTCGTGTAATCTTTCACGAACCTCCTGTAGTAACCCGTTAGTCCCAGGAACTGTCGCACTTCCTTGAGGTTCTTCGGCTCCGGCGATTTCTGGATGGCGGTGACTTTCTCTGGGTCCGGCGCTACTCCCTCTGAACTGACGATGTGCCCCAAGTATTGTACCTTCTGTTTAAGTAGATGGCATTTTGAGGGTTTCAACTTCATCCCGTACCTGGACAGGGACTCGAATACTTCTGCCAGGTGCTTCAGATGGTCCTCATATGTCTTGGAATACACGATGACGTCGTCTAGGTATAGCAGCACGGTTTCAAAATTGAGATGTCCCAGGCAGTTCTCCATCACTCTCTGAAATGTTCCCGGGGCACTACTGAGCCCAAACGGCATTCTGTCGAACTCACAGAGCCCCATTGGGGTGGTGAAAGCCGTTTTCTCACGATCCTCCTCAGCCACAGCCACTTGCCAGTACCCACTAGTCAGATCAAGGGTAGAAAAGTAGTTAGCCGTTTTCAGAGCAGCTAAGGACTCCTCAATTCGTGGTAATGGGTAAGCATCTTTATGTGTTATGCGATTCACTTGCCTGTAATCCACACACATTCTCATACTACCATCTTTCTTTTTAACCAGAACTAAAGGGGCTGCCCAGGGGCTACAACTATCCCTTATCACCCCGGCTTCCTTCATATCATGTAACATTTCCTTAGCTTTCTGATAATGGGCTGGAGGTATAGGCCTGTACCGCTCTTTGATGGAGGGTGACCACCTGTAGGGATATGATGCTGTACTCCCTTAATGGCCCCAAAGTCGAGGGGGTGTTTACTAAACACTTGTGCGTACTCTTGTACCACCCGTAATACCCCTTGTTTCTGGTGGGCGGGAGTGGTGTCTGTCCCGACATGGAGTTGCTGACACCAATCCGCCACCTGAGTTGCCGGGTCATTATCCTCCGCTAG
This sequence comes from Oophaga sylvatica, assembly GCA_033576555.1. Classification (NCBI taxonomy): domain Eukaryota; kingdom Metazoa; phylum Chordata; class Amphibia; order Anura; family Dendrobatidae; genus Oophaga; species Oophaga sylvatica. Next base: position 507,124,108 of record JARQOD010000003.1, on the reverse strand, counting down.
TTGGCGGGAGTCTAAGGACTCAGTCGGGAGAATAGAATTATTGTCGACGGCATGTAATTTAGCAACTGTTGCATAACGGGGTAAATTTACTTCATCATCTCCCCAGTTGAGAAGCCGTACCGGTACTCTCCCATTTATCACTTCCACTACCCCCCTCGCTGTCATGAGTGTGGGTCTATGTTCTGAGCAATGGGGTTCTACTACTGCTTGGTAGTTTTGTCCTCTCAGACCTATGGCTGCCCTACACCATATTATCATTTCACTCATTGGGGGTATCACAATAGGATTCGAGTCGGTGACCCGTACATTACCAATTTCGCCGTCTGTAAGCTTCGCTTGCTGCTGACACATCAGGGCCCGGATCTCTCTCTGGATCACTCCCTTCTTCCTTGGTCGGGCGATCTCAGCGAGCTGTTGGAGTAGAAACACAACTTCTCCCAGACAGTTACTGATAATGTTAGTACCCAAAATTATATTTAAACCGTTCTCTTCATTTATAGTCTTTACTACTAGAAGCCCCTGGTCTCTCAACTCCTCTCTGCCCACTTTCACATCCACACTTTTGGTCCTGAGTACTTCCACAGGGAGACCATTAGAAGCATACACGGTAAAGTCAGGGCTCGGGGGTTGAAGACTATCCATAGACCAGAACTTCGTATATAGGGCATCAGGTATTATGGTCACCTGAGACCCAGTATCTAGCAACGCCGGAACTGCAATCCCATCCAGAATGATGGACAGGTAGGGTCGTCCACCCACGAACCTGCGGTTCCAATCTAAGGGGCCTGACGAGTCTCCACCTGGGTGTTGGCCCTCGGACCCAGGTTCTGCCCGTTTAAAGGACACTGTGTCGACATATGACCTTTCCGGTTGCAGCGGTAACAGATGATCTCCCGGCGAGGAGGGTGCTGGTCAGGGTTGCTCCTGGGGGTGGCGTTGTCCTCTTCCGGTGGGGCGACATCCTCCTTCTCCTCCGGTTCATCCATGGGACATCCTCCGGGCAGTCGGCTAATAAGATCTTTTCTTCTTCCTCTTTCCGCAGCTGCAGGGCGCTCATCACAGCAGCCAGATTTTTAGTCAACTGGCGCACTTCTGAGCGCAGACAGTCCAATTCACTAGGAGGCGTCACCTGCGTTGTGGCTTCTGCCGCTAGCGGGGAAAAGGTGGGTACTGCCGGTTCCAGAGTGATTTCACCCTGGTGACGTTGGGTTGCCACTTCAGGTTTGCCCAGGGGTCGCAGTCCTTTTATTGCCATGTCCTTTAGGGCATCAAAGGTGGCATCTGGATGATCTAAAGACCACCAATTTACAGTTCTGGGTTCCGCTTGGGACCTCAGTCCTTGCACAAATTGTTCTTTCAGCATCTTATTTTCATCAATGACACTTATGGTATTAACCTGCTTGAGGGCTCTCAGGGCCCCTTGTAGTCGGCAGGCATAGTCCCTTATGCTGTCACTTGGTTGCTGTGAACAGTTGTAGAATGCCATCCGGAGATCTGTTTCGGTGCGATCTTCAAAAATGGCCTGTAACTTTAAGAGGATCGCAGGCACTAACTCCTGGTCCGTGGTAGCCCAAGTCTCCACTTCTCTCTCAGCAGCGCCAGTTAGCTGCCCTATTAATACTGCAGCTTTTTGCCTCTCAGACATAGAGTACATTTCCAGGACACTGCATATCTTCCGTTTGAATCCTGCTAAAGTGCCTGGCTCGCCGCTGTACTGGGGGAGCCATTTCGCCCCAGGCATATATGGGAGCGTTAGTGGCATGAGCGGGACTACCGGGCCGGGTGCTGGGCCTGCGCCCCCATCCGGCGCTACAATGCCACGCGGCGCGGGGTCGGGGCCTCCGGCTGGGGCCGCACTGTCGGCCGGTTGTTGCGACATATTAGTGCCCCCTTTGTTAATCGGGGCCTACCGTTTCCAGAAGCTGCCGCTCCACAAGCACAGCGATGGGGACAGGACCTTCGTCGCAAGCGCTCTGATGTCAGAGCGTTCACTTCCTGTCGCAGGACCTGCCGCTGAGTCAGAGCCGGGGGCGTGTCCGAGACTCTGCGCGCTTTTCAGGTACGCCCACCTTCTTCTCCAGCGCCTCAGGGCGCGAATATGGCGGCAAATATGGCGGTATTTGGCGCCAAAAGCACAGACAGTCTTTTTCACCAAAACACTCCACAGGCACACAGGGCTCGCAATGCTGCAAGTTTCGGATCCTGTTCGTGACGCCAAGTTTTTGTTGTGACCCGCACCACAATTGTGGGTTACCAGGGCAATGGGGTACTCGGAGCCGAGCCTGTAGATTTCTATAGGGAATGTCACTGGTAGCGTGGCTCGGTCCGTGGCCCTGGCGGTCAGGCGTATGATGGGGGGAATTATTTACAGGGGATTAGTAGATAACAGTTCGTGACGCCACCTGTAGTTTTCTAGTCACTAAGACCAGCGCTGCTGTAGATCTCTGAGGGGATGTTGTGGCAGCTAGATGACGGGTCCCCCACAGGTGGGACTGGTCCCTCAAAGTCTATGGTTATAATGATGTAGGGTGCAGATAAATAAATCAGTCTCACACCATCCAGCGTCTTTCCATACCTTTTACTTGTCAGATGTTTAGGCAGGTCCCGGGGAGCTGGTCGGGGTGGAGACTGCACGTCCAGGTAACAGCAGAGCAGGTCAGAGGCCTCCTTTACTTCCAATATGATGAGTCCAACTAGCATAGAGCTAAGTTCACTCCGAATTCTCCAGCTTACTCCTTAGCTGTACTGCCCGGTCAGTTTTGTGGTGGAGCCTTCTATGTGGTGGGAACAGAGTCCTTCTATGCCAGGCCTAGCTAAAAGTCCTTGTTCCTCCTGACCCCGATTACGTACCGACACTTCAAGGGCTGCTTTCTGCGACCTAAGGTCCAGTAAGACTCTGGTTGTCCCGTTACTATGAGTGAATCAATAGCGACTCCTCGGTCCCCAGTGACCGGATAATTAGTGTAGGCAATTCACTACCTAAGGCACTGCTCCGTCCTCTCCACTGTGCCCTTCGCCCTGCTTTCCACTCTCAACACAGGCACTGCACACTTTCTAAGGTAGTACAAGTCAATCCTTTCTTCAAAGCTGTCTCTGTCTTCAGGTTAAGGAACAGCTCTGACTAGGCTAAGGTGAACTGGCTCACCCTTACTAGCCTCCACTTTATGAACTGCTGACAGGAACCAACTGAGTGACTGTCTTTCACTTCACTTCCTGGAAGACTTCCCACTACTCCACGAATCCAGACTAGACTGACTTGTCTCTGCTGCATGTCACAAGCTTATATACCCTGAGGGTGTGTCTAAAGTGTGAATGGATGATGTGAGCTTTAACTGTTACCTTTCTGTGCAGACTCCAGGATAATGTGTGCCTTACATACCAGGGCTACACACGAGTGCCGGCGGCAGTGCCGGGTATTAATGCGGGAGACTCGTGCGAGTTTCTCGCAAGTGTGACCCCGGCCTAAGTGTGTGTATGACAGGGCTCGGAAGGTAAGAAGAGTCATTTAACTTTTGAGGTGCAAAATTGGCTGGAAAAGAGAGTGGATACCATGCCGCATTTGCACAGCTTCTCATGTGCCTAAAGAGTGTAAAACCCCCACATGTGACCCCATTTTGGAAATTAGACCCCTCAAGGAACTTATTTAGAGGTGTGCTGAGCAGCTTCATCCCACAGGTGCTTCACAGAATTTTAAAACATTGAGCTGTAAAAATGAAAAATTACATTTTTCCCTCAAAAATGTTCCTTTTGCTCCAAATTTTACAGGAGAAAAATACATAATATAATTTGTTATGCAATTTATCCTGAGTACACTGATACCGCATATGTGGTAGAAAACTGCTGTTTGGGTGCATGACAGGGCTTGGAAGGAAAAGAGTGACAAATTAATTCTGTAGTGCAATTTTGGCTGGAGCAGTTTGCTGATGCCGTATCACATTTGAAGAGCCCCTTACATGACTAAACAGTTGAAACCCCCACAAGTGACCCCAATTTGGAAACTACATTTCTTGAGGAATTCATCTAGCAGTTTAGAGAGCATTTTTAACCCACAATTCACAGAATTGTATAACATTAGGCTGAGTCAATGTAAAATTGAAAGGGTCTGAAAACTTATGACCATGTGATATTTCAGTTTTTCTTTTTTAATAAATTTGCAAAAATGTCTACATTTTTGGTATTTATCAGTCAAGATGGGGTGCAGAGTGTACATTAATGAGAAAAAAATGAACTTTTTTAGATTTACCAAATGGCTGCAATGAAACAAAGAGTGAAAAATTTAAAGGGGTCTGAATACTTCCCGAACCCACTGTAAATCAAACAATAAACCGGATGCTGCTATGAGCAGATTAGCAATGTAGAAGATAGTTCTTCACTATGCAATACTGAAGTACTCTTCGTGAAGTTGGTATGCCCATTTACGGGATTTACCACGTAAGTTCTCTCGATTTCTCTCAAAATTTTGCCGGGTTTTCCTGCTAGGCCACAAGTGTGTCTCTGACGTAGTCTATTAACACGGACCTTTCCCAACCTGTTGTCCTAACCCTTGCAAACCCTAATACTGTATGTCCATGCTGGAAATGACTGCCTTGTTCACTCGTGCCACCTCATTGTATTCGTAGTCGTGCCTCCTGTGACGTCACCTCCTTGTGGATCCTTGCGGCCTGAGCGTCGGTGGGTTTCTGCCAGGCCTAGAGCGGAGAAGACTGGGACCTGTCCCTCTTATGTTGAAGTCCAGCCTCCGGGTCGCCTTAGACGTGGTCTGATCCTCAACAAGTGGTGTCCCGCACTCAGGTGGTGTAGGTTTTCCCCTGAGGCATATCATGCCGGCCTCTACGCCATGCCAGGTCTGCACCTTCTTCTCTGATGCTCTTGGCACCAAAACCCCCGTGGTTTGGGGAGCAAGGTTTTTATATCCAAGGGCTCCATCCCGTGAGTCACCTGACCAGGATCCATACATGAAGATGTCCCCTCTGAAACCCTTCCGGTACAAGGTGGTTCACCCTGCCTGTACCCGCCCAGAAGATGGCAGTCCTTCCTCGCTATAATCACATCCGCAAGCATTCCTCAAGGGTATCACAACTACCTCTTACATATAGATATGTCAAATGTTGTGCAGGGGTTAGTCACCTATAATCTGTACAAATCAGAATTCTTTATGGGTAGAAAAATAAAAATAAAGAACAAAAATATTGTGGTTGCATTAACCGCATTTCCTTACACTTAGACTATGTTCACTCATTCAGTATTTAGTATGCATTTTACATCTGTATTTGTAAGCCAAAATTAGGAGTGGAACAATCAGAGGAAAAGTAGAATTGAAACATGTGCACCTGTCGGGTGATCCGGGACCAGGAGCTCCTTCCCTGTCCCTAGCTATAGGGGGCGCCCTGACTTGCCCTATTTCCCAGGATACTTTTGAAAGTGAAGATGCTATGCCCACCACCCTTGCCTTATCTCCTGAATCAACCCTCCATCTGCTCAATTCCATTACCCATGGAAGAGGGGATCTGCCGTGCACCGCAGTACACCAACCTGACAAATATTCACTCACATATAACAGAGGAATGCACCAAGGAGTGGAGTATGGGGAAAAACCAAAATAAGAGGAGGGAATGGAATTATCACACCCAACAGTCACAGATAACTCCTCCAAACTCCTCATATAAGCACCAAGAAATACCTGGCCTCCAAGCCATGCAGCATAAGCTAGCTCTGACATGTGTTTGAATCAAGACCCATATTATATAGGGGATAGGAGTGGCTAACCAAAATCAGCTGAGAGCTCAGACTCCCAGAGGTTCTAAAATGTCCAATTAACTCCTATTCTGTCAAAAAAATAAACACCATTTAAAAAGAAGGTGAAGAGCTTCTTTTCAACACAGGAGTAGGAACAATCAGATGCTGCAGTCTTCTGACTCCTCCTTGTTGCGGTAACCCCGTGACAGTACCTGCCCCTCTACGAGGGATCTACAGCACACCAGGACCGGGTTTATCGGGTGTGCCATGTGAAAAGACCGGATTAGTCTGGCCACATGGATGTCAAATCCTGGTACCTACATCCTCTCTTCAGGGCCGTATCCCCTCTAATGTACAAGATACTGAAATGACCAACAAACTAAACGAGAATCCATAATTTTCGCAATCTGAAACTCTAAGTTTACATTGACAATAACAGGAAATGGTCATAGTGGTGATGGTACTGAACATGTAACTTATTTTTTTGAGGAGAGATCGATGAAATACATTATGATCCTAAAGGTGGGCGGCAAGGCAAGGCAGAATGCTACAGGACTGACAAAGGCCTATGATTTTATAAGGACTGATAAACTTTGGTCCCAGTTTCCAACACGGAAACCAATCCTCCTGATTCTCTGACACAAAACACCTAAGATAAGTCTCCAAATTCTGGTTAATCTGTTCAGTCTGCCCATTAGACTGTGGATGGAATGCAGAAGAAAATGATAGATGGATCCCCAGACGGTTGCAAAATGTCCTCCAAAACTTGGAAACAAACTGTACCTCCTGGTCAGAAACAATATCCATCGGGTCCCATGTAATTTTACAATTTCCCTGATGAAAATTTGCGCCAAGGACTTGGTGTTCGGTAAAGCTGGTAATGCAATAAAAGGAGACATCTTACTGAATCTATCCATGACCATCAAAATTACTGCATTCCCCGCCGACACGGGAAGATCCGTGATAAAATCGATTGACAAGTAAGTCCAAGGTCTACTGGAAATCTCCAGTGGTTGAAGAGCCCCCGACGGATGAGTATGAGAGTTCTTGGAATGCACACAGACACAGCAGACGGCTCCCAGATATCATGATGAACCCCTGGCCACCAAAAATATAGAGTAAGAAGATTAATTGGGGCATAATTACCAGGATGTCCAGACAAGACTGAAATGTGATGTTCACTTAAGACTCTTAGATGAAGATTAACAGGAAAAAACAGTTTACCTAATGGACAGGCAGCAGGGCATCCCCCTGAGCATCATCAACCTCTCTTTCAAGATTGCAGCATATAGACACTATAACCACCACTTTTTGTAGAATAGGTACTGGTTCACAATTATACCCTCCACCAGAAAAACAGCGATATAAGGCATCTGCCTTAATGTTTTTGTTCCCAGGCCTATATGTGACAAAAAAGTTAAACCTGGTGAAGAACAATGCCCATCTTGCCTGTCGAGTCGTTAGACATTTCGCCGATTTCAAATACACAAGATTCTTATGATCCGTGATCACCATAACTGGATGAACAGCTCTCTCCAGAAAATGACACCACTTTTCAAAGGCCCACTTGATTGCCAAGAGTTCCCTTTTATCAATGTCATAATTTTTCTCTGCAGATGACAGTCTTTTCAAGAAATATGCACATGGACAACATTTACCAGGAGACACACTCTGCGATATCACAGCCCCCACTCCCAACTCATATGCGTCAACCTCAACAATAAAAGTCTGAGAAATGTCAGGCTGTATGAGGATGGGCGCAGATGAAAAACACCTCTTCAAAGTATCGAATGCCTGGGGTATGGTGTGCTGCATCACGTCTGTAATAGAAAAAAACATTTTTTTTAATCTGCATGAGCTCTGCAGATGGCTGAATTTCACCACCTTGAAATGACAAATTGGGATATGGCATGCTGAATCACGTTAGAAACTGAAAAAAATATATTTTTTTACTGTCCAACAGCTCTGCACACAGAACAATTTCATCGCCACTAAATGACAAGGTGAGACATGGCGTGCTGAATCCACAATAGGTTTCTGGTATAGCACCATTTTAGAAGACCTCTTCACCTCAGGAAAAAGAGGTGCAAAGTTCTCCTTGTATTGTGGGTCTAGCAGCGTGAATAACCAGTACTTTTTTTGCCAAAATGAATGTAACGCAAGGGTCACGTGAAAGGCAGCTGTACATAAAGTCTGTCATATATGCCAAGCTCTATTCAGCCAACACTTCCTTGTCTCAACCATGATGACAGCTCTCCATCTCCTGTTCCTTTCTCCTCCCTCTCTTAATCCTCATTCCCATCCTCACTCCATCCATGTAGGAGAGATGGGACGAAGGTTGTGTGGCTAGTAGCCTCTGTTGCAATAGCCACCAGTTCCTATTCCTCCTCTTCAGCATCCACCTTCTCATTGTTGCCCAATCAGTGCTGAGCAGATGAGATGAGGCTGGGCTGGCTACAATCTCTCTGTGTTATGTCTTCCTTCATCACCACCTGGTCCGCATGCAAAGCTTCATATTTAATTGTGAACAGCGACTATTTAAGTAGGCACAGAAGCGTCATCACTGCTGACCATCTTCGTGGAATCCTCAAACTCTTGGAGTACCAAACAAATGTCAGACATCCATGCCCACTTTTCAGTTGTTATGCGCGGAGGCTGACCAGAATTCCACTGGCCTCTTCTGCTCACAAAGCCTTGCTAAAATGTGCAGTGTGGAGTTCCTGCATGTGGTGACATCGCACAGCAGTCAGTGAGCTGGCACTTGCATGCGCTTCTGCAGCACTGCCAGAGCGTTGGCAGCTGTTGCCGACTTATGAAAATGGGCAGTGACATGGCGTACCTTGACCAGAAGCTCTGGCAACTCTGACTATGTTTTCAGAAACCACTGAACTACCAAGTTGGGTACATTGGTGAAGCATGATATGTGTGTGAGTTTGCCAAGATTAACAGCCGCCACCATGTTACCCCAAATATCACTCACAACTATGCCTGGTTAGAGGTTCAGCAGCAAAAACCACATATCTATCTGGTCTGTTATTTCTTTAAGGAACTTTGCCATGATGGTGGTTTTTCTTCTAGACAAATGAGCTTCAGCAGAGCCTGTTGCTGCTTTGCTGAGGCAGTGCTGCAGAGCTTACAGCTTCTGGCTGATGTGGACCACAAGCTCTGAGATACCACATCGGAGATAGAGGATGAGGAGGCGCATGAGGGGGTGCGGGAACTACAGTCATGGCCAAAAGTTTTGAGAATGACACAAATATTATATTTTCACATGATCTGCTGCCCTCTGGTTTTTATGTGTGTTTGACAGATGTTTTTATCACAGACAGAAATATAATAATTGCAAACATATGAGTAACAAAAGCTTATATTGACAGTTAGAATGAGTTAATGCAGCAAGTCGTTATTTGCAGTGTTGACCCTTCTTCTTCAGGACCTCTGCAATTCTCCCTGGCATGCTCTCAATCAACTTCTGGACCAAATCCTGACTGATAGCAGTCCATTCTTGCACAATCAATGCTTTCATTTTGTCAGAATTTTTAGGTTTTTGTTTGTCCACCCGTCTCTTGATGATTGACCACAAGTTCTCAATGGGATTAAGATCTGGGGAGTTTCCAGGCCATGGACCCAAAATCTCTATGTTTTGTTCCCTGAGCCATTTAGTTATCACCTTTGCTTTATGGCAAGGTGCTCCATCAAGCTGGAAAAGGCATTGTTGATTGCCAAAATGCTCTTGGAGGGTTGGGAGAAGTTGCTCTTGGAGGACATTCTGGTACCATTCTTTATTCATGGCTGTGTTTTTAGGCAAGACTGTGAGAGAGCCGATTCCCTTGGCTGAGAAGCAACCCCACACATGAATGGTTTCAGGATGCTTAACAGTTGGCATGAGACAAGACTGGTGGTAGCACTCACCTTGTCTTCTCCGAATGAGGCGTTTTCCTGATGTCCCAAACAATCAAAAAGGGGAATCATCAGAGAAAATAACTTTGCCCCAGTCCTCAGCAGTCCACTGCCTGTACCTTTTGCAGAATATCAGTCTGTCCATGATGTTTTTTCTGGAGAGAAGTGGCTTCTTTGCTGCCCTCCTTGAGACCAGGCCTTGCTCCAAGAGTCTCCGCCTCACAGTGCGTGCAGATGCACTCACACCTGCCTGCTGCCATTCCTGAGCAAGCTCTGCACTGCTGGTAGCCCGATCCCGCAGCTGAAGCACTTTTAAGAGACGGTCCTGGCGCTTGCTGGTCTTTCTTGGGCGCCCTGAAGCCTTTTTGGCAACAATGGAACCTCTCTCCTTGAAGTTCTTGATGATGCGATAGATTGTTGACTGAGGTGCAATCTTTCTAGCTGCGATACTCTTCCCTGTTAGGCCATTTTTGTGCATTGCAATGACTGCACGTGTTTCTTTAGAGATAACCATGGTTAACAGAAGAGAAACAATGATGCCAAGCACCAGCCTCCTTTTAAAGTGTCCAGTGGTGTCATTCTTACTTAATCATGACAGATTGATCTCCAGCCATGTCCTCATCAACACCCACACCTGTGTTAATGGAGCAATCACTGAAAAGAGGTTAGCTGGTCCTTTTAAGGCAGGGCTGCAATGATGTTGAAATGTGTTTTGGGAGATAAAGTTCATTTTCTAGCCAAATATTGACTTTGCAAGTAATTGCTGTTAAGCTGATCACTCTTTATAACATTCTGGAGTATATGCAAATTACCATTAGAAAAAGTGAAGCTGTAGACTTTGTAAAAATTAATATTTGCGTCATTCTCAAAACTTTTGGCCATGACTGTATGTCTGAGAAATGGAAGCATACAACATTTTTTAAAGCTTTTGTTCACGTTTATACCTCACAGAAATATTCACAAAGTTGCACTGTATGTCTGAGAAATGGAGCCTTACAATTTTTTTCAACGCTTTTTAGCAGTTTAAGAGATTACAAATATGTTCACAGATCAAGTAGCACTGTATGTCTGAGAAATGGAGGCCTACAAAATTTTAACAAGCTTTTTTTATCAGGTTTATATATCACAGAAATGTTCAAAGACCATGTAACACTGTATGTTTGGGAAATGGAGGCCTACACATTTTTTAAATGCTTTTGTAGCAGTTTTAGGCCGGTTTCACACGTCCGTGTCTCTATGCACATGTCAGTGTGTTTCCACGGACCGTGTGTCCATGTGCAAAACACGCTGACTTGTCCGCTTTTACCGTCATCACGGAAGGCAAATTGTCCCCCACACGTGCACACGGAGAACAGTGCACATTGTCCTCCGTGTGCACTGCCGGCCGCAGGGGAAGAAGCGGCTACTGTAAGCCGCTGTTCCCCTGCATGTGGTGCTGAAGTCAGCTGTCATTATTCTCCCTGCTCTGCCAGCAACAGCTCGAGCAGGGAGAATAAATGAAAAACCTGACGTGGCGTCGCCCTTATTTTTTGAACCAACCCGTCAAAACTATACAGGTGGTGGCTGCTATTCTCAGGCTGGTAGGAGGTTATGAATATGGGCCCCCCAGCCTAAAAACAGCAGCCCGCAGCTGCCCAGAAAAGGTGCATCTATTAGATGCGCCTATTCTGGAACTTTGTCCGTTTCTTCCCACTTGCCCTGCAGAGGTGGCAAGTGGGGTTAATAAGGGGTTAATGTCACCTTTCTATTGTAAGGTGACATTAAGCCAGGCTTAGTAATGAAGAGGTGTCAGTAAGCCACCTCTTCATTACTAATCCTATAGTAAGTAAAGGGTTAAATAAACACACACAAAATAAGAAGAAAATCTTTTAATGAAATAATACATCACATAGGTTTTCCATCTTTATTACACTGCTATTCCGCGAAGCCCTCGATCTCCTAGAAAGAAGTAAAAAATATAAACCAACTATATACTCATACCAGTCCATTGTACAGTCAGTCCCACGGCGCAATCCATCTCAGGGTTAATCAGTTTACAGCTAGAGCGCTGCTAATGCGACTGCCCTGAAGTGACTGGGGGTGACGTCACTGAGTCTGTGCTCACTGACAGCTGAACTCTTGTGACCTCAGCACCATGTCTTATTGACACCTCTTCATTACTAAGCCTGGCTTAATGTCACCTTACAATAGAAAGCCCTTATTAACCCCACTTGCCACCGCTACAGGGCAAGTGGGAAGAATCTGATAAAGCTCCAGAATAGACGCATCTAAAAGATGCACCTTTTCTGGGCAGCTGCGGGCTGCTGTTTTTAGGCAAGGAGGCCCATATTCAAGGCCCTTTACCAGCTTAAGAATAGCAGCCCGCACCTGTATACTTTTGCCGGGTTGGTTCAAAAAATAAGGGGGACCACACGTCGGCTTGTTTTTCATTCATTCTCCCTGCTCGCGCTGTTGCTTGCAGAGCAGGGAGATTAATGACAGCTGGCTTCAGCACCACAAGCAGGGGAACAACACTTACTGTAGCGCTTCTTCCCCGGCGGCCGTCCGTGTGGTCCAGTTTCGGCACATGGGCGGCACATGTGTGCCACACGGATGTGTCACATGGACACACGGACACGGGTATCTCCGGTACCGGAAATATCAGGACGTGTGAAACCGGCCTTAGAGATCACAGAAATTTATTGCACGCTACAGAATTGTGCATAGCTGAAAAATGTAGCCTAGGAAAAATTTTTAACAATTTATGGATGTGTTATATGGCATAAAAAAGCACATAATAATTGATGGATCAAAATATAAGGTTTTTGAGCCTGCACAAAAAAATGCAGTTATGTATTTGACAACGGACTGCACAGGTCTAATCCCTGTATACAGACTTGGTTCTGTCACTCTTCCTGCTCATGCGACTCTCTCTGCCTCCCTTGGCTAAATGCTGATTGCATGAGCTGCAAATGATGTACTATTGATAGCAAATATATTATCTTTATAAACATATACATATATTTATTTATTTATTTTCTCCCTAGGCTAAGTTTAACTGTATACACATAAGTGATAGTTAAGTGATGCACTATCATTGTCACCTTACCAACAAGTATTTTCATAAATTTACCTTTGCACGTCAGCACTTTATATTATTTTATGGATATTGTTCCATGATTTTTTGACTGCTACATGGTTACATCACTACTGATGCATGGTTACAGCACTACTGCGTACCTTTTGAATATACATTCAGTGATTTTTTTTTCTAATAAGGTTTATTGTTGGAAGCACAAATAGAAATTGATGAAGCGGTGCTTTTTGATGTCATGCATTTTTTGCCCATTAGGTGGAGCTGGTTTCTTATATAATAAAAATTCCATTTATTTGGTGCATATGCTGACTAGCATATATTATTGATTTTCAAATATTAGTTTGATACTGTCATTTCATGGGATACTAGGGATTCTGATATTTTATCATGACTGTGAATTTATGCCTAATAGATTATACATGTGACTAATTGCCACTTTATTCTCTGTACGAACTTTATCACTCTTCAATTTTAATTTGTATTTGTTTGATTGTTATATTTAATAAAGATTCATATTTTAATACATTTAGTTATTGGTAGTTCAATCTCTGTTGGTGTTTCTAGTTATTTTTGAACTCCCATCTATGAGCAATTCCCCACTCTTTTCAGTTAATCTCTACAATGAACAGCTGATTGATATTAGACTGTATAAGAATCGACACAGAACCAAAACATCTCTTGAAAGCAGCAAACGCTTCACAATTAGTGTTGAGCGATACGATACCGCAAGTATCGGGTATCGGCCGATATTAGCTCTATCGGACTTTCGATACTTAGTTCCGATATTTTCGTCTTATCGGATACCGGAATCGGATTTGTCACTGTCACTGTCAGTGTCCGTCGGTCGGGTCTGTCAGGAGTCAGCGGCACTTACCTGGCAGAAGATCTCCGGCGGTCACGGGCTGGACTGCTTGATGGCCGCCATCATCTTTCCCCGGCGGTCACATGCAGTTTCTCGCGATAACTGCAGTGACTGCTGGGTAATCCCGGCCGTAAAGCAGTCAGTCCGATGACGTCACCGCCGGGGAAGCAGGTAATCAGCTGTGCTGCGTCGAGATGACAGGCTCTGCCTGTCATTTGATGTAGCAGAGCTGGATCGTCGTGGGACCGTCGTTACTATGGACTGCGTCGGACAGGTGGTATACTGTTGGTTTGTTTTTTTTCTTTTTTTACAGGAGATCGATGGCGTCGCAGGAATGAGAGTATAATAAAAGAAATGAAAACTGTGTTGTCTCTTTTATTTCATTAAAATACTTTTTTCTTGCTGTGTCTTTTTTTTTATACATTTAAAAACTTTGGGATTAATAATGGATCGGTGTCTTATTGACACCTCTCCATTATTAACCGGAATTATTCTCACCGTGCAATCAACGGTGACATTAACCCCTTATTACCCCACTTGCCACCGCTACAGGGCACTGGGAAGAGCCGGGTAAAGTGCCACAATTGGCACATCTTTTGATGCGCCAAATGTGGGGCTGCTGTAGCCTGGTATTATCAGGCTGTTGAGGGCCAAAATCCATGGGCCTTGACAGTCTTTTAATACCAGGCCGCAGCAGTCTGCATTTTACTTGGCTGGTTAACAAAAATAGGGGGACCCTACGCCGTTTTTTTTTCGAGGGGATCCCCTATTTTTGTTAACCAGCCAAGCTAAGCAGACTGCTGTGGCCTGGTATTATCAGGCTGGCAAGCAGGGTCGGACTGAGGCACCGGGACACCGGAGAAACCTACGGTGGGCCCCAGCTCCTGCGTGGTGGGCCCTGATTTGAAAGGATATGTCGCGGGGCAGAGGGGGCGGTGGCCCCGGGGCCCGCGCTCTGAGGGGGCCCACCCGGAGCTACGATACAGTTACATTCTGCGGCAGAGCAGGGAGAATCGCTCTCCCTGCTCTGCCGCCCGGAAGCTATGGGGCCTGAACAGGCGTTGGGGGGGCCCGGTGCCAGCAGTGGGCCCCCCACCCGTCATCGGAGGGTCAGCTGTATCGGCATCCAGTTGATAAAGCTGAACGCATGGAGAGAGAAGGAGCGAGCGCTCCTTCTCTCCCATAATCCCCTCTCAGCGTATTACAGCGGGCGCAATAACATCACCTGCCGGCGCCCGCTGTCAGACGCTGAGAGGGAGAACAGTGAGCAGCACAGGAGCCCGGAGGTGAGTGTTTTTTTTTTTTTTTTAATGGGGGTGCAGTCGAGTCCTGGCTGGAGAAGTCGTCATGTCGGTGTGGGCCAGATGGAAAAGACATGAAAAGTGAACAATTCTATTAGAAAGAACATCAGCGGTAAGTCATTATCTGTACCTGTGCTGTAATCTATATGTTCTGTAGGACTGATATTATTTAACACAGACCATATGGCGGTAATATCAATATTGGTCTTTTTATATATAGATTATTTTGGCCAACAGCGCGGTCATTTGCTGAGGTTCTCTGATGATGGGCCCACTCAGAAGTTTTGCCCCCACTAAACCAAAACCCTAGCTATGCCTATGGCTCTCTCTCTAGTCTTTCTTTCTCGCTCTCTGTTATTTCCTTCTCGCTCTCTGTTCTTTTTTCTCTCTGTTCTTTCTTTCTCTCTTTCTTTCTTTCCTCTCTTTCTTTCTCTGTTTGTTCTTTCTCTCTCGCTGCTCTTTCTTTCTTTTCCTCAGTACCAGCCACTGTGCCCTCATTACCAGTCAGTGTGATCAGCAGTGCTAAATGGTTACGCTTGGGGCGAGGATATGGGTGTGATTAGCTGTGAAATGGGTGTTGTCGGGGCGTGGCCTAAAATTTTCAGCGGCGCGCAACACGCGCCGCAGCCTTTAATCCTCTTTCCTGTCTTCCAAATTTGGGAGGTATGCTGTATGACCTCCCTACAACTTCTGGCCATGCTCCTGATGAGCGCGACGGATGGTCTCGTGAGGGATCTCCTCCCACACCTGGACTAAAGCATCCACCAACTCCTGGACAGTCTGTGGTGCAACGTGGCATGGCCTAAAATTTTCTGCAGCATGCACAGCGTGCCACAGCCTTTGTCCCTCTTTCCCTTATTCAAAGGTTGGGAAGTATGATGTTGGGCCGCAAGAATATATTTTCTCTGGTGGGCCCAAGGTACTCCAGTCCGACGCTGCTGGCAAGGTCCATGTATGTTGGCTCCTTAACAGCCTTAAATACCATGCCTCAGCAGCAGGGGACGCATATAAATCATGGGGCCCCATAGCAAAAGTCTGAATGTTCCCCACCCCCCCAAAAAAAAACCCAGAGGCATTTGTAAATGTAAAGTGCCAGCACAGTGAGGGAAGTTGAGTCGCACAGAGACAGGGGTTTTGGGGGTACTCGGCACCGATCACGTCGACTTCTATGGGGGATGTCACGAGTAGCACAGCTCGGTCCGTGACCTGGGCGATCACTGGAATGTGGGATATTTCCAGGGGATGATAGAATGTTCGTGTAGTTTGTCGTGACGCCACCTGTAGTACCTGGTCAGGGTGTCCAGCGCTGCTGTGCAGGTCCTCTGGAAGGGATGGTGTAGTGCAGGTAGGTGAAAAGTCTTCTACAGGTAACACGCTATCCTTCCAGGGCAGATAGATGTGAGATAGAGCAATGGTGCAAAGTGATGTAGCAGAGTGGACTATGCGACGTAGTAAGAAAGCAGGAAACACTTCAAGTTAAACGTTGCATAATAAAATTTTTAATAATAACATTACAAAAGTGCAAATGGCTTATATTATGTACATGTTTTGTTACTGTTCATACCCTTGATATGTGTTATACATGTGTGTTAATAAATACATATTCAACAAAAGTGCAAATAGCATTAGTGCCGAAGTTCGTGGAGACTTCTTAGGACTACCCCCACCGGGGTAACTTCACAGTGTCCTTTACTTGTGCTTGTGGAGGACCCGCTCCAAACCTCCAACTGTGGTCTTGGGTGGGCTGCAAGACTTTCCTTGAGCAGACCTCACTTTCGGCCACACCAAACGGGTTTTTAGTTTCTGAGGTAGTTGAAAATAGTGCACAGTAAAGTTTTTTGTAAAACCAAGATGGAGCACCGAAGTGCCAACTATTTACAGAAAAGTTTGTGAGCCAGTACAGTTCATGGCTTCAAAGTTCAACATTTTCATTACAGTGAAACACCATTACCCAACCTGGGTATATTAAGGCAACAATAAACTTGTTCTTCTGAACATTCACCCATCCGGGTACATCAAACCATTACACAACCTGGGTATATTAAGGCAACAATAAACTTCTTTTTATGAACATTCACCCGTCCGGGTACATCAATAATTTAACTATTTACATACAGAGACCCTGTCCGGGTTATTTAGACTTCTTTGGCTGGCCTCTTCCAGGTACCACCTGGTACTCTTCTGGAGCTTGCCAAACATCCGTGACAGGAGGGTCCACCCAGACCTGATGACGTCGTGTGGCCTGTACAGTGACGTCGTGACCCGCTATCTGGGTCTGTGTGGCCACCTCTTTCATCTCCCTCCGGGTCTGGACCCCTATGTCCCGGACTGAACGAACCCCAGGGGCCTAACAGGCGCCGGGTACGGGCCAGCTATCATTACCTGTCCATAGCTGGGGCTGCTGAGGAGACCACTGAGGGAGGCTGGGAGATTTACGGCATGGGGTGGGCACTTGTGCAGAGGCCTGGTTGGGGGAGGCTGAAGGCTCGTAGGGTCTGTCAGTTTCCTGACACTCTGGGGAGTAGGGGTCGCACCTGGTAACATTTAGGGCGTACCATCCATTGTAACCCCAGTGTCGGGTGTAAGTCACCAAGTCTCCTGGCAACAGGTCCCTCCCCGGGTGTCCTTCTGGGAGGTGAGCCTCCACGTCCCGCCGGGTTACAAAAACTTCTAAATAAAGTCCAGGCTCCTGGATGAAGCCCCAACCACCTTTTAACTTAAAGTTCCGTACTGCACCCTTACGCCGCGGCTCCCTCACCGTACTTTTATCCTTTCTCATACGTGCCTTCTCTGCCAGGTCCTTCTCCAGGTGACGTTGCCGAAGCTTTTGGGATTCTCGCTGCTCCCTTTGTCGCTCTGCTTCCCGCTCCCGACGTCTCCACTCTTCCTCCTGACGCCGGTTGTAATTCTCCTCCACCAGCATCTCCATGTCTCCACCATCAAACGCCAGCTTACGATGTCCGGTTTGCGGCAGCTCTCCTGGCGCCCGCCAGTCCTGGCGGCGCTCACCTGTGGCGGAAGCAGCCGGCTCTGGAACAGATGACGGTCGGGGCTCCGGTACAGGCAGGTAGAGCTCTGGTGCCTGCGCGGCCTCCTCCATGAGGACGGGTGTCGCTTCCTCTGCCTCAGCGACGGGGGCAGACAGCGGGATCTGGGGTGCTGGTGCGGCATTTTCTGCAGGAACTGGTGCCTCCACTGTGATACTGGCAACCGGTTCAGATTGCAAGGGCTGGGATGCCCGCACGGCCTCCTGTACTGGAACGGGTGCCTCCACTGAGATACTGGCAACCGGTTCAGATTGCAAGGGCTGGGATGCCCGCATGGCCTCCTGTACTGGAACGGGTGCCTCCACTGAGATACTGGCAACCGGTTCAGATTGCAAGGGCTGGGATGCCCGCACGGCCTCCTCTACTGGAACGGGTGCCTCACCTTCCGGTACAGACACTTCAGGGGGTAAGAGGGATTGGCGCCGCTCCAATTGTAGTTTTAGGGCCCGCCAGCTCGCTTCCATCCTGGTGACCTCCTCCTGGTGCCGGGCCAGGTCTCTCAGGGTATCCTCCGCTTCTTCCAGCGTAGGAGGGTTTCCAGGCCGGGTGCCAAACGGTGGCTCCGTGGCGATCGGGTCGCTTCCGTGGGGGGAGAGCTCTGACTCCTCCATCCCTTCCCACTTCTGCTCAATCCATTCGCCATCTCAGCAAGTCACATGTGTCATTAGCATCAGGAGAGGCGCATCTTTTGTAGGGAGGCGGGACCTTCGCTTCGTTTACGCCCACTGAGGAGGATGAGGAGGCGGAACTCCAGAGCTGTGGGGCACGATCTTACATTGCAGTAACATTTAGAGTGTGCGGACATCGTTTTCGCGCCACGGAGTGAGTGTACGCCCACGAGAGCACACCCTTATTCTTCACCTGTGCCTCGTGGCGCAGATATGACGGAAAAATGGCAAATACAGTCTATGATGATTTTTGCAATTCTCAAGAAAAAAAACAGTTCAATTAAGGCACACAGGACTCGCTTATAGCGAGCTTCTGAATCCTGTTCGCTGGGTGCGATGCAACATCTCTGTGGCGACTGGACCCTCGGGTGCTTCTGTCTTTTCACAAATGCCGCTTTACCCGGCAATTGAATCAGAGGCTATTTTACTATGTAGAAGTGAATAAACTATAAATATATGTATATATATATGTCACAATGACATGTATATATTATATATATATTATATATGTATTCTAAGTGTGTATATTTTGTGTTTACAAGGAAAGAAAGTGTTTTTTTAGTTGCGATATTTTGTTCCCATAGACTTACATGGGACTTCCGGTATCGGAATCGGATATCGCCGATATTTAGTGATATCGGCGATACCATTCCGATCCGATATTTTTAGATATCGAGCAGTATCGCTCAACACTATTCACAATCCAGTCGGTCCCTTTCCTGGTCATATCCATAAGTGGTTTGGCCACTACTGAAAATTTCTTGATCAACTTATGGTAATTACAGAAACCTCAAAAACCTTTAAGTTCTTAGGACAATTTCAATCCACTACTGCCTGGACCTTTGCAAGATCCATGCCAAAAACTGGTGGACGATAATAAATACCCCAGAAAAGGGATCTCCTGAACCAAAAACATACATTTCTCTGATTTGGCATATACCGTATTTTTCGGATTATAAGTGTTAGAATCTATTTCATTTTGACCATCCGCCATCTTGTTGTCGTTTTCTGGCTGCTGGTCTTTTTCCCCTGGCGCTGGGTTTGTCTAAGGTCAGGTGATTGTATCACCCTTTATTACCCAGCACCTGCCTCCCAGTTCTTGCTGGACAACAGTGTTAATCTGCTAGAGTTCTGGCTAGGTGCTTTCTGTGCTTGATATTTTGCAGTTCTGGGATCTCTAGTGCTGCCTGTTTTTTTTTTTCCTTTCGTTTCTGCAGCTTCCTCTATTTTCCTAATAGGAGGTTACCTGTTTTTTGTTCCCAGTCCCTAGATCGTTCAGGGATACTCTTCACCCTACCTTTAGGTCTTCATTTGAGTTTGCACAGTACCACTTCTCCTGTCCTGTATATATACACTGCACAGTACCACTCCTCATGTCCAGTAAATATACACTGCACAGTATCACCTCTCCTATCCTGTATATATACACTGCACAGTACCACTTCTCCTGTCCTGTATATATACACTGCACAGTACCACTTCTCCGTCCTGTTATATACACTGCACGTACCACTCTCATGTCAGTAAATATACACTGCACGTACACCTCCCTACTAATATACACTGCACAGTACCACTTCTCCTGTCCTGTATATATACACTGCACAGTACCACTTCTCCTGTCCTGTATATATACACTGCACAGTACCACTCCTCATGTCCAGTAAATATACACTGCACAGTATCACCTCTCTTATCCTGTATATATACACTGCACAGTACCACTTCTCCTGTCCTGTATATATACACTGCACAGTACCACTTCTCCTGTCCTGTTGCTGAAGAGGCGACATTGGTCTTTGGGAGGGTTAATACTGGTTTATTGTTTTCAGGAATACTATGGGAAAATAAAAAATATATACTGTATATTGGAAAACCCATTTAAATGGATTATGCCACGTAATCCCCTATCCCGAGAACTTTGTAGTCGCTGGGTCTGACTCCTGGGACCCCCATGATCCCGAGAACAGGCGCTCTAAAGAAGTGGTCAATCATGCGCATGTTTTTCCTTTCTGCTACCCCATTTTGTTCAGGTGTGTATGGAACAGTCTTTTGATGCTCTATTCCATTATGTCTTAAGTAGTTTTCTATTTGGTGTCTGTAAATTCACCTCCTTTATCACTTATGATGATGACTGGCTTCCTACTGAAACTTCTTCTAATTTTTCAAAAACTTCACTTTTGTTCTTTATCAAGTACGTAAGTACGTGACTGTGTATCTTGAGTAGTCATCTATGAAGGTTACCATATATCTATTACCTTATGATGTGGTCACTTTCATGGGTCCACATACATCAGTGTGCAGGGTCGAACTGGCCCATTGAAGAAACGGAGGATTCTCCAGTGGGCCCAGGCACTGACACCTGCTGGTATACTGGTCAGCAGTTGTCTAGGGCCCCCACTGCTCCAGGGGCCCCCAGCCAGTGGCATCTCACTAATAGCGGCACACCCAGTAGCTATGGGGCCCCTGAGTCAGGGGGGCCTTCCCGATGCCAGTGGAGCAGCAGCTGGAGACAAGAGCCTGTCCCTGCTGCTATAGAGAAATGAATATTCAAGCTTCCCCGTGCCCCTATGGGCGTGGAGAGGAATGAATACCATTTCACTTTAATAGCGAGCAGTGGTAGCTGCAGGCTGAGGCTAACACTGCCCGCATTGCAATCACCGGGCAGGCTGCAGCTTGGCAGCGGAGCGGAGCTGCAGGGATTCGATGCCGTCCTGCTTCCTGCCCAGTACTTCGTGTTTGACACAGCACAGCTGGATGACATCATCATTCAACGTGGCTGTTTCAGAGATGAAGCTGCCAGGATGTGCTGCGGCTGCGGGAAAAGTGCGGAGAGGTGAGTGGGTGCTCTTTGTGTTTCCACTATTTAGGCACATCAGGAGGTCTCCAAACACAAAATTGCGTTCAAAAAGTCAAATAGTGCTCCCTCCCTTCCGAGCCCTGCCGTGCACCCAAACAGTGGTTTACTCCAACATATGGGGCATCAGCATAGTCAGGACAAATTGCACACCAATTTTGGGGTTCTAATTTCTCCTGTTACCCTTGGGAAAATAAAAAATAACGGGCTAAAAATCATTTTTGAGGAAAAAAATTATTTTTTATTTTCATGGCTCTGCGTTTATAAACTTCTGTGAAGCACTTGGGGGTTCAAAGTGCTCACCACACATCTAGATAAGCTCCTTGGGGGGTCTAGTTTCCAAAATGAGTTCACTTGTGGGGGGTTTCTACTGTTTAGGCACATCAAGGGCTCTGCAAACACAACATGAAGCCCACAGAACATTCCATCAAAGTCTGCATTACAAAATGGCGCTCCTTCCCTTCCAAGCTCTCCCATGCGCCCAAACAGTGGTTCTCCCCACATATGGGGTATAGGGGTATCAGCGTACTCAGGAAAAATTGCACAACAACTTTTGTGGTCCAATTTCTCCTGTTACCCATGGTAAAATAAAAAATAGTGGGCTAAAAATTCATTTTTGAGGAAAAAAATTATTTTTTATTTTCACGGCTCTATGTTATAAACTTCTGTGAAGCACTTGGAGGTTCAAAGTGCTCACCACACATCTAGATAAGTTTCTTAAGGGGTCTAGTTTCCAAAATGGGGGTCACTTGTTGGGGGTTTCCACTGTTTAGGCACATCAGGGGCTCTCTAAACGCGACATGGCGTCCAGCCAATTCTACGTTGAAAATGTCAAACGGCGCTCCTTCCCTTGCGAGCTCTGCTGTGCGCCCAAAAAGTGGTTTACCCCCACATATAGGGTATTGGCATATTCAGGAGAAATTGCACAACAAATTTTAAGGTTCATTTTCTCTTTTAACACTTGTGAAAATAAAAAAATGGTTCTGAAGTAAATTTTTTGCAGAAAAAGTTAAATGTTAATTTTTTCCTTCCACATTGCTTCAGTTCCTGTGAAACACGTAAAGGGTTAATAAACCTCTTGAAAGTGGTTTTGAGCACCTTGAGGGGTGCAGTTTTTAGAATGGTGTCACTTTTGGGTATTTTCTATCATATAGACCCCTCAAAGTGACTTCAAATGGGATGTGGTCCCAAAAAAAATGGTGTTGTAAAAATGAGAAATCACTAGTCAACTTTTAACCCTTATAACTTGTTTCCAAAATTGTGCTGATGTAAAGTAGACATGTGGGAAATGTTATTTATTAAGAAATTTGTGTGACATATCTCTCTAATTTAAGGGCATAAAAATTTAAAGTATAAGCTGGGTATGCATTGTCCCCTAATCCCTGTCCTGCTATGCGCGGCTCCCCCATCCTGTTCTGTTATGCATGGCTCCCCTGTCCTGTCCTGGTATGCATGGCTCCCTGTCTTGTCCTGGTATGTGTGGCTCCCCCGTCATGTCCTGGTATGCGTGGCTCCCCTGTCCTGTCCTGGTGTGCGTGGCTAACCCCTCCTGTCCTGGTATGCGTGGATCCTTATCCCCTATCCTTGTATGAATGTTTCCAATTAAAAAAAAACATCCTACTCACCCTCCAGCATGCCCTCAAAGCATCTTGTTGGCTCCGGCATCTCTTCCTGTGCCGAGCGATCACGTGGCCCCACTCATTAAGGTAATGAATATGCACGGCTCTACACACCTATCCTGAAAAAAATGCTGAAAAATAATTTTTTTGATGGCACCTTCCATTAAATCAAAGAGTGGTGTCACACAAAATAATCAGACTTGTCGTGAAGAGGCGTCCATTACTCTGACAAGGGGAGAGCAATAGCCATTTTCCTAGAGCGCTGGATATAAGTCTAATTTTCTGTACCAATTCTTATCTAATTCACAACAGGACCGTTTTCTGGTTGTTGACAAATTTAACCTATTAAAGGTGACAAATTTAGTCTGTGTACAGTAGAGTTGAGTGAAACAGGTCGGTCAGATTCATAAGTCACCGACTTTCGCCAAAGTCGGGTTTCGTAAAACGAAACACGACCATAGCGTGCAGTCGGCCATGCGTTCTGCAAAACGAGCGCCAAAGTCGATTTTCCCAGAATGCTTTCAGGCGCCTTTTTCAGCCAATGAGCAAGGACGTACACTGTGGGCAACGAGATGACATGGGCAGCGTCCACCACCATCTTAGAGAAGGGCATTGCAGTGATTGGCTTGCTTTGGGGGAATCATAGTATCTATAAAAGCCCTGACCGCCGACCGCCATTTTACTTCTGCCGATCTTAACAGTAGGGAGAGGTTGCTGACGCTGTTTATCAGTAGGGAGAGAGTTAGGGCAGGAAAGAGACGTATTTCTGTGCTTGTGCTGATAGCAATTGTGCTGCACAGTTAGTGTGCAGTGACAGGGAGGATTTTCTTGTGTGCAGCAGCGCTGGTTATTAGGCTGTCTGCCAGTGACAGAGGAGGATTTTCTTGTGTGCAGCAGCGCTGCTTATTAGGCTGCCTGATAGCTTTATTGCTGTGTGTACACTGATGTGCAGACAGCTTTTTACACAGCACTAATACTTTTATTCTTTTTTTCTGCACAGTTACCGACCGTTCATTTTTTCCCACTCCGTATAGAGCTGTACGCTCCTCACACACTACCGTGTACCGGCTGGTATCACAGACAAATACATGCTGACTATCTGTGTGTGACTCCGGAAATATATACGGAGATTGAAATTTTCCCCTACACCGTATACAGCTGTACGCTTGTGATACAGTACTGTATATCTGCTCTCTGTATTACGGTCCAATCCATACTGAGTGAGCGTCTGTGTGTGACTCCGGAAATATATATGGAGATTTAAATTTTTCCCTACACCGTATACAGCTGTACACTCCTGATACAGTACCATATCTGCTGGTATTTTTGGTACATTATCCCAAACATGAGGAAGTATGGTGGAAGAGGCCGCGGACGTGGGCGGGGGGGCCAGCTGTTACTGATGGTGGTGGTGGTGCATCTGCTGGTATTGCCAAAAGCATAATAGCACCTAAGGCAGGAGGTGTTGAGTGTTATGTTTCGGTAGCTGAGGAGAGCAGGCAAAAAGGCAATACACCAGAGCAGTTGGAATCTATGAGATTGCAGTACCCTGACTAACCACCACAACTAGAGGTAGCCGTGGAGCGTTCCTACGTTGGTCCTAGACGCCTCGTCACAGCCTGAGAAACTAACTACACCTAAAGACAGAAACAGGAAAGCTATCTGCCCCGGAGCAGAACCCCAAAGATAATAGAAAGCCCCCAAACATGTAATGGCGGTTAGACAAGAGGAAATACTGACACAGAAAGAAAATAGTATGAGCAAACGCTGGGGCCCAAACTATCTAAATAGAAAAGGATAGGAAGGGTACTTACTGCAATCCCAGAAAACCCTGAAAAGCACCAACTCTACTAATTTCAAAATCACCTGAGATCACATGACCTCTACCACCTAAATTAGTTCTCTGGTGTAACAAAATCAAAACAGCAGCCACTGAAAAAACTGGAAAAAGCAAAAGAACAAAACTCAGTGGCTGAACTAAACTGAGAGGGCAGAAGCCCCCGGAGGGGACCCTGAAGGCCCCCAAAGAAGTGCAGTACAAAATGCAAAAATATAGCACAAACACAAAAGAAGCAAAAGTCTTATCTGTAAGCAGGAGATGCAGACACGACACAGCAGGCTACAAGGGAAACTGGAATGAAGGATTCAGACCAGAACAATTGATCACCGGCAACCCTGATGGGAAAATGACTCCCTTATATAAGACCAGTCAGTAACACCTGATTCCCAGTCCTCACAATCTTCACTAGCACCGCTTGTAACCACCAGAGGGAGCCTCTGCTCAGAACTCATCTCAAACCCATTCACAACAGTACCCCCCCCTTGAGGAGGGGTCACCGAACCCTCATTTGAGCAACCAGGTCGGTCAGGATGAGTTCTATGATACGCACGGATAAGTCTCCTAGCATGGATGTCCGAAGCAAACACCCAAGAATTGTCTTCCTGACCATAACCTCTCCATTTAACCAAATACTGGAGTTTCCGTCTAGAAAAACGAGAATCCAATATTTTCTCAACCACATACTCCAGATTGCCCTCAACCAAAACAGGGTCAGGAGGCACAGCAGCAGGAACCACTGGCTCAACAAACCTCTTCAACAAGGACTTGTGGAACACGTTATGGATCTTAAATGTCCCTGGAAGAAGCAAACGAAAAGAAACAGGATTAATAATCTCCATGATCTTATAAGGTCCAATGAACCTAGGCTTAAATTAAGGAGATGCTACTCTCATAGGAATATTCTTTGAGGACAACCAGACCAAGTCCCCCACTTTAAACCGAGGACCATCAGTCCTATGCCGGTTAGCAAACCGCTGGGCCTTCTCCTGAGAGAGGGACAACCTCTCTACTACCTGGTCCCAAATCTGTTGCATACGCTCCACAACAGAGTCAACACCTGGACAGACAGAAGCTGTCAGGAGTCGAACCCAGTACCTCTTGTCTACTGGCCAGCAGCTCTACCATCTGAGCTATTCTGCTGGCTGCAAAGTTCCTTGCTGAACCCAGATACCATTGACTGTTCTTCCTGATTGGCTACACCTAGTGCTCTCTTGATTGGGCCTCTGATTGCCAATTACACACCCTATATAAACCTGGCCCTGTGGGTGTGTCATTGCGAGATTATTGAGCTCCAAGCCTTTAGTCAAGCGTTTCCTGCTGATCCATTGCTACAAACACTGCTCTCCTGTGAACCGACCTCGGCCTGCCTTCTGACTACGCTCTCCGCCTGATCCATTGCTACAAACACTGCTCTCCTGTGAACCGACCTCGGCCTGCCTTCTGACTACGCTCTCCGCCTGATCCATTGCTACAAACACTGCTTTCCTGTGTACCGACCTCCGGCTGCCACCTGACTACGTAATCTGCCTGCTCCTC
Organism: Oophaga sylvatica; assembly: GCA_033576555.1. NCBI lineage: Eukaryota > Metazoa > Chordata > Amphibia > Anura > Dendrobatidae > Oophaga > Oophaga sylvatica. Next base: position 507,097,666 of record JARQOD010000003.1, on the reverse strand, counting down.
TGTTACCTAACTGCCTTTCCTGTGTACCGACCTCCGGCTGCCACCTGACTACGTTTATCCGCCTGATCCATTGCTACCTGCCTCTGCTTCCCCTAGTGTTTGCAGTAACATCGGCTCCAACCCAGACGGGATCTTGACAGAATAATCTCGCACCAAAATGGAGTCCGCTGTGAACACCCTGAGGCGGCAAGTTACGGAGCTTCAAAGTTTTTGTACTGACTCTCAAGGAAAATATGCCAAGTTACAAACTGATTTCACGGCGATACAACAGGAAGTAATTGAGCTACAAAAACAACTTCTGGACGTGCGCAATTCAGGGTCCGAATCAAACGCGCGGCTGCCGCTGCCTGCAAAGTTCAGTGGGGATCGCAAGCAGTACCGAGGATTCCTCAATCAATGCCGCATATACTTCCAGATGCAACCTGCTCCCTTTACCACTGAGAGGAAGAAAGTTTTTTTCATGATAAATCTCCTGACGGATGAAGCTCTTGCTTGGCTTCACCTTATGTAGAAAAGGACTATGCCCTCCTTAATGACCTGGAAGCTTTCATCGCAGCTATGAATCAAGTTTTTGATGACCCAAACCGCTGTGCCACAGCAGAAACCAAATTACATAATTTGCGCCAAGGACGTCGCTCTGTTGCGGAATATACATCGGAGTTCCGTCGCTGGGTGGCCGACACCACCTGGAATCCAGCGGCCCAGAGAAGTCAATTTCGACGAGGGTTATCAGAACCAGTGAAAGACGAGCTTGCCAGGGTTGAGACCCCTGACCAGTTGGAGGACTTTATTCAACTATGTATCTGGATTGACCAGAGACTTACTGAAAGGAGAAAGGAGAGACTGCGAGCACTTTGGAATAGCCCTGGCTTCTCATATTCAGCATCGGACCACCAAGAAAAGACGCAAGGCGTGTCTGAACCGATGCAGATCGACGTCATCCGAAGACCACTCTCTGCACAGGAGAAGGAGAGGCGACGTGCAGAACATCTCTGCCTCTATTGTGGGGACCCTGGACACTATGCCATCAACTGTCCTAACAAAAGGACTATAGCCTTTACCAACAACAGGTCTGCCAGCAATATGGACCTTTCTCAGCAGTCGGATTCCATCTTGCAGACTAT